>CM021105.1:365330349-365932123 GCA_007115665.2 Sequoiadendron giganteum | reverse complement strand
CAAAAACACTAAAAAATATATCAAACACCTAGAAATAGGACACACAATGCAAGTATGTAAAGAGATATTACAATTTTCAGATCTAACATATAAGGATTTACTAATTTTGGAATGCAATAATTTTAAAATGATATCTCTTGAATGTAAATTTTATTTTTGAATAATGCACTTATTTTGACCAATTTATGTGAATGCAAACAACTACTGAAAACTGTAATTTTAGAATCTGAAACTGAGATACACAAAAAACAAGGAATAAAGTAGACAAAGATAGATTGATGCCCAAAAATTTGGAACTTTACCTATGCAAGGATAAATTCCCCCTAGGGTGAATGGGTCTTTGCACAAGGGTTAAAAAAATTAAAGTTCGAGTTTCTGATTTAATGTTTAAGGTCTTTGTTTCAGCTTGCAAACAAATACTTTCAATTACAAATTTCTATAATTTTATGATTAGATGTAAATACAATTTGATAGCAAACAACAAGAAAAATGAAAATTTTTTAGATGTAATTTTGTTTGAATTTTTTGATGTAAATGATTAAAAAACTAATATGTAGACTACTATGTAAAATGAATACAATATGTATACAATATTTTGAGATTTTTGAGATTTTAAAGGATGCAAAATGCAATTTTAAAACCCTATATGAAATGTAAACTAATGAAATTTTAAAACCCTAAATGAGATGCAATGCAAACTAATGCAAATCCTAGATCTAGGGTTTGAAAGATTTCCAATTTTAGAAAGCTTATAGTGTAAGGACGTCGAGTTTACCATAATGAAACATAGGAGAAAGTGGTATCCAAAATGAAATGGTTGAAAAAGAGGGAGGATCTTGGAGTTCACAAAAATGGGACACCTCAAACAAACCTTTTCCCTAATTTCATTAAAAAAAGAGATCTCCCAAGGATAGGATTGACTTTCAACCTTGAGGTGAGTCAACCCTATTAGGAAGGTCTATTGTTTTCTTATGAAAAAAATGACTAATTGGCTATTCTGGGAGATAAATTCAAATGCATTAAAAAACTCAATATTATGACCTAATGCTTGAAATGAAAATTATTATGATAGCAGAAATATAAATAAAAAGTTACAAGAATATCTGAGAAGGGCAGAGTGGTATGTACCTGGCACTAAAAGTGGGTTTTGAACACTACTGAAGGACATATTCTCCCTAGGGAGAATGGGTCTCTGTACAGGGGTCCAAAATATGCTTTTACAGTCCCCAGATCTTGGATCTAGACTTCTGATTTTTCTAGGTTTGATTGTCGAAAAGTTAGAAATAAAATCTATAGGTGAGTTTCTGTAGCTTGACAACAATGTTGACAACTTTGACAACTTTACAAAATTTCTCTTTTGATTGATTTTCAGTCCTTCTTCACCTACAAATTTGCACATACAAAGAGAGAAGAAAAATGCTTGTTTTTGGGTGAATAGGGGTTTACCTTAGTTAAGCCTCAATTTGGTAATTAAACCTTGATGATAAAACAATGAAAAATGGAAGGAATTGATGAATGGACAATGCTAAGTCACCACTCGCCAAACCCTTAATGGCTGACCTTAGAGGACATAAGTCTAACACATCTCTCTAAGGATTGGATCTTGCTTGAATTGGCTTGAATGATTGATTGATTTGATGCTTGAATGCTTTCTTGAATGCTTGAAACCTACATCACAATGTTAGCTCCAAAACATGATATGAAAACACATGAATTTTGACATGATGATATGATCTTGATTGTTGTTGTAGATGACTGATAAATCTTCTCTTCAATGCTCTTGACAATAATATTTTGACCTAAGTCTAGGACACAATTTCCAAGGTGTTTAAATTAATGATGGAAATTGTTTAATATAAGTTTCCTTTTTGAAAAACGAGAATAATAAGGATTTGGAATGCATAATTTAGGTAATTAGAAGCTTAATTTAGTACAATTAATTAAGGGGATGCAAACATAATGTGGAAATGTAAAAGTGTACATTTTTCTACACTATAGAGTGTAATAAGATCAAGGAGGTGGTGGTCCACTCTTCTATGGCCAAGGATATTGTACCAGTCCCTCTTTCTGGCCATAAAAGGAAGAATACCTTTTCGAGTATTGAAAGTATTGTAGGTATTAAGGATAAGGGACATGCATCTTTAGTTGCTAAGAAGAAAATTAATTTTTGTAATGTTTAAGAGGCTGGTGATGAAAATGTGTTTGGTTGGGCTACAGATGAGGATGTTGGTTTGATCAAGTCTTCTTCGATTTGTGTGATGGAGGTCCCTAGACCCAAAATTAAAATTCTTGGTGAGGATTATGGCAAAGATAAAGGTAAAGTTGTTATGTAGGATGACACTCAATAGGAGATTCCACATGATCCCTTTGATGAATCGTCTGATGATATCAATATTTTTAATTACAACAAAGATGAACTCAACAATGTTCTCGATATGACTAAGGATGGTATTGCTATTTATTTTAGACTATTCAAATCATTTTTCACTGAAGTGAATCAAATCAATGTGAAAGTGCATTCCATGACCAATAAAGATGAGAAGAACATCAACAAAGAGGAGAATTCTAGAGTCTATGATCAGAATAATAAAATATTGGGTATCCTCTAGGATGTGGCAAATGATGTGATTGTTCTAAAGGAATTTAAATCCAAAATCTTAGTTTTGGAGGAAAAGACCTTTAAAGTGTATGAAAATCCTAAAAAATTGGTCAAAGTTAGTTAGACGGTGCTTCATAATAATGTTCAAGGTCTTAACCTTCTCAACTGGAAAGGGGAAATGTCTAATAAGGTGAAGAAGGCTACTGGTGCTGAAGTGGAGGTGATGAAGGGAAATCAAGGATTTACTGTAGGTATAGGTTCGAGTATCCATGCTCAAAGTAAGACCAAGAAACCTTTGGAAATGGTAATGAAAGAGCTAGCTGAGGTGGTGTACATGCATGAGCATATCATTTCCCAAGATTTGGAAGTTTTGAAGATTCTAAAAATTTATAGTAGGCTACTAGTTTTTTGCTGATGTTTTATTGTTTATTTGCTTCTTGTGTTGTCTTGATTTATCTTTAACAACTTTATTTTTGTAAAGGGTTTTGGGTCCCTTCAAAACCTACTTAACCTTTAATAAAAAACAATATGTGTCAAGATTGAAAACAACATACATTTAATGGATTACAAACATTTTTCACATTTAAAAAATATAATGCATTTTGTTTTACATGCACAGATCTTATATTCTTATGGAACATAAAATACTCTTGAAGATCATAACACAAATTATTTGTGTTCATGATCAAATGACATAAGATAAACTGTATCAATCCTAAATGGATTGATCATTATATAAATTTCACATACAAAATTTAAGGATGAAAGTGTTGAAGATGTATAACATTTATAGGTTCTTTAAGAGGCTTACCATCTATTGTAGAAAGACCATAAGCTCCAAAACCATAAACGAAGGTGATGATGTAAGGATTATTCAATTAAAGTAGGTGTCATAGGATAGTGCCAGTAGTGAAAACAATTTTTTGAGTAAAGATAAGGCTAAGAATATTCATAAAGTTTATCATTTTTAGCCTAATATTAACCTATAATTTGGTTTATGATTAATTGAGAATCACCATTAATTTGAATATATTTAATATTTAATGATAAAGAGACATATAAGCTAGTAGTACTAAGGGATTCATACTTGGATTTATTATTTGTAAATGGGAAGTTTAGACATAAGGATAGGGGAAGTGGCTTACTAAAGGGGGGAATTAATAACACTCATACTATAAAGCCAAATCAACATGTTGATCCATCAAAGAACATTTATCATGAGTGATCATTAGTTAAGGAAAGGATTTGATAATTAGGAAAGGAATATAGACTAGGAAAATAATATGATAAGGGGACATTGGCTAACTAATTGACCACAACTTGTCCCTTTATTTATTTTTGAGAGACAAAATTGAGGTCAAAATAATTTAACATGACCCACTTAGCCAATATACATGAAAGGTTAGTCTTGGAGAATAAATGTTTAAGAGGATCAAAATTAACAATGACATTTGTTTACGCATGAAGAAGATAATGTTTAATTTTCTATGTTGCAAGGACAAGAGCAAGACATTATTTATTCAGTACATAATACATAGTTTCATAATCAAGTATATTTAAGCTAATGTGATATACATATAATTATTTTCCTTCATCATCATGTTGAGCTAATAAGATTGCTAAAGTATGGGATGCAGTTGATGTATAGAGAAGGAAAGGTCATCCTTGTACAACTAGAATTAAAATAGGAGGATCATCCAAATAAATTTTAATGCTATCAAAATATTTTTGACAATGCTCACCCCATTAAAAGTGGATGTTCTTTTTGAGAAGATGTGTAAAAGGAATGGTATGATAATCCATTTGATTATAATTGTCTTTTGGCCTAGATATTCCCTTGAAGACTACGATGTTGAGAAGTATTTTTAGGAGGCATATTTACGATAACATTTGTCTTTTTTTTATCAACTTCAATTCCATAATGAGAGACTATAAATCCTAAAATTTTTCCACTATTAACATTGAAGACACACTTAAGTGGATTTATTCCCATTTTATAGAGTCAAAGTTGTTCAAAGATAAGATAAATATTATGGATGTGATCTTGATGAGTGATAGACTTAGCCAATATATCATTGACATAATATTCAATTATTTTTTGGATAAAATATTGAAAATAAATCATAGATCATTGGTAAGTTGCACCAATATTATTTACACAAAAAAATATGACTACATAGTAGAAGGTACCCCAAGCTGTAGTGAAAGTTATTCTGAATTGATCATTGGGATTGATAAGGGTTTAATTATAGTCTGAGCAGCCATCCGTAAAAGAGAGTAATGCATGACTTATTTTTTAGTCAACAATCATATTAATATTAGGAAGAGGAAAGTTATATTTAAGAGTAGAATTATTTAGGTGTCAAAAATTATGCATAGACAAATACAACTATTGAGTTTTGCAACAACAACAATATTTGATATCTAAGGTGAATGGTTAATAGGACCGATAAAACCAAATTTCAGAAGATTTTATATCTCAATCTTGAATATTAAAGCAACCTTAGGATACATATTTTGAATTTTCTATTTAATAGGCTGGGCATTGAGATATAGCACAATGTTATGGACCACAATAAAAGGGTCAATAAATAAATGTAAGATATTTGTATGTGATATATGTTCTTCATAAGAGAGACATTTTCTAATCCAAACTATTGTTTTTATAAAAAGGGGATCCACAGGGACATTAATAATACCTCCAACAATAAGTGTACTATAGTTTGAAGGATTAGGGATTTGAAAATACTTATCACTATTAGAAATTGAATTTGATTTATTTGAAAGCATGATAAATTCCCCAATTTATGCTTGAGAATTTAAACAATAAGGGGATCAATGGTCATGGTGATAGGAAGGTAGATTAAAATATACTCCAAGAAAATCAACTAGATCTTCTTCCATAGAAAATGAATCTAGAGGAGGAATAGATGCATTTATACTATACATGGTACGCTCAATATGAGGAAGTGAAGAAAAATATAAGGAAATAAAATTTACATTAAATGAAGGTTCTACTTTAGACCAAGAAGGGCAGTATCCAAGATCTGAATTAAAGTTATTTGGATTTAACTCTAAAGGGATCTTGATACCGTACTCTTTATGATCCACCATTATCATTTTTTATTATAGGAAAATCAAGTTTTGAAGGGACCTAAAACCCTTTACAAAAGGAGTACTGCTTTAAGATAATTCAAGAAATACTAGAAGCCAACCATCAAAAAAACAATAGCAAGGAAAACAACAAAAATCAACAAAATATAGCAGACTACTGAAGGTTCTTTAGAACCTTTGTAGCTTCCAGATCTTGAGAAATGATATGCTCATGCATATCCACCACCTTAGCCAGTTCTTGAGTAGGAATCTCCAAATGTTTCTTGGTCTTTCTCTGGGTACGAATACTCAGACCTATACCTATTGTAGAACACTGGTTACCCTTAGTCACATCCACCTCAACACTATCAGCCTCTTTCACCTTTTTAGATATCTCCCCTTTCCATCTTTAGGATTTTTCATTTAGGAGATTAAGACCTATAGAATAGGGAAAAATGAAGGTAAAAGGCATGAATCAATAGTATCAACCACCAACTACTTAAAATTCAAGTCCTAAAGACCCTAATCCAAGAATGAAGTACAAATACACATAGAAACATAAAATAATGAAGCAATATTACTATAATTCCTATGCATGGTTGAATCAACTTCATTGCTCTTCTCCATTTTTCTTTATATGATTGCTTGCCCTCATATTTGAAGTATGCAAGAATAAGCCTAGTGATTGTGACAGTAAAATATCAAATATAGTGGTTGTAAGGTTGAAATGAAAAGGATAGATCTCTTTTATAGAAAACCAAATTTGAATGAAAGGCTATGATTAAATGATGAAGATCAATGGATGAGATTTCTTTGAGAAGCAAGGAAATAGGGTTAGGAAAAAAATAGGGTTTAGTTAAGGATGAATGGTGGAGATTAAAAGGTAATAAAACCTTATCAAGGGTGGAAATTAATTGAGAACAAAAGAGAAGATTGACACAAAAAAGAGGTGGCTGGAGTAAATTAAATAATTATGAAATTATTTACTTCAGGAGGGAAAGTGAATAACTAAATAATTAAAAAAAATATTTAATTATAGGAGGAAAGTTGACTTTTAATTAAAATAACCATTTAATTAAAAGTAGAGGAAAAGGAAAAATTAGTATTTATAATTAAAATAATTATTTAATAGGGGAGGGAAAAGTGGGAAATGATTAAATAAATAAAATTTATTTAATTATAGAAGAAGAAGCTAATGAATAATTAAATAATTAAAATAATTATTTAATTATAGCAAGAAAATAAAAAATGAATAATTAAATAAACAAGAATTCATTTAATTATAGAGAGAGGAATATTAGTGACGTAATTAATCAAAGGAAGAATAAAAGAAAGGAAAAATAATTAATTAAATAATTAAAATTATTTAATTAATATAAGAATAAGACTTTAGACAATAATTAAAATTATTTAATTATTTAGCAAGAAGGGGAAGTGATGTGGAAAATGGTGTTCATAGAATTAGGAATTTTTTCAGTGTCTATATTTTGCCCCTCTTTGATACAATGTAAAGTCACCCGAATGTTGTATCAAAGAAATTCAGCTCAGAGTATGCCTTGGTGTGTCGTGATGAAAACGGGATAGACCTATGCCCCCTAGATTTTTTTTGCAAATTTTGAAAAAAATTCCGATAAGCAAATTTGGCAGTGGATAAGACATTTATAGGAAACAGTTCCAATTTGAGGACTTCCCGGATATCCACATTAGGGTTTAGGCTCAATATAGGATGCATTCAATAAAAACCCTACCCTAGGGGGGTATAAATAGGATTTTGGGGGTGAAAATGGTCATTTGTACATTTTTACTGGAGTGAATAGTGAGTTCTAAGAGCAAATTTGTTGTAGAGTTGCTGTCAAGATGTCACTTGTACCACACACCTCACATTGTGGATTCAAGGTTTAGACCTACATGCGACTAAAAGACTTCGGGGATGCGGTATGTACCGCTTTCCTTCTTCATTATTTTGTTGTTTTTAGTATTTTTTAGGGATCCAATGAGGGAAAGTAGATGTGATGCATGCCGTGCACTACAACCATGATCATGTTCACCGCAAGTGTGGCGGTTCACCACATTTTGCATAGTGCGACACATTTTCTAGTTAGGGTCAATCATATGCATTACGAGGCAACTATGAAGTGCGACACACACACAATTGTGCAATGTAATTGTGGTCTAGTATGACGCATGTGATATGGTGCATCACATTTGTGGAGGGATACAATTCGTGTGCATTTGCATGACACAAGTTTTGGTTTATATGCCACAAGTGATTTGTGTGACACATGTGTTAGATAGTGCGACACAAATACATTTGTAAGTCGCATTGCAAATGTGTAACACATTTGACCGGTAAGTCGCATGTGTTAGAAAAAGTGACATATTTTCTTGTTAAGGTTTTTTCCCCAGTTCTGGATAAAATTTATTTTGTGATCGAGGTCAAATAGGGCTGCTTAGATTGATCAATTGACAAAATATGCTTGCTTGTGGACATAGGCAAGATATGAGCCTATCTACACCCAAGAGAGTTTCCCCTCGACACTCAGACTATGAGATCAACTGCTTGATGAGTAGAGGGATCAACCACATTCCCTAAGTTTATACTACATGACCTTCATGCCCATGATTAGGGCTAATAGGGGATTTTTGATTGCCCTAACAAAGAGGTGGCATTTAGAGACCAACTCCTTTAATTTATCGACAAGAGAGGCCACCATGACATTGGAGGACGTTTGGAGGATTTTGAGGCTTCCTATTCATAGGGAGCATGTTTTGTATGATCCTGAGTGTTTGTTTGTTTCTATCTAGAGGTAATTTGAGCACGAGGACATTGCAAAGCTTGGCATAAAGGAGTATGAGATCCGCTAGGATGTGCTGGCTAAGAGATATGAGTAGTTTGAGGTGGTTCTTTGCACTATGATCAAAGGGATCATGATTTATGATCGTTGAGGACATGGATTCCTTGTTGGATGGGGAGAGATGTTGATTGGAATGATGACACATGGGATAGTGTACATGTGGGGTAGATTCCTTCTTTCCATTTTGTATTTCTAGCTTCATGATGTTACGTACAAAGGGGCACAATCCATCATCTATGGGACTACATTGCTTATGATCTAGGTGTGGGAGAATATCATTGTATTTTGACCTCCTGTTGGGAGATAGCTTGGAGCAGGGATGCCTTATGTATACCTATATGAAGGAGTGGTCATGTAGACCAGGGTTGGTGAAGTCAGGTATTGGAATCATGCCATTGATCTTCTTGCTTCATTTGTTTAGAGACCGTATTGGGAGTGTCATCCATGGAAGGATGATGGGGAGAATTTGCCATATTTTCCTCAGGCATGCTACCTAATTGGGAGGACTGTATAGTCCCAACACATCATCGAGCGGTATCTTCTAGAGCAGGTACTTAGGCAGTTTGGGGAGCAACAGGGGTTCTTGTTGGTATCACCGAGTTTTCCAATTCCCCTCGAGAGATCACATAGTGGGGACAAATGATTGGAGTGGTGATAACATAGTAGGAAATTGACGCCTTACAACCTATTCAGTGGTGTTCTGGTGCAAAGGTTGATGATGTGGGAACAATGCCTAAGTATGACACATGGTGGGCCACACATAGGCCAATTCCCTTGATAGATCTAGATCAGCTTGCACCAATGGAGCAGAGGGGTAGAGGTCCACAAGGTAGGTTTCAAGATAGAGGATGGGGGAGGGGAGGAGATGGAGGCAAGGTTAGGCAGAGGATGGATAGAGGGTAGAGAGCAGGAAGACAACTTTAACCCATCAGGGAGGAGGCCGAGAAGGAGGATCTTGAGTTTATTTCAACTATTAGTGGACCACCGAGGTGGATAGGTTGACCACAGAGAGAGACATGGCAGTTATCCGGTCATAGAGGGTCGATCAGTAGTTCCTAGAGTTCATTTCAACTATCAGTGGACCTGTGTCCAATCTAGGTCATCACCTTTTCTAGGCAAGGCAAGAGGATTAGTATTACAAGGGCCTCTATGAGCGTTAGGTTCCATTGATGGAGAGGGTACTGAGCTATACACATACCCAAAGTCATAGCAGGTCACACTCTTTCCAGTCTTAGAGTAGTAGGGGAGTTTCTCAGCCTAGGCCTTCTCCATATCATCCACCCTCAGGATCGTGACAATTTTTTTTATTTGGGCTAATTTTTCATGCTCTTCATAGTGGTGTAATCAGATTTTGGTTTTGTTGTCTGGTTTTTCTAGAATTTGTAGATTCTCATAGGTGTTACTACTTTGTCCTCATTTTGGGAACTTCTAGAGCTCATATCTTGCTCCTACGGTAACATTTTTGCATGTAGTCTTTTTTGAAAGTGCATAATTTTTTGTGTACTTTTTATTGGTATGATCAGATTGATCATATTTTGTACCAAAAATTGTACTTGATTATGTGGCCTATTTTGGCATCTAGCATCTATAAACACACTAAATATAAAGTGCCCAATCATATATTGTCGAGGGGAATTTTTGATTGAGTAATTTGGGGGGATCTCTTGGTGCATTCTTTTGATCTATTTTCTTGTGCTATCATTTTCATATATCATTCTAAGGTTCCTTTGCTTAGATCATATAATTATTCAACATGGCATCAAAATGCATGGAGTACTCTAATGACTGAAGGTTACTCTCTATATGTTGAAAATAAGGTACCTGAACCTACAGATGTAGGTAAAAAGATAAAATGGATGATTGGACATACCAAATCTCTTGGGTGTCTTCGTAGACTACTTTCTCAAGATTTGTTGTTTCAAATTGAATCATATAAAAATTCTCATGAAGATTGGGAAAAATTGAAAACATTGTATGGTACTATAGATGAAGTGAGAGGCTATCAAATTTATAATGAAATGACGAGCCTTGATCCTAAGAACTTTGACAACATCCAAGACTACATCACTAAGGTTAATGATCTAAGAGAGCAATGCAAAGCATGTGGAATTGATAAGAAGGACATTCAATTGGTCTACAATACAATGAACAAACTTGGTTCTGATTATGCTTCGTTTGTTTCTAGCTTTCACACTTATAGATTGAATTTTGGGTCTGCATATACTACACCTTCATTTGCATCATTTTTTGAGATGAATGACCAAGTTATGAAGCTTCAAAGTTGTACTGCAAAATTAAAAATTCCAACGGTGAGGGGGGGATTTTTTTTTGAAATGTTGATGTCATCACTAATGTAATGATGACATCAAAAAAATGCACGATTAAAATTGATGTCCCATGGCCCATGAAAAAGGAATATACCCCATGACTCACTAGAATATTCTCTATTCGATGGTCGATGGAATATACTATTCACTTTGATAGAATATTTTTAAGGGAATCAAAATCTCTGACTAGAATATTCTAGATTGACCGGTTGAATATTTTTCTGCCAGATTATACCAGTCTTTGTCGGTTTATAATAGCAGTGTTAGGTATTTAAAAAGGCTCGTTGGTTCTTTATAAAGTTTGCAAGTATTCAGAAAAAGGTCAGTTGGATTTTGAAAGTCTTCGCCGATTTTGGAGAAGATAACAATGGGTAGGTGGGGCCATGACAGAGCCGCATGGAAACCTATGGGACAAGGAGTACGTTGCCAGGGTATGCGGTACCCTGTGCAATGTACTAGTTTTCAACCGTAGACTTTGCAAAAAAATTCCCTTTTTGATTTTTTTTAATGATTTTTCAATACAATTTTTAGGAAAAATACCAATTGGTATTATTTAATTTTTCCTAAATTTTTTTCAAAAAATTTCCAACTAAAATTAAATAATGATTTTCTGCAAATCGTACCACACAATTATGACAACCTAGGGGGCTGTACAACTCCCTAGGCAATTTTTTTTGCCTCGACAGAAAAATTATTTGAATTTGATGAATTAACAATCGATCTTAAGGTTTTTGGCCCTTATGGATGCGATGGAAGGGTCATATTTGACCCAAAATGCTCCAAAAATGCAGCTACCTTCTGGATCTGGCAACCACTCTTTAGCTTCAAACCCTCATAGATTTGGCCTCATATGTCCTATTTGAACGAATCAAAAGGAAAAATCAATTTTCTTGAACCTTCTAAACTCAATGGTGAGCTCAAATGTGCACCAACAAGATCCGATTTGAACCTACAATAAAGAGCCATAAAGAGGAACCCCTAGATCTGGTATTTCTATCAAGTTTTTCTGATTCTCCAGATCATCATATGATGCAAGAGAAGAGCATACTCAATTTTTTAAGATTTACCATCTCTCTTTAGAAAAATACTATCCAATAGAACCCAACCTGCTTTGATACCATGTTAGAGTTGGCTATGAAGATAGCCTACCAAGATATAAAGGCCAAATGGAAAGCACAAGAGAGAGAATATATGAATATGACAAGAATAAATCATATTCTTATCAATTATGATTCAATGTTGGATGTGTGTGTGTATTAGAGACCCCTTGGTTATATAGCCAAGGTGAGATACAAGATGTCATAAGATTATGACAAGTGTCTTAATCATATGGCATGAGACAACTAATCACACTTACCTAGGTTGACATGTGTTACAAGTAAAAAGATAAGATAACAACTAATGACAACTAACACCTTCTAGAAATATTCCTAGAACCTAAGTAAACTTAACATGTAAATAAGTCCCTTAGTAATGAATTGACTAGGTACAAGACTTTATTTACACTCTCTCTGCTTGATACTATGCTTAAGGAATTGAGGAATCCAGTGCAATCTCTGTTGCAATACATTGTTGCCTCTTAGTGGCTAGCTCTTGTCTCAATGAATCCATATCCTGTTAGAGAGAATATCTCTCACCTTTCAGGGTATCTATCTCAACAATGACTATAGAAACCTATGCATATGCATCATGTCGCCAAGCAATTTTGGCATCCCTCTCTCTAGTTCTCACATATGTCTCCATTGTAATATGAACTATACATGCAGCCATATCTCCTTGAGGTGGAGGTGCCTATGGAGCCTACTACTACTAGTCCTCATGGTCCTATGGTACCTGTCCATCATCCTACCCATCTTGTGCCCTCTCATGCTGCTCATGAGCAATACAAAGTCTCTATCTATCCCCCCTATATCTACCAAGACTAACCATCCTCCGTACCTATACAATAAATGGCTTGGCACCAGAAAGAAATATAAACCACAATGGTCATCGACGGACCCACCACTTTTCATAATCTCTGGTAGTCCTCAAATCAAGATGACCAATTGCCCAACCCAATCCAACAGGAGCAAGTGCTCAAAAATCTATCACTGCTTTGCCTAAATCTGCCCTTGATCCCCACACATTGACCTTGTAGGTCATGTGTCCAAATAAAGCATGATAGTCATCACCTGGGTGAGTCTACTACTCATCGAATTGTTAGAGCTCCCTGTTTAGAAGATATCTCTCTAATATAACATCTAATTTGACTATCAACCATCTGGTCTGTCGCTAGTTGTGTGTGGAAAATATGTGAAAGTGAAATAAATAATAACACACCTTAATGCAACATTATTAGAGAATTCAAATGATAGATAATCTAATTGAAACATAATAAAATCTCTAAAATTGTTCCATTTCTCTCTAACTCCAAGGATTTATTAAATCAAAGTGGCTCTCAGATTGTGTGCACTGTGCTTGTTAAAATGACAACCTAGATAATGAGAATGATGATCTGAGTGAAACGTTGTGATAAAATGAAATGATGATGAAATTTGTGATGTTGTGATACTGATATGATATGATATGATAAAATAAAATGCAACTAATATGATATGCTATGACAAGATTATAATCTAATATGATTTGATGAAATGCTTCTATTTGATAATTGCTAAATGTTGTGTGCTAAATGCTCTAATATGATTCCTATAAAGTAAAACTGCATGCAAGTGGGATCCATTTACCGTAGCAAGAGGTTGCTTTTATAGATTTTCAAAGATAATTCTTGATGTGGCAGCAAGCAATGGTTCATATTTGATCTGGATAAATCAAAGGTAGAAGATGAAGAATTTGGTGAGGAATAAGGGGAGATGCTTTCTCTGAGCAAAACAGTGTGGGAAATGATTAGGAAGAAATTGTGGATCCATGAAGCCAACTATTTCTAACTATTAAAGTTTGTTTCAAAATTGTTTGGAAAGATAAAGTAAAATTGAATGCACTTGAAACTTTCAACTTTATTGAGAAAAATCTGTAAACATGTGCTCAATTAGAAATTTGAGTTATTGAATTTTGGAGGGAAGGAATATTATTAAATAAAACAATTATAATTTGTTTATTTAATAAAAGGGAATGAGAATTAAACAAACAATGTGATTTAGTTTATTTAATCAATATGGAATAAATGGAAAATTAAATAAAACAAACTATTGAATTTGCTTATTTAATTAAGATAGCAGAATTAGATAATTAAATAAAACAAACTATTGAATTTCCTTATTTAATTTAAGATAGAAGAATTAGATAATTAAATAAAACAAACTATTGAATTTTCTTATTTAATAGAAGAAAATAGAATGTGAACTATATAAATAAATATTTCTATTTATTTATAAGTAGATGAATTAAAGGTTAATTAATCCAATAATTATATTTAATTAATCAGATTTATCCAAACCATTTTTAGGTGTATACATTTTGCCCCTCTTTGAAGTGATGTGTTTACATATTGCTTCAAAGAATCAATTTTGCAGCTAGTATTGAGAAAAAATTCTAACATGCCCCAAACACAGATTTTTTTAGTGATAACGAATGTATGCCCCCCCGAAAGATAAAGCGATGAATATATATATTTTTAATGATTTTATGATGTTGAAGCGATTTATCTCCTGACAAATGATGTAAAAACTGCCCCATTGATGAATTGATGAATTATGCCCCTTTGGAAAATAAAAATAAATCAACCCCATAAAATTTCACTTAATTAGCCTTAAAAGGTTAAAAAGGTGATTTAGAAGCTCATTTGTGCATTTTGAATTTGGAAATTGATAGTGATTGAGAAAATTGTGCATTTGGAGCAAAATGGTGATTCCTTGCCACACACACCGATTCGAGCGCGTGCGACATCACAATCAGCTGACAACACATGGACATCTGGTATGTACCCCGATAACTTTCTCATAATTCGTGCAATTTTGTTTTCCCTCCATTTTTACGTTTGAATTCGGTTTTCATAGTTTAGCGCTTTGATAGGCTGATGCAGCGCATTAGATAACTATTTTAGCACATTCGCTTGTTTTACACATAGAAGTAGGAATTTAGCGCATAGGCATAAGATTGTAGTGCATAGAGTTAATTAGTGCTTTGGAAGCCTAGTTTAGTGCATTGATTACTCAGCGCATTTAATACCTATTTTAGCACAACGATGGATTGATATGGCACATAGACATATTTTGCGCATTGATTACCTATTCTGGCACATTGACTTCATAAAATAGCGGATTGACATATTTAGTGCTTTGATAGACTATTTTAGCACATACAAGTAAGAATGATGAAATTGTCAGTTAGCTCCTTGATTTTGACGTTTTTCAATCTTGTTAGCTTTTGATTTGATTTTGATTGTTGATCCTGATAGATTTAGATGATTATTGATCTCCTGATAGGTGAGATTCAATGAGTGATTGATGATAATTGACCTCATCATAAGCGAGGAACAATTATAGTTTGATAGATTAACTTCATGATAGGTGAGGTTGAATGATTGATAAATTGATTAACCTCATGATTGGCAAGGTTGATTGGTAGATTGATTGATTAACCTCATGATAGGAAAGGTTGATTGATAGAGTGACTGATTAACCTTATTATAGGTGAGGTGCTTGATAGATTGATACTCATGAGATTTGATCAAAGTCTCACCAGAGCTGATTAGATTGATAGGCTGATTGATTTGAAAAGTTAATTGATTTTTGAATTTTGTGATTATAGGAGCCTTTGGTGAATCTTCAGATTCGTGAGTGGTTTCCGAGGACATGGGATTTGATACCCCAGCTGACATAGCCTGAGATAGGTGTGATTTCCCCTTGCGGATTATCGTCCTTGTTATACATGCCCTAGATTAGGATTAATCAGGGACTCTTAACAACCCTAGCTGAGAGGTGGCATAGTGAGCAAAACACCTTTCACCTTCCTACCGATGAGATGACAGTGACTCCAGAGGATGTTTACCATTTATTGAGGAAACCTATGGTTGGAGAGATTTTTTTGTACAATCACACTAAGTAGGGAGGTATCAAGGCCTTGTGCAGGGTGTTTGAGGATAAAAGAGCTTGTGGTTATGAGATTCCTTTGAGGGAGATGGTTGATTCTTATGCTACACTACCTTGCATGCTTGCTGGTTTCATCAGAGGTTTCCTATGTCCCGGCCATAGGTTGAAGGGACTATCAGTTAGATGGGGTCGGATCTTGGAGTAGATGATCCTATAGGTTATGAGATTTGCTTAGGGATGTTGCATGTTAGCCCACTTATACCATGATTTGCACCAGGTAGTGTACCTCAGAGGGCATATATTTTCGGCCAGAGTGACATTGTTATAGATATGGGCATGGGAGCATATTTCCATCACGTGTCCCATTGCAAATAGACAACGACCAATTGAGAGATCCCATGTTCACGGTTACACAGGTCCAGTTGTCCAACATAGGCTGGGAAAATTGGAGTATTGGAGGTGGATGTTGGATGATCTCGAGGCAGTTGTATGGAAGCCTTAAATTGGTTGTGAAGCATGGGTGGAGGATGATATAGAGATGCCATATCTGTGCTAGTCTCTGTACCTGATCAGGAGGAACCGGTTTATTATTAAGAGATTCCTACCGAGGAGAGTTATTCGGTAGTATGGTCGGTTACAGGGCATGCCACAGGGTGTTGTGCACTATGCACGATGACAAATGGATGCTTCAGAGTGGGGGCCTACCCTATCCTTTGATGCTACAGTGGAGGAGTATTAGGGTTTATAGTCGATAAAGTGGGATTATCATCCAAAGGTCATTGAGGCTGCGATTTCCAATGAGTATGCACAATACTTGTTCTTACATCCATTCCCATGGATCTCTAGCCCAGATGAAGTAGTGCCATTATTAGATGATCATGAGAGGGAAGTTGTTCATGGTTGCAAGAATCAAAGGAGAAATGGAGGAGATGAGGAGGAGATGGAAAAGGGGGAGATGGAAGAGGAGGAGATGGAGAGTAGTGATGATGATGGAGATGATGACGATAATGATGATGGAGATGGGGGTGGTGATGACATAGGTGGTGTTAGAGGTGGTTTCAAAGTAGCATTTGTTGTTAGTGATGTGATGGTTCCTTAGCGGAGGAGATCCTTGGTGGCTGTGGCACAATAGTGTGTACAGATTGGATTACCCTCGTAGCAGCCACAAACACATATAGTTGCATTATAGGTGCAAGTTCAGACGCTGTAGGGTCAGTTAGCACAGGTGCAGGATTTTCTCACACAGACACAGGTACAAGTTACCACTCTGAAAACTGAGAGAGATGCGTCTAGGTAGGTAGGCAAGTAGGCAGTGGCATTATTTGATAGATTGTAGAGAGTGGTAGAGGGGACCACTGTGGGTGCGATGATGGAAAAGGTCACTAGAGTAACTTGAGAGGCTAAATATTATCATGGCCGATACCATGAGGTTGTTCCTCTAGAATGAAGAGTGAGCTATGCAACATACAGATTAGGTCGTAGTCACTCTTGTACCACTAGCATGGGTGTGACACAACCACCATGCTGAGATCCTGGTGTCAACCCAGGTATAGGTGCAATAGGGGTAGGTACTTCAGGAGCAGGAGGTCTTGTGAGACCAACAAGTCCTGGGGGGATCACCTCATAGCTTCCATGATCCTTCTTGATGTATTTTGGATACTTGATGATGTATACTTTGATTTTTATTTACTGCCCTATTGTTATTGTATCTCTTGACAATTATTCTGACTTCATTGTATACTTGACATTATGATTTTTGAGTTTATATGATATGTGGAAAATTTGTGATCTATATGTGTTCTATATGATCCTATGATGGTTTTTTATGATATATGCATTTAATTTCCATTCTAGATGCCATGTGATGTTTTTATGATGATGCCATGAATATGCACTGATGAATTTATGATGTATGGATGCAATATTAAAATGATGTTAATTTGAAATCCCATGAGATGAATGTGATAATGTGAATGATATGTGATGCAACTTGTTTTTGATATTTTCTAATGCAAATATATGATGTGATGTATGGAATAATGTATGATATGATAATGCAACTAGATATGTTATGCAAATGATAATGCTGCTACGTGAGAATGATAATATTTTTGTTTATGTCAAGTATACTCAACCCATTAAATGTTAGATAAACATTGTTTTTAAAATCTTTTCCTACCTTGATACAATAAATTCTGCAAATGCAAAACTAATATGAATGCAATCCAATTTAAGTATGTGAATATACATATGCAAATTTGTCATCTTAACAATCCATTATTGTGCTTTTTATCATCATTGAGCCTTAAAATGTTGAAAGTGAGTACAAGCATCGATGGTATAAGATAGACCATGATGACCTGAGTACTTCTTTCATGATTTTTGATATTGCAAGTTAACACAAGCATCGAGGTATAACTAAACCAAGATGACCTGAGCATTTCTTGCATAAAACAAACAAGAATCGATCATTTTCCTAGCAAATTCTGAAATGTCATCAGTCATACTTGGTATAGCACGTCTCGTGACAAATTTACATAAGAATGATGATCAATTCACAGACAATAGACAAATAAAAATCATACTCCTTCCTTGCTTCTCTAGTTTAATACATCATCGAGTTGCTCCAAAGATATAATAACAAAAATCAAAGAACAACATTTGAACAATCAAGCTAAAGCAATAAAATTATGATTCAAAAGAATATCATCCATTTAGATATGATGTGGTTGATTGTTCAAGCTATTTGATTGGATAGTTGATCGCCTGATGATTGTTGATTTGTTTGATGTTGAGTTACCTATGATCAATGTGTTTACTGCATTGTCATACTATTGTTTGCCAGTTTGTTTTATCCCATATTTTATTTATTTTATCCCATAGTTTATTGCCCCTAATGAGTTTAGGATATTTCCCCCAAGCTAGGGTAAGACACGACCGCATTGCTAGGATATGTACATGATATTTTCAATGATAAGCAGAGTGAAGGCGTAAGTGAATTGCCAAGACATACTTAGATAGAAGGTACAACTAGTCTATCACAAATAGTGCATGTTGCTAGGTTTTCACTAGTTGTTTTTATTGCACTTTTTCAATTTTTATGACTTTTTTGTTGTTACCAAGATGCCTATTTGCTAGGTTTTCGTCAAGACAAAGATTTTTTATATATATATTTTTGTATTTTTCTTAATTTTTTGATTTTTTTGTATTTTTCTAAACTTTCACCATGCACTAGATGATTCAAGTATAGAAATTTTTGAGGTGGAAAATGTTGATACGTTCATCGAATAGATCCCATTTAGGTGTAGATAGTTTGTAAGCTCCCAATCCATAGAATGATATGATGACAAAGGGACCTAGCCAATTTGGTTCAAACTTACCCTTCTTTTCATGATCCTGTTGATTGTGAGAGTTTTCCTTTAATACCAAGTCACCTACCTAAAATTCCCTTGGTTTGACTCTATGATTGTAGCTTTTGGACATCCTTTGTTGGTATGATTTCAAGTGATCCACAACTTGTTAATGACTCTCATCTAACAGTTCCAACTCCTGAAGTCTAGACACTTGATAATCCTCATATGATATAATCCCTTTTAGTGACACATAAAGTGATGGAATTTCAACCTCAATAGGTAGAATAGCCTCTGATCCATATACCAAAGCATATGGTGTAGCTCCTATAGGTGTTTTGATACTAGTTTGATATGCCCACAAAGAAGGATTCGGTTGAACATGCTAGTCTCGTCCAATATCATTGTCCATTTTCTTCAATATTTTTAGTATAGTCTTGTTTGAGGCCTCTGCTTGGCCATTTCCCTGAGGATAGTATGGTGTTGAAAAGTGATGCTAGCTATGAAACCACTCACATAGTTCTTGGACATCCTAATTCTTAAATGATCTACCATTGTTGGTGATGATTGAATGAGGAACACCATATCGACAGATAAGGTAATTTAAGATAAAAGATGAAATTTGTTTTCCTGTGACTATGGTTAGGGGTACCGCTTCAATCCACTTTGTGAAGTACTTCATGGCTGTAATGATAAACTTATGTCCATTGGATGAAGAAGGGTGGATTTTTCCTACCAGATCCAGTCCCCATTAACAAAAAGGCCATGTTGTTGTGAAAGGTTGTAGCTCCTGTGCCGGTGCATGTATAAAATTTCCATGGATTTGACATTTATGGCATTTCTTTACATACTAATAAGGATCCTTCTCCATGTTTGGCTAGTAATACCCTACACGAAGGAGTTTCTTCGCTAGATTTAAACCACTCAAGTGAGTCCCACAGATACCTTCATGAATCTCATGCAAGGCTGACTTAGATTCATTACATTCTAGACATCGTAGGAGAGTACTATCAAGACCCCGATGGTAAAGTATGTCAGAAATTAAGGTATGTCATGCGACTTGGTGAATGAAATTTCATTTTTGGTTTTGGGAAAGATCAGGAGGAAGGGTATTGTCTTTCAAGTAATAATTTTTTCCCATAGATAGAAGTTTCAAGGTCAATGATATGGCATATCATTTGGGATTTGGGATTGTTGTAGGCGGGGCTAGGCACTTGTTCCACCAGAAACTCATAACGTCTTTGGATTTTTGATATCTGCAAGAGAGAAGCAATTGTAGCCATTGCATCAAAAAATCTATTATTTTTCCTTGGTATTTGTTCAAATCTGATTTGGACAAAGTACTTCTTGAAATCATCCACCATTTCCTTATATGACAGCAACTTGTCATCCCTTGTTTGATAATCATCATTTACCTGATTAATGACCAGCTGTGAATATCCATAGACCTACAACTCTATGATATTCCATTCAACTGCTACTTTGATGCCAATGATTAATGCCTCATATTTAGCTACATTATCTGTACATGGAAAGATTAGTTTGTATGACTTTGGGATGGTATGTCCTTGCGGTGTGATAAATAAGATCCCAACACCGGATCCATGTTGTGTGTAGGATCCATCAAAATACAACATCCATTGTTGTGGTGTGATGGTAAGAATATCCACATTAGGAAATTCAATTCTCATTGGTTGATTAATCTATAGAGGAGCTTCAACTAACTGATCAACTATTACTTGTCCCTTGATAGCTTTGCGCTCTACATATTGGATATCAAACTCACTCAAGATCATGACCCATTTGGCTACCCTTCCTATTAAGGAAGCTTTGCTGAGTAAGTATTTTAGCGGAGCAATCTTTGCTATGAGTTTAACTATGTGAGTCAACATATGATGGCACAAATTTTGAGTAACAAATATTACCAACAAGAAAGATTTCTCAATGAAGGTGTAATTGATCTCATATCCATTCAAATTCCTACTGATTTAATAAATAGCTTGTTCCTTTCCTACAGGATCTTCTTGTGCCAATAGAAAGCCCAATGAAATCTCCGTTGTTGCTATATAAAGTAGTAATGGCTTTCCTTCTATAGGCAGAACTAGTATTGGTGGAGACACCAAATATTGCTTTAGTTGATTGAAAGTAGAGTCACATTTTTCATCCCATTTGAAAGAAATTTTTATGTAACAAGTGATTGAATGGATGACTGTTATCTTCTAGTTGAGAAATGACCCTTTGAATGGACTGAAGCCTTCCCTGTAGAGACCATAGCTGACTGATGTTTCTAGGTGGCAAAATATCCATGATATCCTTGACTTTGGTGGGATCCACTTCAATCCCTTTCTTTGAAACTATGTACCCTAGAAGCTTTTCCGATGTTACGCCAAACACACATTTCTTGGGATTTAATCTGACGTTGAAATTTTCTAGATGAGTGAAAATTTTGTCTAGGATCTCAAGATGTCCTTCCCTAGTATATGATTTTTCCAATAGATCTTCCACATAGTCCTCCATAAAAGTATGCATCATATCGTGGAAGATGGTGGTCATTTCTCTTTGATATGTAGCCCCTCCATTTTTCAACCCAAATGGCATCATGTTCCAACAAAATGTTCCCCATGGATAGGTGAATGTTGTCTTCTCTGGATCCTTTGGTGCTATCTTGATTTGATTATAACCTGAGAAGCCATCCATTAGCGATAACATGGCATGTCCAACTATCAAGTCTACAATAATGTCAATGTTTGTTAAAGGAAAGTCATCCTTCAAACATGCTTTGTTGAGATCCCTGAAGTCAACACATATCCTGATATTGCCATTTGGTTTAGAAATAGGTACAATATTTGATATCACTCAACATAATTGATTGGTTGAATGAAACCAACATCTAATAATTTCTTGAGTTTTTCAATTACCAACAAGGAAATATGAGGATGCATTTTTCTTAGCTTTTGCTTGACAAGTTTCACTCCAGTAGGTAGAGATAGATGATGCATCAAGAGTTATGGATCTAAACATGTCATGTCAGAGTAAGACCAAACAAAGTTGATTTTTCATTCTTTAGAGAACTTGGTGAATGCTAGCTTTTCTTGTCTAGTCATTGATGCTGCCAAATGTAATGTCTTCACTTTGTCTTTTGTGCCCACATTGATAGACTAAGTTAGCTTGACCAAAACTGATGATCTCTCATGATAATGTTTGGGAATAGTGTCAAATCCCCCATATTTTAGTACCTCATTGAGGTTTTCACTGTCAGATGCACTCTTTCTTTTTAATTTTTCTAGATCTAACACTGCCATTAAATGGTTTTGACCATTGGATCTTTTATTGATATTTTCATTTTTGCAACAGGAAGATTTGACACCCCCCTGACTTGAAGCTTTGTTATGAGTTTTGTGGTTGGAACTTATGTCAAGGTTGGTGGGACAAAGATAGTTAATGATGGCATCATCATTCACAAAGATAAGAATGTCAGAAGGCTCAGTTTGGTCCTAGTCAATAAGCTCAGGGTGTAGTAAGGGTAAAATATCATCGGATTGATGAAGGTCAACAACAGTGAAAGTACAAATATCAATTACGTCAAAGTTTTTGGTCAGGGTGTCGAGGTTTATGATGTTACTCTCCTCCAAGTCTATCTCACTCGAAGTCTATTGATCGTCGCTTGAGTCATTGATATTTTGTGATCCAAACACAAGGGGTCTAGTCTTCAAAGGATACCTTAGATAGTGAATCCCACTCATACTCATTAGAGTCTATCTCATAGTCATCACTTTCCTGTAGTTGTAAAATTATTTCAACAAACTTTTGGGTAGCTTCTTCTTTTGATTCTCCTTTATATCCCAATCCAGTTTTGTCTTTGGCTTGAAGTGTGTGAGATTGAATAGGTTCTACAATGCCTTCTTTCCTATTACTAGTAGGTCCTTTTCCTTCATACCCCATCTTCTCTAGGTTTGTCTTTCCTTTTCCATATTGATTTGTTTGTTTGTTGGGATTTGTTGATGTAGATTCTTCCTCATCTTTGTAGAGCCAATTTAGGACAACCGTGTCTTTTGATTCGTCAACCAAAGTTCTAGCCTTTATAAATCTGCCATCCAATACTCTAGTAGGTTGTGATGATTGTTGTATTGATGTTGATAAGTTCTCGGTGAAGGCAGCAATTATGAAAGACATAAATATTTCTAAATGGAATACTCTCCCATGCCTTTGTCTGTTAACTGGATCTTTCTGTTGAATTGATTTGATAAAGAGTTTTCATTGTTTGTTGTAGTAGAATCAACAATACCTTTGTCCTTTGATTGGTCCTTCTTTTCAATCCATTTTGACACAAAATTTGATTGCTTGTCATTGTTTGATGAATTTGGAGTGTTGGCTTCTCTGTTATGAGGAATACATGTATCTTGAGCTACCTTAAGCATGTTGCATTGTTGGGGATTATTTGAATCAGTTGAGATAGTTATTTCTTGTCCATTGGCTGGGAACTTCAAACATTTATGGTATGTGGACAACACTGCTTACATCTCATGAATCCATGGACATACCAAAAGTATATTATATGTCAGATCTTTATCAAACACTTGGCAGATTATGTCTTTCACAATTGGTCCCACTTGGATAGGTAGAACAATCAATCCCTTGGAAGATCTCTCTTCATCATCATATGATTTTATTGTGATTTTTCTTCTTGGATAAACAACATTATCAGAATATGCTAGTGCATAGATTAGTTTTAAAGTATAGATATTCAAACCAACTCCACCATCTATAAGAACACGCTTGACTCGATGTTTGTGAATGAGAAACTCAATGTGAAGGGAAACATTGTGTGGATGATTTAGTGATACATCATCATGCTCGGAAAAGGATAAGCAGTGAGGAGAGGTTAAGTGTCCCACCATAGCTTGGAATTGGTCAACTTCCAGATTATTGAGTATTGTTGTGGCAACAAGAGCTTGTTCTAGGATCTCCTTGTGTGCTGGTGATATTTTCAAGAGTTCCAATATTGAGATTTGTGCGGGTATTTTATTCAACTGATCGATTATGTTATAATCATTAGTAGGGGCAGTAGTTTTTTTTATTATAGAAGGTATATTAGATGATTTATTTGCAGCTCCTTTCAGTATTACCTTAGGTTGTCCCCTTGTTTTCACGTTGACTGTGGATATGTTTGATTCTCTCTAATTTTTATGACATTAATCTGATTTTTGTTTGCAACAATGTTTGTGGTTTGATGATCCACTATAATGATATCATTGCTGTCATAAATTTTTGCATTATGAGTTAGATGATCAACTACGATCACGTCATCAACACAATTACTAGCAACAAAAAAATCATTTATGTGATTTTCAGCAACAACTTGGTCATGTTCATAATTGATTTGAGCCTTATTTTTTTGATCTTCAACTACCTCGACATTAAGAATAGTGGTTTTGTAAACGTAATTTACATTTTTTCCTTTACCATTTGAAGAGGATGGTTCACCTTTGTCATAATTGGGTAAAGGATTTTTGAAAGCTCCATGATCATTGTTTGTCTGTGGTCCTTCAATAAATATTTTCTTGCTTTCAATTAGATCTTGGATCAAATGTTTCAATTGCCAACAATCATTCATTTTGTGACCTTTGTTGTTTGATAGTCACAATAATGTGCATCATTCCACCAAAATGGTTTGACTTGTGGATCATGTTGTGAATTTTTTGCACACACGCCCCACTGAAAGTGGGGACCCTCTTTTGCCTGGTTTTCTGGCTCTTTTTTGTGGCCTTGCCTTTTGAGATTATCTTTGAAAATCTTGAGTTTTTAGTTTTTGGGTGTTTTGGTCCTTTGTTCCTGGTTTTGTGTTACTTTGCAATTTTCCTTGATGCCTATGTTGCTTGTAAAGTGCCCCTATTATGCTCACACTTTGAAAATTTTGAGTCTTTGGGTCAATCTTAGGTTTTTCCCTATTTTCGGGATTTTCCTTCCTTGGTGGATTTCCTTGGTTGCCTTGAAAACCCAACCGAGCTGGTTCTGCACTGATTCCAAAGATTTCAATGCTTCACGGATTTCCATCTCCCTGGGTTTTTTTTCTGAATTTTCCTTCACCTCTTCGTTTTCTCGGTTTGCATTTTTTTGGCTTGTTCTGCGCTGTCTTCGAGGATTTTGGTGCTTCGTAGATTTCTGTCTTTCCTGGATTCCTCTGAAATTTCCTTTGCTTCTTCGTTTTCTTGGGTTGCACCTCTAGGCCATTTACCTTGATGCCGTGAGTTTCTTTGAGCTAGGTCGCGGTTGTGCGGTTCACTGCCATACCGTGGGGGTCTGCACGATGAGTTGCAGTAGCACGAGGTTGGTTCATTTGGTGCAGTAGCGTGGTGGTACCACCTTACCGTGAGAGTCTTTGGTCGACGACACGATTGCACGGAGTTTTTTCCATCTAGCAGGGTAGCACGGTTTACCTCAATGTCACCGGGGGTTTGTGCTTGGTTTGCGGTGTTGCGGTCATCATGTTACCTCAGTGGTCGAATGCTTGGCTCGTGGTAGTGTGGTTTTGGTCATTTTGGGGGCGTCGGGAGGTCAAAACTATCGATCAATGACATGTGAATTATGTGAACTTCATAAGAATCCATTGCCTTGGGAAAATACGGATAGTCCATCCTTGCTTCATTTTTTCGGATGTGCTAAGTATTGCCAATTTCGGTGATTTTCGTCCCTCTCAGATTTTTCCAAAGGTTTGCTATTTGTCAAGAACTGAGAGGATTCATGGCTTAGTGGTTTATGGTTCTACATTGCATGATGGATTTAGATAATTTAATGATATGTGCAGACTTTTTCTTGAGTTTTGGCTAATGAGTGATCGAACTTTTGGTGATTTCTGTGCTTCCCTTGCTAAAATCTGCCTGGCCCAGGTTTCCTCAAAATTCCTTCCTAACCTAAATTCCATGGAGGGGTGAACATCCCAAACTTTGATAGGGATGCTTTAATGAAGTTTTAATTGATTTTGATGGTTGTTTTGATCTTTCTGATGATTGCACATGTTTTTTTCATGATGGACTAACTTGGATTCTCACACTATACTGGTTAGTAATTGTGTCTCTTTGGGTGTAGGCTAGATCGAGCAAGTTGTTGCTATCGAGGCCAAAGAGGAAGGGATGCACGTTCTTCAAGGGCGTTGCAGGATCTACAAGATTTAGCTAGGTACACTTTCTAGATGAGGGTAGGTCGAGCTCGCTTGTACGTGGCCATTCTTCTGCTTCACGCGGCTGAGGCATTAATGGCAGGAGTGACTCACATGCTTGTTTGGTCTGTATCAAGATTTGTAAAAGCCCAAGGCCGATTTGAAGGGGTGCTTCATGCATTCAATGTAGGGTGGCGATTTATTGCTGGCTATCTCGATCGATATGATGGGTGACTGTCTTTGTCTATAACCCTAGGTCAGGCCAGCACTGACAAGATTTCTATAAGTATGGCCTTTGGCCTCATTTGAAAGGGTTCATGGATTGTTGTTATTATTGTAGTTAGACAGAGTTAGTTAGATAGAGAGGAAAAGTTAGTTGGTTCAAAGTTAGAAGACCAAATATTGTAAGTAGATTAGCAAGTAGAGCAGGAAGTTAGAATTAGGAGTTAGTCATATTTCAAGCAAGTGTTGTAACACAAAACATCAGAATTGTTGTTATTACTGGTGATTCAATGCAAGTGAAGACATTGTGTTATTATTGGTGCCTTCTTTGAATTGATTGGTCCTGCATGGTTCTTGTTTTATCTTTGAAATTGCTTGGAAATATCTGAATGCAGTTTAGATTTAGAGTTAAATAATTTAATGGTGCTTGTGATTTAATGCTTGGAGTGTTGTAGCAATCTCTGGTTCATAATTTGGGGAAAATTCTTCATTGTGGGATTGTTGTACAAGGTCAACCTATACATGTTACTTGTGTGCTTAATTTAGTTGTGGGCATTTATCTAGTTCCATTGAATGAATGTCCATAATCTGAAAATCTTTAATTCCTTAGAAGATTGCACTGTTTCTTTAGGATTGTAGGTATAACCTGGAATGAGTAGAAATTAGTTTTGAGGGATTGGTCCATTCCAAGTATTTCATCATTAGTATTGTTGATTCTAGGAGTAACATTAATCTTAGGATTTCTAAAACCCTTATCTTTTGTTATTTCTTTGAACTTTGGTTAGAACCAGGAATTTGAGTATCATTCTATTATAAAATCTGATAAGTTTAGAGCTTCCAGAATTTGTTTGTAAGGCCCCTTTGTGATTACCAACATTTTCACATTTATCACTGAGTGGTTCCATTGCATTTTCATGACCTGACACTCGAGAGACCTTGGGGTTATCTCTTTTCTCATAGAGATCAACCTTTCAAGAGAGATAGGATATTTTATATTCCATCTGAGTTGTTGCTATGCAGAAAAACACCATCAAAAAATCCCAATTTTGTGCCTCTTGTGATGTTACAAGTTTAGCTTCAATAAGGTCCTTGAATGCTGATTCCATTGATTGTCCTAAAGGCGTGAATTTCCTCCGATTTGATGACTTTTGGAATGGTGATGATTTAGATCCAACATTATTCAAATTCCTACTTTGATTTTCATTTAGATTGCTACCTCTGTTGTTGTCTTAGTTTTAACTGCTATTAAATTGAATATTGGTTTAGTGTTTTGCATTTCCAGTCACAACATCATTGTTTCCAAAATTTGGGTTTATCGTTGTTGTTGTGATTAGAGGAATTGGCATTGTTTGATCCTTCATTGTATGTTTTTAGAACTCCTCTTTTGACCAAAGCTTCTTCTATCTTGAGACCATTTTCTATCATTTTCTTGAATGTAGGTGGACATTGTAGTTGAAGTCTACAACTCATGTCATTGTTTAAATTATCCATGAATAGTTCCATATTTTCCTTATCAGATATGGAACATGGATATCTTGCAAACAACCTTCTCCATCTTTGCAAAAATGAGAGAAATGTTTCAGCTTTCTTTTGTTTAGTATTGCAAATGTCCATTGTGATATCATGTTTTATATTGTATGAGTATTGAGTTATAAACTTGTTAATGAGATCTTCAAAGGATCTAATTCCTAGAGTTAATTTAGAGAATGACTGTATACATTGTACACCTAAGCTTCTTGGAAATAGCCTCATTATGTATCTTCATGAGAAAACTCTAAACTCATAGCTTGAAATTATCTTACATGATCAAGAGGATCTATTTTCCCATTGTATTTATCGTACTTGGGGAACTTGCAGTATTTTGGAAATGGAATCATGTTCACATTTTGAGCAAAAGGATATGGAAAATATCCTGCAACAAGTATCTCTTAGTTGTTCCTATTTGCATATCTTGGAATTGCTGTTGTAAGGTTTATAATTGATGTTTCATTACATCTACTTCATCTGTACTTTATGATTCAGTCTTAGCTCTTTTTGGTGTTCCTGTTAGTCTATTTATGTCAAAGTCCTTTGGAATTTTAACACCCAGATTAGCTAACAGTAAAAGATATTTTTCCCCATCCTTTTCATAAATTTTCTCCGTAAACTTATGGAACTTAGGATCTTGTTGCACATTTTGTAGTTCCTCTTCAGATATTTCATCATTGTCATTTTGGTTGGATTTGTTGAATAGATTCTCCTCAATCTCAAACATGTTTGTTTCCTTTTCTTGAAGTTTTAGTCTTAATGACCTTGTAAAAATTAGCATAAAAGTGTTATAATTGTCCACTAAACTTTGATCTTGAATTGATATAGTGTCAAGGATGTTAACTTAAGTCAAATAGAATGATAGATTCTATTGATCAGACTAAGTTGACAAGTATGATTATACAACTTCATTTCTTAAAGTAGGATGACAAATCCTGATAATGAAACTAGGATTTTAATCAGATTTGTTTGATTTGGACACTTTTGGATGGTAGATTTGAGTTTAATTTGAAGAATTTCACTTGTAAGATTTAGTTTTTGAAATTTTAATACTCTGTTTCAATTTAAGAAATGCTTCTATTTTGGTAAAAATCTGAATTCTAGTGTAAAAGGTTTGACAGACAGTGAAAACAACTCTTTGGTTTTTTCTTTGGTGAATGTGCTATAACAGTCCTCTGATGGGCCAAAAGAATTAGCAGATGTGCTAACAAACTAGGTTGATGCACTGTTAAACAAGTTGAATGCATTGTACTATTCCTCCTATTTGCTAAAATTTTATTTCTATGTGCTATACTATTCCTCCTATGCGCTAAAAGATGATTCATTGCAATATTAAGTAGATTAGATGTGCTATAACAGAGAGAAAATGCGCTATTATGGAAGTATTTAGGATTTTAATAGTCTATTTTTGCTTTGGTTTTTGACAGTGAATTTGTTTGACTCTAGGTATAACTTCTGATTTTATGACCTTGTATCTGATTTTCCTATTTAGGACTATGAATAATGATTGCTTTGATTGGATGACTTCTTTTGAAAATGATTACACATGCAATAGTAAGTTTGCAAACATTTGTTTCAAATCTACGTATTAAACAAATAGCGTGTGTTCTAGAATCAGGTTTGATTCTTTCAATTTTTATTGGTATGACACAATAAAAATAGTTCAAGCACTTTTCTATCTCAAAAGGTCACTAAAAATACCACAACCCACACTTTGAACTATGTCAGCTCACACAGTCGTGTCACCCCATAAAGGGCACCCGTGTTTTTGCCTTTTCCAAGTCTTAACCAAAAGTTGAATCCTCCACTTTTGATCAGAGTCTCTGATAGTTATATGGTGAGTGTCTTGGGGGCAAATTCTTCCCTCCTCTTGTACTGTGATATAGAAAGCGTTCAAAAACTGACACAGTTGGATTCTAACTTAAACTTCGTAGATAGGGTTTCCATTCAGAGCAACAAATAGATAACCTCCCAACCTTTAGAACAAAATCTTCGAGGATGGTTATCTTTCACACTTCCATCGAATATCAGAATTTCCCCGAATTCCCTTTTGATTATAGTGGGTTGGAAAACATGGCTTTGGTTATTCCCACTTAGGTCATTCCCGTAGGGTGAGTACTTTTTCCCACTATGACAGGCCCTCTAAAGGTGTTAATAAAACATAAAAAAGTGAGTAGCATTTTGATCACCCAATGAAGGGGAGAGAACAAGCCTATCACTTCAACCACAATAAATAGGGGGTTGAATTTTCTTTTTACTTAAGCTAGATGCCTAACTTAATAAAGGAAAGCAATAATAAAGTTCAAAAACCCTACAAACACCATTAGTAATTTTGTAGTATTTGTCTTTGACCAGCGTAAATGTTTCCAAAAAATTTCTTCGACTAGCGTACCTTGTACTTGTAACATAGAAAATAGAGATTGATATCCAAAATGATTCAATTTTCTATAAAAATAGTCATATGCGCTAAAACTTTAAGCATGTGCACTAAAACTCCAGTGCGCTAAAAGAATAAATGAAAGCATTGAAATACTTGTCAAATGCGCTATAACAATGATTGAATGCACTAAAATAGTGTTTTGATGCGCTGAAATATTTGTTGAATGTGCTATAAAAAATCTCGATCGCGCTAAAACAATATCATGTCAAATCGGTAGTCACTTTCCAAAAAAATGCTAAGTATGGAGATTTTGCCCCACAGTGGGTGCCAATTTATGTGTGTGGAAAATATATGTAAGTGAAATAAATAAAAACACACATTAATGCAACACTACAGAGAATTCAAATGAAAAATAATCTAATTGAAACATAATCAAATCTCTAAAATTGTTCCATTTCTCTCTAACTCCAAGGATTTATTAAATCAAAGTCGCTCTCAGATTATGTGCATTGTGATTGTTAAAATGACAACCTAGAGAATGAGAATGATGATCTAAGTGAAATGATGTGATAAAATGAAATGATGCTGAAAGTGGTGATGTTGTGATATTGCTATGATATGATATGATAAAGTAAAATGCAACTAATATGATATGCTATGACATGGTTATAATCTAATATGATTTTATGAAATACTTCTATTTGATAATTGCTAAATGTTGTGTGCTAAATGCTCTAATATGATTCCTGCAGAGTAAAATTGCATGCAAGTAGGATCCATTTCATGTAGCAAGAGGTTGCTTTTATAGATTTTCAAAGGCACTTCCTAATGTGGCAGCAAGCAATGGTTCAGATTTGATCTGGATAAATCAAAGGTAGAAGATGAATTTGGTGAGGAATAAGGGGAGATGCTTTCTCTGAGCAAAACATTGTGGCAATTGATTAGGAAGAAATTGTGGATCCATGAAGCCAACTATTTCCAACTGTTAAAGTTTGTTTCAAAATTGGCTGGAAAGATAAAGTAAAATTGAATGCACTTGAAGCTTTCAACTTTATTGAGAAAAAGCTGTAGACATGTGCTCAATTAGAAATTTGAGTTATTGAATTTTGGAGGGAAGGAATATTATTAAATAAAAAAATTAAAATTTGTTTATTTAATAAAAGGGAATGATAATTAAACAAACTATGTGATTTAGTTTATTTAATCAAGATGAAAGAAATGGATAATTAAATAAAACAGACTATTGAATTTGCTTATTTAATAGAAGAAAATAGAATGTGAAGTATATAAATAAATATTTCTATTTATTTATAAGTAGATGAATTAAAGGTTGATTAATCAAATAATTATATTTAATTAATTAGATTTATCTAGACCATTTATAGGTGTATACAATAATATGTCAAATGATCCTGATCGTCAGTCCATGCCTCACAAGCCATATATGGATGCCAAATGAACTTAGTCATATCATAAAAAAATGCTTGCTATTATGATAGTCGTCTTGGCTATGTAATGCAAATAATCTGAATACCTATAAGCATAGGGATTGTTTGGATCTCATCTATCAATACCATCAAGTCTAGTAACTACTATCCTCTCCTATGCCCATACATGGAGGAGAGTCAACCCAGTGGAAATACCGTTGCCAATGTGGTAGACAACCTCATGCCTATCCTTGTATAAATGAGCGAGCACACAAGGACCCCATGCATATACAATAGTGTGCTCCATCATCTATTGAATGCAAACACCCCAACTAACTAAGAATCCTCTAGCTCTACAAAAAGGCATCAGTGGCCCAATGATAAGTATTGCTAATACCATAACCATAGGATAAACATCATTAATGAATGGAGTCAGATTGATCTTTGAATCTATAATTGTAAGTTGTTGCACCCTGAGTAGTCTTTACATAGCAAGGGTACCCATCCTGAAATTGTATGTGACAAGCTCTTCATGAATTTGGATCCTCAATATCCTCCATACATCATCAAGAGTGATCGTGCACTCTCCTATAGGTAGGTGAAAAGAAGCAGTCTCTGATCACCATCTCTCAACTAATTCAATCATCATAGCCCTATGCGCTTTGATCTCGAGCATGTATGTAATATGTCAAAGGCGTACTACATCTAGAAAGTCCCACTCCAACTCTTAGAATCCAACTATGCCATCCAACAAATGTTGAGGTCATCGCTCTCTGGAATACAATGGTTTAACAAATGCCTACAAACATTTAACCCACAATGTCAAAATTTTGCTAGAAAATCAAATCAAGAACTTAAATTTACAATCAAACTAGCTTAAACAATCATTTTTAACAATAGTGAGCTTATTCTAGAACATTAGCAAAGATATTTTACAATACTGGACCTGTTTTAGGATGATAGTGAATCTCTTAGATGATAGCGAGCTTGTTTTACTATGATAGCGGTTGAGTTTTGCGATAGTAGAAATATTCCTAAGTTTTCAACTGTACAGTTGTTTTCCATGACTCTGATTAAATAATAGCGACTGGTTTTTACTATATTGGTCTTGTCTAATGTTAGCATTTCATTTTAATGAAAGCAGGCATCTAATGTAGTACACTAGCGGCCATATCACACCAATAGCAGCCATATTAGAGAATTACCACTATCATCCCAATTAAGTTTGAACATTAAATGCAAAAACTAAAAATTAAAAGAAAAATGGAAAGTATACATACTGTAATGCTTACATCGACTGGTCATTGGTACCGATAAACCATATTTGCTCAATGTGGTGTGCTCAGAACTCATGCCATTGTAAATCGGTAATCACAACAAATTATCACCAGATCTCTATAGTAACCTAAGGCTGAGAGTGAAAATGAGGGGTAAATCAACCCTAATTCACTATTTAACCCCCCCAAACCCTAATTTTAACCTTGGGAAACCCTCCTAGGCTAAATTTTAAGCACCCTAGATCATCTTGAATCGTAAACGCGACCCCTAGGCCCTAAAGTTTTGTCCTCTATGCATCTAAACTACTTAAACTTGTCACGAGCCTGACCTAAAAAAGTAATTTTTTGGGTCGATCTCTTGAGGGGGAAACCCAGAGTCTTATCATCCTTCCATTGACCACCAGGGCATAGTGGGGCATCAATTTTTTATTATTATCTTGATCTAATCTCAAATTCTTTGAAACAACGCATAAAGTACATTGTGTCAAAGAGGGTAAAAAGGTAGACATGTCAAAATGCCTTAATGCATATCACACATCCTGAATCACATTTTTCCATTATCGACATCATTTTCATCCTCATCCTTGCATTTCACTTCATTTGCATCATAATCCTCTATTAACATCATTTTCACTGATTAACCATATTTCTCTCTATTAATTAAATGATCTTGAATTGTTTAATTAATTTATCCTTTTCATCACTAATATTCCCCTTTATCACCCTAATTATATTATTCTTGATTATTTAATTAGTATCATCTATATTTCTTCTAATCCCACCATGATTAAATAATATTGATTATTTAATTATCCTATCCTAATCTTCATCCTCACATGAATTAAATAGTTTCTAATTATTTATCTATCCCTATTTTCCCTTCATAAAGAATATTCTTTTGGATATTCTATTTCAAAATATCTTAACCTTGTCTCAACCATTTATGACCCTTGATCTTGAAATCAATCCTCCACCATTGATCTTAAATATCTCAACCATTTTCTTAAAATGGTGGAGCAATCTTGAGTTCTAACTAATCTCCTCCATCCATCCTCCTTGATTCACTCTCCTTTGTGGGTGTTCTTGGTCAATCTCAAACCTTCTTTGTGGGGTTTCTAACTCAATCTCATCCATTGATCCATTTTCATCAAATCTATGAAAGAACCCACCCCTCTCATAATTCATCTAGAGAATTTGTGAAGAGATCATGCCCAAATGAGTCTTGAGAAAATTTGAGCATTCACTGTTTCATTCTAGGTCACATTATCAATATTTTACAATCATGGAGGCTTTGTGTTGACAAGAAATCCAACATATCATCATCAACACAAATACACTCTACCATGGGATGGTAAGATTGTGTAGTTTGAATTCATTTTTCTTTCAATTTGATTGTGCTAACTTGGTTTAAATTCATAGCTATGGAAATTGCATTTCATGAGTAGGTGGGTTATAACCCTTGTTTTGGTTTCATTTTTATTGAATTCATTGATCAAATCCATGTACATTTTCTCCCTTTACATTATGTCACACTTTGATTAATACTGCACAACATATAATTTGGGAGTGTACATCTAGTGTTTGGATATTTTGCAACCTTCCACTTCATGCACACAAGTAGCCTTCATATCTTTGATGGCATGTGTTTTATCCTTGAGTACCTCATGTATATGTATTGAAGTCATCCTAGTGTGTTAAAATTATTCAATAATGTACCTTTAGGTGATTAAAAAGCTACTAGATTCTCCCCTCATTGATGTATGAATGTGAACCATGCCAAAAATCCCTTAAAAAAACCATGAGGATTGTCAAAAATATCTATGTCCTATTATATTCCTAGGAATTCCATCTAATTTTTATCTATAAGTCTTTGAAAGCTTAAAATAATCCTCATTGAGTGCGCCACAATCACTTAGATCTTCCCTAACAACATATGCATACCTACTCTCTTGTCACAAATTCTTTCTTGGTTTTGCAAAGGAAAACCCCATGAATACTCTCATGAATCTCAAATTCAAGGTCTTTAACACAGTCATAAATGACTATCATCTATTAGTGGTATGACCGCTCCTTGCTATGTCCATCCTTGTAAACCACCACAACTTTCATAATGTCTTAAAAAATAGGACTATCATAATGATTATGATTTTTCAAGCTTTATGAAATCTTGAAAGGATTTCCCTTGACATTTGAAACTTTAACTTGTCAATGTTTCTTACAATTCACAAGGGATGCCCTTCTTGTAAGTCAAAAAATGGGTTGTGCCTATAATCTCTTCATTTCTCACTACCCAATCTAGTGCTCTATGAATGTGTAGCAAGTGCTTATGTGAATACCATATGAACTCATGAACATGATTATAAGATGTTTCCCTCTATGATGAATAACCCTTCTTCAATTATATTGTCCTTTTGATCATGATTTTTTGTTCTTTGTCATTCCTCTGTGCTCTAGACTATTATGAAATTTGTATTGACTAAAGGGTTACATATATTTCACATTTGTAAGATGATTTTCATGAGGTAATTACCTTTTTTTCATGGTTCCATTCAAACAACAAGGTTTTCATGAAATCCTCTATCCAAATTCATGCCTTTTCCTCTTGAAAAAAAACTCTTTAACTTGCCTCTACATATATTTTCTATATGCAACTCCCTAAAATGAAAACTACAGACATATTATTTGATAGAGAAAATGAAATGAAGGGTTAAAAATAACATACCTCTCTTTCATGTCATGTTTCCATCTGCATATTTTGCATACTCCTACATGTCTAAAGACAACTCCATCATCACTTCCACTCTTTCTCCTCAATCTTGCATGCTAACCTTCTAATCTTGATTTTGTTCTTGCACACATCTCCATTACTCATGAACTGAAGAAAATAACCCATTGCTTGCATCTCCGTGCATGATTCTTCAAGTTTTCTTCTAGTTGATTAATTTTTTTCTTCTATTATTGGGTTATTCTATGCTTATATTTATTTATTCTTAGCTGAAAAGTGTGCATTCTCCATCACACTAACATCTTCTTCCTTCATAATTGAATTTTTCATATTTAGGTTCTAGCCAAGTTGATTAACAATAGTAGCACCTAGCACTTGGGCATGACTCTTTTCTCCTTCTTGTGTACTAATAGAACCCATTTTTCTACACTTACAACTATTCCATATAAAGGTACAAGGTCACATAGGGTCCCTCTATAATAACCTCTCTCAGTTTTTCATATCTCCAATCTATTTTCTCTTGGTGACCATTGTTTGCATGTTGCAAAATGAATCAAATGCATGCAATATTAAGTTGCAAGGTAGCATAATTTTTGTTCAACTCATCATGTGACCAAACCAACAGTTCCAACATGTTCGAGTGGGGGGGTTATTCTAGAAAAGGTTTTGTTTCACACCCTAGCATGCAGATCATTCCAAGCTACATTGTATTGGTGATTTCTCATAAGACCTAAGTGCAAAAAAGTGGCAAAATTTGATGAGTTATTTCTCTGAAACTGTGGCACTTAAAACCATTCCGTTTGAAGGTACAGGGTCACATAGGGTCCCTCTAGAATAAAATCTCTTAGTTTTTCATATCTCCAATCCATTTTTTCGTGGTGAAAACTTTTTACATGTAAAAAGTGTTAGATGCATGCAGTGTAAAGTTGCAAGGTGGCATAATTTTCATTCAATTTCTCATGTGACCAAAGTGATAGCTCCAACACATCTGAGTGGGGGGGTTTATGCTATAAAAGGTCTTGTTTCACACCCCAACATGCCGAATCATTCCAGGCTACATTGTATTGGTGATTTCTCATACGAGACCTAAGTGCAAAAAAGTGGAAAAATTCGATGAGATATTTTTAAAAAATCATGACATTTACAACCATTCCTTTTAAAGGTACAGGGTCACATAGGGTCCCTCTATAATAACCTTTCTCAATTTTTCATATATCCAATCAATTTGCACATGGTGATAACTTTTTGCATGTTGCAAAAATCGTGAAATGCATGCTGTCTAAAGTTACAAGGTGGCATAATTTTTGTTCTATTCATTGTTCAACCAAAAAAATAGTTCCAACACATTTGGGTGGGAAATTTTATGATATACAAGGTCCTTTTTTGCACCCCAACATGGTGGATAGTTCTCAGCTACATTGTATCGGTGATCTCTTAAGAGCTCCAACTATGAAAAAGTGGCAAACTTTGATGGGATTTTTCTCGAAAACCAGGACACTTAAATTTTTTTCGTTTAAAGTTATAGGGTCATGTTTATTAGAATAATCATGCATTATCTAATAATTAATCTTTAACTAATTATTATTCCAATTTATTCTCATGCAATTAAGCTAAACTTATGAGTTCTTTATTTAGTTAACTAAGTTCTTTTCTATGTTACTTGAAGTGAGCTATTATTAGATAATTTTGTCTCATTACATGAGATGTTGACACTTGTCATGATCTAATCCCTTTACCATTTAGGGTTGTTCCTATCTAGTACTCAACCCTCATTGTATTATTTCTCTTTTGCTCTCGCAACCTTTGAAGACTTGTTTTCCTTGAAGATTCTTGAGGTTCATTCTATAGATTTTTCTTGTTGAGGAATATTGCATATATTATTTGTAGATATCTATGTCAAGATCAAAGATACTATAATCTACATGAGTGCCCCCAATGACACTACTTGAATCAGATGGTAAAAAAAGGAAAACATGTGGAAGTGAAAGATACAAATGGTACATGAATCTGCACGAGTGACCCCAATGACACTACTCAACATACAAGATACAAGTACCAAATATTTTGAAGAACACTAATCAAGAGAGAGACAATAATTTGCATGAGTGTCCCCAATGACATTGCTCAAGATAGATGGAAAACAAAGTCAAACATCTGGAACTCAAAGATACAAATGACATAGGTACCAATAGTATTTGATCAAATGAAAAATGAAAGGTTGCCTCTAGAAACATGAATGCAACAATTTCCATATGGTAAATGCTGCATATCATCAAAATGCATGGTAACCAACAATTTATGTACACTACATCTGAATTACATAGGAATAATAACTAGATACATAGATCACTCAACACAAAACCAAGGAAGCATTAGCACCAATAGTAGAAACACCCCCATAATGTTGAAAAGGGAGAGCCAAGATAGGTAAACTGAAACTGTGTGAAACCAAGAAGTGTATGTAGGAGAGACAACCTACAAATAAAAGGGCGAGCAAACTAAGGAAAACACACATGAGGCAAGAATCACTTGGATTCATTGATGTCGTGGAAGGGAAACTCACTTGACAAAGGTGTTATGGAAAACCAAAGGAAAAAATAAACACCCCATGGCACTTTATATCATAGTGCAAATATAAAAGACACAATAGGATGTGCAAAATCTTCAAAAAGTATACACCAAAATGACACTTTGTCTCAATGTGCCTACAAAATAGAATGTGCACGAAAGAGATGTCTACAATATCCAAATAGGAAAAAATACTAGAAATGCATGAAGAGTAATAAAAAATGAGTTATCCCATGCAAATAAAAGTTTCCAGGAGTTGAAGTGTCCAAGTAATTCACTAGTGTGTGAAAACACAAAAAATTGAATAAAATATACCTTGAGAGATCTAGAAAAATGATATGGATGGATGTGAAGAGCTCTGAAAGACTGTCCCAGTTTTGTTGGAATCATGAAAAATGAAGAAACAAGCCAAAATTTATGAGCTCAGTACTAAAAAAAATACCTTTGACTTGAATGGGCTTTAGAATGCACCAGCAGAAAAAAAGTGATAAAACCCACACCACGAGAAAGTTGGTAGAACCAACTTTTCGACGATATCTTGTTCACAAAAAAATGATATTGTTTGCCCAAGTTATGGATAAAAGAAAAAAAAGACCTCCTTTAGGGCACAAAGGGATCTTGAAGGGACAATGCAAGTGTCTGTACCGCTGAAATTAGCATGAAATCATGCTGATGTTAGCAACACAATATGATGAATATTCCCATCTCATGGTAAGCGAATTTTTCCGGAGAGGGTTTTTTTTTCTAGGAGGATCACCTAGAATATTCCAATGATATTTTTGTCTGGAGGGCTGAATTTTTTTGGTAACCAAGGAATATTCTCAAAATATGTCATTTATGTCAACATGATGTCACACTGACATCAACGGTACAAACACTTGCATGGCCCCTATTGAGAAATAAACATGTTTAATACCAATTTTTGGGAAATTCAATCTTTATCCAATTATGAATTCAATGGATTAGATACAAGGCTTGGAAAATAGCAACATAAAAATCTGAAATTTATATGCAAATCTGAAAATTAAGTTGTCTTAAAATGGAAATACTATGATTAGACCCATCTTCTTTATGATGCCAAAAATCAGCCAACTTAACATGCTTATAAACACTACCTTATGTGAACTTATAAAAACAATAAATAAATAATAACATCAACATAAGATAGTAGCAAAGGGGTACAAATCAGAAACACATGATCATCACATAACACATGATTTACATGGAGAAACCCTTGCAGGAGAAAACTCCACCAAGAAGAGAGCCCAAGTATGCATTATCAACAAATAAATGAGATTATAATGCAACCACTTCCATTCTCCTCTTTTCCTCCAACTCGGAAACACCTATGTACCTATGAACAACCTCCTTATGCCTCTACCTATCCTTTTTCCTGTGAAGTAAAACTACATTCAACTTTTCCTCATAAATTTACATCCAAGAAGCTAATTTTAAAGATGTTTTAAGGCATCTAATGGACCAAAAAAGGTGCCCAAAGATGAACCTTCATTCCAAACATCCCCAACCTTTGGATTACCTCCTTAGAATATGAAAGGACACTTGTCATAGCATCCAATACTTTCCCTCCAACTTGGGTGCCCAAACTTGAGAAGATAAACATTAGATTAAATGTAATAAATGATGGAAAACCAAGTGACACCTGTTGCCTCTATCCAAGCACCTACTTGGAGAATCCCAATAGTCACTTATTTATCATTTCATTTATATTTTAGTGTCCCATTCTAAGCATCCACATGTGGGGAAAAAAATATTAAATATTTATGTCCACAACCCACCTTTACCGCTGCTAGTGGACCCATCACCCCTTATGAGTATATTACAAACAATGATGAGAATTAATATTATTAAATATGTTCCCAATACACCCTAAGTTCCCATCCGATCAGTGGGGAATATCTCACTCCATCAAACATACAGGGAATTGGAGGTAGCATTCTACCGATGTTGAGCCATGGACCGGTTCCTCCAGCTCCTTCATGGGGGGGAATCATAGTTCCGACCCATTAGAATAGTAGGGGGAGTTGACCACCCACCCTAGAGACACTTTCCAAGGATGTTGGAACCATAACATATGACATATGATTTAAAAGGTGGATGGCACCTAATCCTAACATTCTCCCACTTGAAATCAACATTGTAAATACACCCATAATAATCACAAAAAAGGGAAAAGAATCCTTTATCCAAACATGTACCATTTGAATCTTCACCATGATCTAATACTCTAACAAGGTACCTACAAAATCAACCATGATAAATGCTATCAAGAAAAAAGTCCTTTACATCCTCCAACATGCCAAGGTGAAACATATCAACTATCACTAAAACCTGCACCAATCTTTACATGGACACAAGCATCAAATTCAAATGATAACAAAAGATCTGAGTAGCTGCCTTAGTCATACCACCGAGAATAGCAACCACAAAAAATCACAACTAATCTATGCTAGCTATGGATATTTAACATACCTCCATGCTCCCTTCGGGTTCTTTTTGATGTCTTGCCCGACTTTCGACCGCTCCCGATGATTTTTAGAAGCCTCCTTGATAGTCTTTCGGTGCTCTTGACTCACTACCATCGCGTGCCACCAAAGCGCTTATTGAAGGGGAGCTTCACTTCCCTTCTTTTCTGAGCTCCGTTCTACCCCCGCATGTTAAGAGATCAGGTGAGTTTGGCATACTTTCATATAACTCTCCTTTGGGCCTCGACTGCCTGCCATGTAGCCTTTACCTATGCAAAATCTTGGCGGGCCCCTCAAGTGGTGCCGATAATAGGGACGCTACCACATGTCTTCTCATCACAAGCTCTCATCAAAGGATGGGGAGGATGAACTACGGGTTGCGAAATTCCGCCACGTGTTCCTTTGGTGCAACTACATAAAAGGGAGGAGTGATACGAATGTCGGGTTGCAATATTGTGTCGCTTGTTCTAACTGCTTTCACTAAGAGGCAAAACTTGTTTACATAGGGTAGGCCGGGACCATTGCCATCATTTGTAGGGAATGCATTTGGCTAGCGAATGACTCGGTTCATGCTCGAGAATATTTCTATTACAACGGTCGTGATGAATCATTGTTGTAAGAATCATGATTCATGATGAGAAATATTTTTTGTTATAATCCTTCAAGCAGTGGATGCCCTTGGCTATATATACTAATTCTTCTCTCAGGGAGAGAGATTCCATCATGACAACATGGCCTTTCTCTCAATGGGGATTAGATCTAGTAGGTAATATATCACTTGCTTCATCCAACAAGCACAAATTCATTATCAAAACAACAAAGTACTTCACTAAATGGATAGAGGTGATTCCCTTAGCCTATATCACCAGAAAACAAACATCAAAATTCATTTTGAATTATCGCATTTATCGCAAGTGAATAGTTGTTTTTGTTGTTAGTTAAAAATATCTAGAGAAGAATTAGGGAGACACCAAGCCTTTGTTTTGTTAGATAACTATAAAGATTCATAGACTGTACCCTTGTAATTTGGCCTTTTCTATTTCTTAACTATTGATAACACTATACTGTGTTGTTTTTGAATAGTTTGTTTGCAACTTCAATGATTTGAATATAATGTTGATTTAGAACCATGTCTTCAACTCTTTCTGTTTAGTAAAGCTCTGTGCAAATTATTTTATGCATGAAATGAATTATCTATGTCTTTCTCTTTAATAAGTTGTTATTTTGGACATAGCAGATTGTTGAACGGGCCTTTAGATTGCATCTACAAGATAGATCTATCATGCCTTACATCTAGACCTTGGTGCATCACCCTAGTTAGATCATTTTATTTTATATTTTCTTCCTTTCCCATTCAAAAACCCTAGTTATAGAAGATCTGACTTCTTTAAAATCCAGAGGTTACTCAGTTTAGCGCAATAGGCCCCCCTTTAACTGAGTTTCCGACAAAGGGTTGTTACCTTGTCAATTTTTGGCATCAACAATTTTTTGTTTTTCCTGGCACACCTAGTGGGACCAAGAAATGTGCTTAAATCCTTAAGAAACTATATGAGCCATCGACCTATCACAAGATCCCAAACAATAAACAACCTTGGTTTGTTGGTACCTCTGTTAGGATCAGTGCCAACTAGAACCTATTAGATAAACGTCCCAAACCCTCCACGAGCCATGTTTCCTATCACCAACCAAAATTATGTGGCATGGGATGCTAGAATTCCTCTTAGAACACCTATAGCACTTGTCTTTTGGGCCCCCATCTCGGTCTCTGCTCTCAAATCTATTCCTAAGTTCATCGAAGATAGTTCAAGAATGCCATCCGAACATCTCCAAGATGTGGCCAACATGTTCTTGGTACACAGAGTTACAAACCAGAATGTAGCACTGAGGTTGCTCGCAACTTCTTTCAGAGGAAAAGCATCAGAGTGGTATCGCACTCTGCCGACTAACTCTATTGACACTTGGGATTAGCTTTGGGATCCATTTTATGAAATACAATGGAGACAGGTCTTCCCAGTATCAGTAGCTAGAGATCATCAAGTGAGCTCCATATGAGGCCCTAACCGACTGTTAGAAACCAAGATCAGACATGCAAGCCAAAAGGCCTTCCACAAAAGAGAAAAAAAATAAAAAAGCAAGAGCTTTGCATGAAGATGTGCAAATTGATATATTCAAAATTGCTTTCTTGTAAACATAAGTATCTTTCCTTGCTTGTCAGATTGCGATTCCAGTGTTACTCCATAGTGTTCTTCCAGTGCTTCTTTGCAACAGGTCATCTCATTGAGGGGGGGTTGTCCCACTAGGTTTTCTCCTCTTTCTCTTACTCTTTCATTGCATTTGTACATGGGTACCCGATCAGGCCTTGTTGTCAGGACCCATTCATGCTTTCTTGCATTCATCTTAGTTTTAGGTGCATTCTTTTTCAGTCTCCCTAAGTTGCACTTAAGGGAGGGTGTTGGTGTAATTAATTATTTAATTACACTTTATTAAGTTTACTTAGGTTTTGCTTAGGTAATAATTAGTTTACTTAATTAATAAGTAAGCTTTATTTACTTGAGTTGTTTTTAGGTCAAAATTAGGGTTGCATACATTGCTTTTATAAAGCAAATCATCTCTTGTAATCTCTTAATTTTGAATATATCAATTTGCACATCTTCATGCAAAGCTCTTGCTTTTTATTGTTTTTCTCTTTTGTGGAAGGCCTTTTGGCTTGCATCTTTGATCTTGGTTTCTAACACCGACTCCAATACTCGGTTCCACATAAATTGGCAAAAAATTTAGGTTGCAATCTGCCCACCACCCAATGTGGCATTCATGTGTTACCTAAATTAAATCATCACCGATATCTCAATGATGATCCAATCACTCAGTGGAACCACTCTACCAGATGCATATAGCATCGCAATTAAAGCAGAAAACAATATGATCGACACTAGAAAGTTGGTGCCTCGGCCCATCATGCCTATATTCCCCAAAATACCAGCTTCCACCTAGGAAACACTACCTACCACACCAACTGATCCTCAATCTATGTACACATACGCAAGCACACCGTAGAATGTCGCACTTGGTCCCTCGAAGGATGAGACAAATGACATAAAGGAAATTTTGCAAGCTATGGCCAACGAGATAACTATCATAAAAAACAACCAGGTTGCTCCTCCAAAGCCAACCTATCAGAATTATCAAGGCGGAAGGCCCTCTTACCAACAAAACTAGTTCCAAGGAGGTGCTCACCCAAATCCTTAGGCACAAGAAACAAGTCAACTAGTACTAGTAACTACTCTATTGCAGAACGCCAGCCTAAGCTACAACTAAGAGCTAACTGTAGGACAAAAAAAATTGATTGATGAAGGTAACCCTTGGCGTTTTCCTTGCGATGATTCACATATGCCCCAAAACTACCCACGTGGAAATTTGCAACAAAAGGTGGTAGAGCATCATAGTAAAGGCTCAATGTCAAATGGCGAGGATTATGCATATACCTCTTTGCAAATGGAAAATGTTTTACTTACCACTCAAATGCAAGGGATATCTATGGAACAAGAGATCGATATAGCCCTCAACCACGCCCTCTTCTCATGGATGGAAGGAGAGGAAGCGGTGTTCACATTCGAAGCATCCACTTCTGAAACCCCACAAGTGTAGTCTAATTAGAACACTCGCTCTGAAGGGAGATTCATGGGCGAAACAATCATTTTGCAATTATAAATCTATGACCTAAAAGTACTCCCGACCGCCAAACTAGTGCCCCAAAAATGGTACCCTAAAGCCCTCCACAAAGGGAGACCATAACAACAAGGAGTAAGGAGAAAAATCATCAGAGTTCACCACCATTGGATGTGTTGGGCAGATGGTCAGCGCTCCCCTCGGGATTTGTGACATGGACTAACCGCCTCGCATGGATCCGTTAACTCTGGTAGTTGTGTCGGGCATTAACAGGTCGATATTTTGGTGCAACAAAAATTATGGGGCCAACAATTGGTATCAAATCCAAAGGTGTTGGGTTTGAATCCCCTTGGGTAATACTGAGGGGGAGTTTGTTGGTAGATGGTCAATGCTCCCCTTGAGATTTGTGTTATGGACTAACCGCCTCCTGTGGATCTGTTAACTCTAGCAGTTGTATCGAGCATTAACATGTCAATCTTTTGGTGCAATGACAATAGTGGGGCCAATAGGATGTGGTGGAGCAATTGAAAAAATCATCTGCTAACGTTTCGCTATGGGAAATCCTAGCCATTCTAGAACAAAAGACACTACTACAAAGGGCTCTCCAAGAAGACCCGATCACAAAACCAAAGGAGCAATCACTTCAGGAGGAAACTGCTGAGCAATCACTACCAGCAAAATTTCTTGTGAATACTATGCAAGAGGCCTCCACTTAGGATCAAGAAGAAGAATTGACATTCAAATTCAGTGAAGGAAAACCAAAACCGAGACCATTTTTCTTAACCCTCATTGTGGGTAAGAAATTACTGCATAATTCCATGATTGAGTTTAGTGCCAAAACTACAGTCATGCCCAGGCTAATAGCTGAAGCCCTGGGATTGAGCTATGAACCTTTGAGAAAGGGAGTCATGCAATTAGATGGGAATATGGTTAATACTATATGGCTCATTAAGGACCTCCCATTAACCCTGTTGTCCTGCCCGAATATCATAGTTAAGCAGGATATGGTGATCATTGATATCCTCCAATATTCGATCTGTCCTTGTCTAGAGAATTCACTTCTAGGATAGGTGGATACCTTTCTTTAGATTGGTCACACCTAATTATAAGGACCAAACATAGATCCAAAACAAAGTTGGTGTATGTACCTTTGCATTTCGAACATGTTACAAATGAAGCTAAGATAGTCTTCGAGTTTTCTCATACCTCCATAACCAAGGAGGAGATGTACTGCACTGAACTTCTAGAAGATGAAGAAATCACTAGGGATCAAACCGAGCAAGAAGATGTTCTCCTAAGCGAGTTCATCGATAAAGACCCTTTTGGCAATTATCATGCCACTGGACAGGGAACTTATGTCATTTATGATGAAGATCAAGGCATCCTGAAGGTGACACGAGAAGTTGAAGGCTTCTCAAAAACTAGACTATGGTCGCTACATTTTGATGGTGCAAAGTGCAAGATCAATGCAAAAGCTGAGGTATACTTGACTTCCCCAAGCGACAAGGAGACAATCAAGTCTTTCCGACCTCGGTTTTCCTATTCCAGTGACAAGGATGAATGTGAAGGCCTTGTATTAGGTTTGAGCCATATAGAGAAAAAAAATATTAGGCAAATGAATCTATTTGGGGTTCCTAAAATAATCATTAATCAAGTTCAGAATATCAATATTGAAAAGGATGTCCGTGTGGGGTCCTCTAGAGAAAATGTGTGGGACCTAATTGAGAGCTTTGGAACCTTCAATATTCAAGTTGTTCTTCAAGAACATAATGATGACATAAAAAGATTGGCTGAAATCAGATCCCAATCCAAACTAGCACCCGACCCAATATACAACCAACGCTCCTTGCAAATGACACTCCAACTCGCAAATCTAGATGGTGAGAAGAGCTAGCAAGTATTTGATAGTGATGAACACATCACCTTGATTAGTTCATAGTCGGGAGAAGTTACCAACCAATCCAAGCAGGGATCACCAAAAGCGATGACAGACGAGACGTACAAAAAAAACTCCATAAGTTTCCAAAGAATTTGGTCACTCTCGAAAGTTCCCTTTTTGGCAATACTAGAAATAATAAGAGAAAGATCGTAGCGAATGAAGGTGACTATTCAGATTCTCAAAAAAAAGATGCAAATAATCTTAAAATTAGAATGAACGTCCTACATCAAAGTGAAGAAAGGCGGATACATTCTTCAAAGGAAAATGAGCAGGTATTGGCTTGGTCGTATGATAAACTCAGAGGGATATGATCCCGACATCATCATGTCTATGGTTAAACCAGAAAGAGAGACTGAATCGATGTTCCAAACACAAAGGTTAGCAAGTCTCAAGATTGAAGTGTCGATGAACCTACGAAGGTCAGAAAACCTAGTCTCGATGCGAGTTTCCTTCTCAATTGAGCCTAGCGTTTGGATTTTTGGTTTCATCTCGATTCAAAATGAGAGCAAAGATATTCGCCCATGTATCAATTTCAAGAAACTAAACCAAACGCCAACAAGAAATCATCACCCACCACCCTCTAGGGAATCAATCTTACATGATGTAGCAAGTGCAAGTGTGTTTTCTCTACTAGATGGTTCTTTAGACCAGAGGCTGGATGGTAAAAGTTTGGTGATAAAATTCAACCAATAGGAAGCAAAAACTATTTGTACGTGAAATCAAACAACTTTAAGAAGGGTCCATTCGTAATGATTCAAGTGATACAAGACTTTTGAATCAAAGAGCATAGAAAGAAAAGCACTAATGTTTCCCATCAAGGGAGTTCACCTTAAAATTATATATAGCTCAATTAGACGGTTCTACCATGTAAATATGTAATTATTGTGATTATTTTTCCTCTTTGTTATTTTTGTTTGGTCGATCTTCCTAATCTGTGATGCAACAAAGACTCACATTGTGATACAAAAAATAACACAAATACCTGGAGGGATACAAATTATGCAGCAAGGTAGAGATGTTAAACATAAGCTACATCTTCATTATATTTATATACTTCAAAAAATACAATAGAAAAATGGCTTAGAGGCCACGCTTTGAGAGGAGTATATAATTATATATTTCTATGCTATAAATCCTTCTCCATGCTACATACAAAAAGACTAACAGAGTCTTAGTCTTAAAGCAGAAAAGAGAGAATTTTCAGTCTTGGGTAGAAGAAGCAGTAGAAGCATCATTCAGCACCACATCATCCTTAGCTACACCAACAACACCATCTAGAGACACGACGAGAGGTGGTGGAGGGAACACCAAGTTCCTAAAGTCAGTGTACCAGTCAATATCGTAAAATGGCACCACATTTTATATCTAGAATAGAAAGTGGCAAGCATGAGTAACCTTCTGGCGATGGACTTCTTGTGACTGCAAATGAAAACCGCTCAAGAATGGCAACCATGGGATGAACGCATCCTCTTCAATAAACCTGCGTAGGTCACTCATAGTCAAAATCCCTCCGCCAAAGGAAAAAAATTCCACCACCTCCCTGAGATCGTTTAGATAATTCTTCAAGAATATTTATGTCACCAAACAGATGATAAGTGGCTCGGGGACTTGAATGTCAAGCAGTGATGCCACAAAATGAGAGAAAACATCAGTATATACTCTATACTTGTCCTCATATTCGAGGCAGTCATGACCTAGGACCCATTTCATTGCTACGATGGCCAAAGAATGTTTATTCTTCATCATCCTCTTCAGACGCCTGGTCAAAATTTCACCTAGGAAGGCCATTTGTGGCTTATGGGAGGTTAGCCTAATTGAGGTATCCATGGCATCAAATACTATACAACTATCAAGCAACGACCCTATGCAAAGAGCCTAAACCCGAACTCTACACAAATACTAAGCAGACTACAATTACTAAAGGCTGAACCAATCACCTAATGTTGATTCCACTAAAAGTTGCTAAGTATGGTTCTGCTACTGACCAGACACCTATTTATAGAAGCATCAGGAATAAGTGCGGTAGTTCGCATACCATAAGCATGAGGTTAACTAGGTACCACCTCAGATACTACACTAAGGTTCGCTCAAAACTCTCACCAAGTTGCGTCTATAGGTACAATTTGCTGTGTACAAAATCAAGGCAAGCTAATTAATTAGCACAAGCTACTAGTGGCATTCAACGGTAGCCTTTTCAACCGGATGATGAAGTGTCATCTTGCTAGGTGTTCCTCAAACCCCAAGAAAAGATGCAAATATACTTAATGCTTATCGCATACTTTGGCATAATCATTTCATTCGGGGTATTAATTACCATGACATACGATGCCTAGCCTGCTTTTAAATCACCAACTCAATTTCCAAGGAAAATCGCACTATGGGTTGTAGGTACCTGGGGTCATTATGAATACTTGTCATTTAAAAATGACAAGTAGTTCACTTCACACAAACCGAAAGGCTGGCAGTACATGCCAAATTTAATGCAAAAAAAGCAACCGTCATCTACCACTCGAAGAAGGATAGAAAAGCTAAGTATTGAATGCATTTTTTTTAAAGCAAAGAAGGTCTTTTGAATATAAGAACTATACAAAGAATTATCAAAGTGTAGAGTTGCTAAGAGATGAGTTGCAAGTTTTTAGAAGTTCAGAGGAAAGATGGCATCCGTTGTCCCTTAAGTAGCCCAGAACCCGTAGATGAATGAGCTTGGTGAAGCATCTCAAAGCTTGGCCAATGCGATACTCACCGCACCTATGGTCAATATTTTCAAGGAGTAGAAATCCTATGCTACGCTTGGAATCCCAGATAAACTAGACTGGTTTTGCATGTGGGAAGCCAAGAAAGGCATACTTAAAGATGCTAATTTGGTAAAGGAGGGGTGGGATAACATCTATGACCCCATCATCAAGACTAACTCTAAGGGCCTGAGGGAAGTTGCTTTTGCCAGGATGAAGAACTCCTTCAAAAATCAACTACCATTCAAGCAATGGCACTGCGGACTTCCCCAATATATGGTCCCTTATGTGCACCACTGCCCAGAAATAATTCATGAAAGTATTTGCCACTTCAATTTCGTGACTGGCGCCATTGAAGGAAGGAAATTAAGAGTCGTGCTAACTACAGAGGCTCTTAGGAACATGTTATGTGTTCTTGAGATAGGCACCAGAGAACGACCGATGGAGAACTTCAGCCAAAAAAAGGGTTCCGAATTCTGGAAGGTTAGGAGAAATGCACTCAACTTTTATAATAGAGAGACCGAAAGGCCCCAAAATTTCTAGCAACCGTTAAGAAATCTGAACCGACGTGTTGACTTCACCCATGCGGATATATAAGAAGCCTTCGAAATGATGGCTTTTGTGTTCGGCTTGGACAAAAACATGATCATGTCCGAAGCTCAATTGGGCTTGGGTTTCCAACTCAGGAGGCAGAAGGATCCTTTCTGGTATGATTTTGTGGACATGATTATCAAAGATATGAAGAATCAGATTGGTGAGTTCAAGATGGTGGGTAGATTCAGCTATCCTTCTCTTCTTTCCTATATGTTTCTACATCAAAATCCTGATTTCTTCAGGGAAAAATGGAGTTATCAATATTCATTGAGAAAAGACATCAAAAGCTGATTTTGGTGTGGACTCCTATCCTCTATTCTAACTACGATTATTATGCATTTTCAAAAAAAAATTGACTCTGATTTTGCACAATCTGGGCAAGGACAATGGCTACTATCACCTATCGAGTGATCATACCAACTGGATACAATCCCTGTTCCCAAAGTGCGTTTGGTTCCTTGGTGAAGAATTCACATGTTTCTGAGTGCATGGATTTTGCGAAGAGCCACTTTGACTCCCCGTATCCATCACCGATCGGGTATTAGCCCTTGAGGTCTTCCGACAAATGGCTATTATGAACTGTAACTTTTGCTCAAACCCAAAGAAGACGAAGAGGGGATTTTTTGAATACCCCATGAACTACAAAACAATGATAATTGTAAAGAAGAAGTCAGTAGAGCTTCTTGAGGCTAAGCTGGAAGACCTTGAGTTGGTTTTCATTTGTGATAAATGGGACTACAACCCCAAGGATGATTTGGGAAAAACATTTATTAAGGTAAAGCATAGCCCTCAGCTATACTAGGAGGCACAACAAAATTTGCTAGAAGATGTCAGCAGAATTTGGGTGGACTTGGCTCAAATTTCGATAGATAATCGAAGGTCATCATGGCTCAGTTTCTATCTCGTCAAGGGGAAGGTAGATGAAAATAGTTGCATATGTACTACCCTCCAAAATAGCTTGGTGATGCAATATGGCTGGAAGCTGGAAAAGATTAATGATTCTTGGATCTACCGCTAGGAGATCAATAACACAGTCGACCCTTTCCAACATTCATTGGTTTTTGATACTGATGATCAATTTGATACCCTCTAGAACCAGAAACATATAGATTCTGATGCAAGTGATATGAAGGAGCCCGACCCTGAGGATGCCCTACCACGCTCTGATAAGGGAAAGCAAAAACACAAAATGGCGATGCAACCTAGTGCAACATTTAGGAGCGTGCGAATGAATATCTCACGATCAGGGCCCTCATAATATTGACTCATGACCATGAGAGAGGTTGAAGCAATGAAACAATCGATGAAATTAGTGTATTTAGAGAACCCTCCACTGAGAAAATGACAATGCATTGGTATCGCTTCTGGAGATGGTTCGCAGGAGGTTGTGGTGAGCCAAGTGTTGGAGATGGAATCAACCACTTAGGTATCTTTCTCTCCCTCTCTTCTTGACTCATAGTCTCTTGTTTCTTTCATAGTCCCTATGGTGCCCATCACTCCAAATGTGAACCTGTATTACTTTGTTCCCTCTATGATGGCTGCGAGAGGTTTCTCCCAGCTTTCTTAGTTTAGACAGATGGTTTTCACTACCCCTAGAGCTGCCCCATTGCTGGTTAGAGCCCCTTCGGTTTCCCCATCTACCTCCTCATCCAAATCCATGTCTTCTACCCCATTGGTGTTCGAGGTCACCATCCCTGTTGCATCATCTAAGTCAATTTTGACTCAACCTTCACAGTCATTGGAGCTTGGTGCATCTCCATTTCCACCACCATTCCCCATGAGCCCCTCCATGCCTTTGTCACCTGGGATTTGGAGCATTTCTCCTTTCTCTCTGCTCACGATTCCCCTTCTGAAAAATAAAACATCTAAGGTCACCTTCCTCTCTTTCCCTTTCGTTGTCCCTCCTGGTGCACCCTTTGTAGGCAAATGCATCAGGTCGTCGACTCAATTCTTAGGTCAGAGTGATACAACGAAGGAAGCTCGAGCTCTCCAACTCTATAAGAAAAAAAAAAGGATGCCAGGAGGCCAATAGAGCCCAGAGTCCAAAAAATTTATAATAAGGCTCAACAATCATTGCATTTTGCAACCCTACATCCAAATGTTGCCAAACCACAGGGAGAAATGCAACCCAATGACTACAAAATCCATGCCATTGGACTGGACTTACATGTTGCCTGACCCTAGGATAAATTCGAGATAATGGAGGAGACACAATGGGTGGTGACCAACAACTTTCTAAAGTCTAGTCACAAATTGAAGAAGGTGGAGGACAAGCTTAAGGCCATCAAGGAAAGGCTAGAAGTCATGTTGGCCAAGGAAAAATCAGAGGAAGCTAAAAGGGTGCACGTTGCACAAAATGTGTAGGAAAAATGAATTGGCTTGCAAAGGGAGCTCAATAAATTCCAATCCCAGGAATCTAATCGGATAGCTAAGCTACGACAAAGGAACCAAGAATTATACGATAGGTTGGTCTAGTCAGAGGAGGAAGTTCAACAAAATATCAAAGAATTACAACAACTACGCGCTCATCTAGAGAAAATAGTACGAGAAAAGGAGGTGATCCAACCAAGTGCACAGGCTCAATTTCAAGAAGATCTTCATAAGTTCATGCTTTCCTTGGAGGAAGAGTCTGCAACTTGAAACTAGGCTTAGGAAAGGTGGTTGGCTGCACAAAAGGACCTACAGGAGAAGCTTACCTTTTCCATGGAAAAAATTGTGGGGCTAATGCAAGAGATTGGGATGAAGGATGCAAAGATTAATCTCTTGAAGAAGACCATTCAAACTCCTGTTCCACATACATACCTCTACTTAGTGGCCCAACAACGATATGCTTCCTATTGGAAGAGAGTCAAGAATTTATGCTCGAATCTCCAACCCACACTCTGGTTCATGGTGGAGGCAACAAATTTATGCAGAGAGGTTCACGACACGATGGAACAATTCCCACAATTCATAGGGGAAAAGGTTCCCAAAGCAGAAAGGCTGCTAGGCAAGCTATACACAGTGCTAAGCAAGGGCTTTGAATGAAGAGGGATCGAGAATTGGAGGGCAGCCACTAGGGTCACAAAGGAGTTTATTTGATGCCAAGAGGCCACCCTTCATGCTCAATGATGCTTGGTTACATTAGGGTAGACAATGGATAGCGTTCGGGAAAGGATTTCCCAACTAACCCAGATAGGCCTACCCTCTCTGTTTCTCCCTAATGAATCAGTGGCTACCACGGAGCAGATTGCGGCAAAAATTGAGGAGAGGAAGCAGTATTTATCAATTTTTTAGATTTTTAGCTAGTGTCCCATCATTGAGGACATTGAGGGTGTAACTCATTAGATCGTGCAGTTGCTTTTTCAGCTCGAGGATGGGTCTGAAATATTTGCGGTGCTACCCTTTAAAGAGGCGATCGACCTACACAAGATCCTGTGTGCCATATCAATGCCTTCTGAGGTTGACTGGATGCCATTGCAGGTTGCCCTCTCTAAGCTATGACTTCAATTCCCAATCGATAGAGCTCCGGTTACAAAACCAAAAAAAATGGATTCATCATTCCGCAGGAGAAACGCCCCTAGTAGTCGCCAAAAGTTGTGGATATTTAATATACCCCGATGCTCCCTTCGGGTTGTTTTTGATGTCTTGCCAAAATTTCAATCGCTCCTGATAATTTTTAGAAGCCTGCCTGCCAGTATTTCAGTGCTCTCAACTCATTGTCATCGTGTGTCACCATAGTGCTTATCAAAGGGGAGCTTCCCTTCCCTTCTTTTTTGAGCCCCGTTCTGCCCCCACGTGTCAAGAGATTGGGTAAGTTTGGCATACTTTCATATAACTCTCCTTCGAACCCCGACTGCTTGCCATGTAGCCTTCACCTATGTAAAATTTTGGAGGGCCCCTCAAGCGGTACCGATAATAGGGATGGTGCCACATGTCTTCTCATCACAAGCTCTCATCAAAGGACGGGGAGGAAAAACTACGGGTTGCGAAATATCGCCGCGTGTTCCTTCAATGCAACTACATAAAAGGGAGGAGTGATGCAAACGTTGGGCTACCATGTTGTGCCATGTGTTCTAACTGCTTTCACTAAGGGGCGACACTTGTTTGCACAGGGTAGGCCGAGACCATTGCCATCATTTGCAGGGAATGCATCTGGCTAGCGAATGAGTGGGTTGATGCTCAATAATTTTCTGTTACAATGACCATGATGAATCATTTCTATAAGCATCATGATTCATGATGAGAAATATTTTTTGTTACAATCCTTCAAGTGGTGGATGCCCTTGGCTATATATACTACTTATTCTCTCAGGGAGAGAGAGTTTTTTGATATAAGTGAATAGTTGTTTTTGTTGTTAGCTCAAAATATCTATAGAAGAATTATGGAGACACCAAACCTTTGTTTTGTTAGATAACTATAAAGACTCATAGACTATGGACTTGTAATTTTTCATTTCTATTTCTTAACTATTGATAACTACGGGTTTCTGAATAGTTTGTTTGCAACTTCAATAATTTGAATAGAATGCTGATTTAGAACCATGTCTTCAACTCTTTCTATTTAGTAACACTCTGTGCAAATTATTTTATGTCATGAAATTAATTATCTAGGTCTTTCTCTTTAATAAGTTGTTATTTCAGACATATCAAATTACTGAATGGGCCCTTAGATCACATCTACAAGATAGATATATCGTGCCTTACATCTAAACCTTGGCACATCGCCCTAGTTAGATCCTTTTATTTTATATTTGCTTCCTTTTCCCATTCAAAAACCCCAGTTATAGAAGATCCAACTTCTTTAAAATCTGGAGGTTACCCAGTTTAGTGCAATAGGTCCCCCCTTTAACCGATTTTTTGACAAAGGGTTGTTACCTTGTCAATTTTTGGCATCAACACTAACCATACCTCAAACCAAGGTATACCAAACATAGATAAAACTTCATGCCATCAACATACCAAACCAAAAACTACAATCAAGTCTCTATGTATCCATCCTCTTATCCCAATGAATAAACGACCATAGACAAGGCCAACTAAAAAGTCTACATAAACACTAAAATAATCTCATGGATATAGATAGTCCATAACCGAGTCATCCCACTGCAATCAAATGGGTGATCATTCATAGTACTTCACATAGAGGATGTGGATAATTCCTTTATTAAATAGTTTCAAGGAAACATACAATGATATGCAAATCCTACATACAAATATGATGTAATAGCTCTCTCACTATTAGTCTCCATAGCTCTTCCAAGTTCTTCACACTCAACTATGTGAAACCAAACATCTAGAAAGAATACCATGACCAAAGAGAGAATCTACAAATCAAACCATATCCTTTTTCCACACTAACATGTACACCAAGTTGTGTAATGTAAGATCTCCTTCACTATTCCCATATTGAAAGGATATCAACATCTAACATTCAAGTCAAATGAAAACATGGCAAAATTAGATGTAAACCTCTCATACCAAAGGTAGATCAAACCAATCAATCATTCCCACTGTGTATGTTGAAAACTGAAAAATCTGATTTAAAACTATAAATCCAAAATAAAAATTTCAACATAACATCAATGAAGCCTTTCTTAAATGAAAGCGCATACAAAAATTTAAACTAAACTATGCAAAGCCAAAACACATGCATTCAAAATAAAACTAACTCCATTGTTCTCCTATTCATCAAGATCTTGATTTATGCATTTGGTGCTCTCAGATTTTCACAAGCACAAGTGCAACAAGAGGCTATGATGAATGCAATAAAAGATTGTATGATTAAAATTAAATATCCTTTTTAGTGAGAAGAGAGGGTTTATATAGATGTCCTCACATTGTGGATTCAAGTTGTAGGAGAAATGTGGAATTAAAGAGTGCAATGGAGAAATTAACAATTATCCCATATTCTTTAATCATGTGTAATTGATTCACTACAATAGAACATGCAATTAGCGCCTAAAATAGTGCCAAATTTTAGTGCATTTGAGTTCATGAATTGGACACTTCTATTGGTGCAAAACTCGGCGCAAAATGGCATGTTCACTTCAACGCTAGATTTTGCGTCGACTTTAGTGCTGAATTTAGCACCAGATTTAGCATCGAAAAAGTGGCACAAGCAATAGCACCTAGAACAATGTTGGAAAATAGTATCGAAAATAGTGCCTGAATTAGCACCCAATTTGGCTTCCAGTTTTGCTTCCAGGTATGCTTCTAGTTTTGCTTCGATTTTTTCTTCTAGGTTTGCTTCCAGGTTTGCTTCCAGTTTTGCTTCCATTTTTGTTGCCAGTTTTGCTTTCAAGTTTGCTTCCAGTTTTTCTTCCAGGTTTGCTTCCAGGTTTTCTTCCAGTTTTGCTTCCCGATTTTCTTCCAGTTTTTCTTCTGATTTTGCTTCCAGATTTGCTTTTGATTTTTCTTCCAGTTTTGCTTCCAGTTATGCTTCCAATTTTTCTTTCAAGTTTGCTTCCAATTTTTCTTCTAGGTTTTTTTCCAGGTTTTCTTCCAGTTTTGCTTCCAGGTTTTCTTCCGATTTTGCTTCCGATTTTGCTTCTAGTTTTGCTTCCAATTTTGCTTCCAATTTTGCTTATAGTTTTTCTTCCAGGTTTGCTTCTAGTATTGCTTCTAGGTTTGCTTCAAGTTTTTCTTCCGATTTTGATTCCAGGTTTGCTTCCGGTTTTTCTTCCAATTTTGCTTCCAAGATTGCTTCTAGTTTGCTTCTAGTTTGGCTTCCATTGTTGCTTCTTGTTTTTCTTCTAAAAATGCTTCTTGTTTTGCTTCCATTTATTAATGTAATATGTTTTATTTGAATTTAATTAGTCAGATATATCATGCCTCTTAAATAACGCATATGATTATAGAGTAAGTAAAGTAAATAATATATTTTATTTCAATTTAATTAGTTAAATAAATCATGACTCTTAAATAACTCATATGATTTAATAACAAGTTAATTATTATAACATGATCATCATCTATAATTAAAAAAAGTGAGTCAAATATCTATAATTTAATTGAATTTGACAACATCCATCCTGAGCAATAAACTAAAATCATCACATGTAATAAATATCCATCCAAAAATCATCGACCAATTTTAATATATATAAATTGACAAGTCCATACTGATAAGATCATCATCATATATAACTAAAACAAGTGAAAGTCAAATATTCTAGTAGATCAATAACATGTCAAAATGATACATGTCCAATAGTTGACATAAGTCAAAAATGATACATGTACAAATGATATAAGTAAAAATGATAAATTATGTAACTCAAATTGATACAAGTCAAGATGATACATGTCCAAATGATATAAGTGAAAATGATACATGTCAATATGATACAACTCAATAATATGGTATTGTAGGTCGTGAAAATGATACATATGATAGTAACCATGAAAAGAGGCATCATAACAATAGATCAAAAATGATCCATGATGCAATCTATATGTTCATGAATGTCACTGGTTACTACCAAAAACTATCTCATCATCATCATCTTGATCATCATTGTCATCATCATCATTGCCATCGGCCTCGGTGTCTTCCGTATCTATGTCATCATCATCCTCTGCCATGTGATCTATACCATAAAAACCAATATTTTTTTGATCTATATCATCATGAGGATCATCTTGATCTTCTGGAAGACCAGTGTTCTACAAAAAAACATTTAAAATGAAAATTTATTATTTATTTCATGCAATAATTTATTTTTCTGTTACATATCTAATATTACAACATATGAGATGAAACCGTAATCATATTACATCATATCAAAGTGCACATACCATAATACAATTTCAAAAATTTTACAACTAATATGTCATTCTAATGATGTAAAACATGCAACAATTGTAATAAACATTAGTAAAGATGATAAAAATATTTGTTATACAATTTAACTATCAACTGTAAATTCTATTACATAACCTTAAGCGCCAACCCTCTCCATTTTGTGCTATATATGATTATGTTTTCCTCAAAGATCCTTTGAGAGTTAACTGGTCTATATATATTCTTCTCCTATATTTCAGAAATTGATATTTTTCTAGGACATTTTGGCACTGTAATATGCTTCAAAGGTTCTTTGAGAATTAACTAGTCTATATGTCCCTGTATTTGAGAGTTAACATTTATGGTTTAGTTTTCTATTTGTAAGCAAGCTATGACATGCAACAATACTTGAGCATATAGAGAATAGCTCTTCAGGACATTTTTTACTTTGATTATACTATTTTTAAGTGACCTTTTCATGTATATAATCATATCATGTTCATGTATGTTAATATAAGGAAACTATGGAGGTAGTTCAAAGAGATGGCCTTGAACTTTTGCCTCATCTTACAAAGTCTACAAGAACAAGAATAGGGATCAAATTTCGATATTCTGGTTTAAATTTTTGAATTCAAGAAATGTCAGAATTGTGAAGGCTGGAACGGATTTTAATGTATCACTTGGGTTTCAAAATTTGCAGGTGCAGACTGGTAACCCCAAAATAGAGAACTATTCATTTCTCCTTGCTGACATTGTGGTTGTTAAGGATAAAGGGCCTAAAAATGCAGCTCAGGTTAGCTTCAGAGTATACATTGATGTTGCATACTCATTTAATGACGATGATGAAGATGAGGAAGTAAAACAAAAAACCAAGGCTGAGGTAAATGGAGGAGAATTGAGAATCTCCAAGGCAACCTTACGATATGATAATCAAGAGATGACTAAAGAAGAGCAACACCAACAATACCAAGCATAAATTACAAGGCAAAAAAATGAGGAGACTTCAAGAAGATTGGTTGTAGGGGGAATTCGTACAAGAGATGGACATGGCTCTTCCAAGCCATCCACTGAGATGGTTTCGTACAAAAATGTGAATGATATCCCTATTTCTAGAGATCTCATGATTCAAGTTAATAGGAAAAATGATGTTGTTATGGTACCCATATATGACATCATGGTTCCATTTCATGTAGCCACCATCAAGAGTGTTACAAGCCAACAAGATGGAGGAAATTCTTATATAAGGATAATTTTCAATGTTCCAGGTACCGACTTTAATGCCAACTACATGCGAACATTGAAATTCCCTAGCAGTATTTATGTTAAGGAAATTTCCTTTAGATCCAAGGATTCAAAGCACATCAACCATGTGGTACAAAATGATTAAATCCCATAGACAATTTGTAGTAATGAAAGAGTCTGAAAAGGAAGAGAGAGCTACACTGGTGACTCAGGAGAAACTTCAACTTTCAAAAACAAAGGTAATTAGGTTGGCAAACTTGTGATCAAACCAACATTTAGTGGAAGAGGAAGAAATATGACTGAAACTCTGGAGGCCCACCATAATGGATTTCAGTATTCAACCATGAGAGCAGAAGAGAGAGTTGATATCATGTATCAAAACATTAAGCATGCATTCTTCTTGCCAGTGGAGAAGGAGATGATTACTTTGCTTCATTTTCATTTGCATAACTATATCATGGTGGGAACCAAGAAGAGCAATGATGTCTAGTTCTATGTGGAGGTAATGGATGTGGTTCAAAATTTAGGAGGGGAAAGAAGTTCAATGTATGATCTTGATGAAATTGAGAAAGAACAACAAGAGAGGGACATGAAAAATAAAATCAATGTAGAGTTTCAAGGATTTTTCAAGTGAGTAAGAGAGCTATGGGAGAAACCTCATCTAAAAGATTTTAAACTAGAGTTTTATATACCATTTAAAGAGCTTGGTTTTCATGGATTTACTTTCAAAGCCTCTACTTTTATTATTCCTACGGTAAACTATTTGGTAGAGTTGCTGGAATTAAATTTCTTGGTAATCACTATTAGTGAGATTGATATTGTTAATCAATTAGGCGCTAATTTCCTGTAGCAATGAAAGAGTTTGAAAAGAAAGAGAGAGCTACCCTAGTGACTTAGGAGAAACTTTAGCTTTCATAAATAAATCCAATTAGGCTAGCAGACTTGTGGACCAGGCCAACATTTTGTGGAAGAGGAAGAAATATGACTGGAACTCTGGAGGCCCACCATAATGGATTTCGGTATTCAACCATGAGAGAAGAAGAGAGAGTTGATATCATGTATCAAAACATTAAGCATGCATTCTTCCAACCAGTGAAGAAGGAGATGGTTAATTTACTTCATTTTCATTTGCATAACCATATCATGGCATGGGAACCAAGAAGACCAAGGATGTCCAATTTTATGTGGAGGTAATGGATGTGGTCCAAAATTTAGGAGGGGAAAGAAGGTCAATGCATGATCCTGATGAAATTGAGGAAGAACAACAAGAGAGGGACAGGAAAAATAAAATCAATGCAGAGTTTCAAGATTTGTTAAGTGAGTAAGAGAGCTATGGGAGCAGCCTCATCTAAAAGATTTTGAACTAGAGTTTGATATAACATTTAGAGAGCTTGGTTTTCATGGAGTTCCTTTCAAAGCCTCTTATTTTATTATTCCTATGGTAAACTATTTGGTAGAGTTGGTGGAATTACCTTTCTTAGTAATCACTATTAGTGAGATTGAGATTGTTAACCTTTAGAGAGTAGGACTTGGGAAAAAGAAATTTTATATGGCTATTGTTTTCAAATACTTCAAGCGGGATGTACTCCACATTAACACCATTCCTTAATCTTCGCTTGATGGCATCAAGGAATGGCTGAACTCCATGGATATAAATTATTCTGAAAGAAGAATGAACTTGAACTGACAGCCAATTTTGAAGACTATTATTGATGATCTAGATAAATTTATTGAAGATGGTGGTTGGGAATGTTTGAATATGGAAGCTAGTGATTTTGATTCCGATAATTCAGAAGAGTCAGATCAAGGATATGAACCCTCTGATGTAGAAGAGGAATCATAATCAGATGAGGAAGGTTCAAAAGATGAATCTCTTATGGAGTCAGATGAGGATGATGAAGAAGAAGATTCAGAAGAGGAGGAAGGTAAAACATGGGATGAATTAGAAGCTAAAGCCAGAAATGCAGAAAAGGAAAAAGGAGATGAGTCTGACAGTGAAGAGGAAAGGCAACAACGAAAGGTAAAAGCTATAGGGAAGTCTTAGGCACCAAATATTAGAGATTCAAGAGGAATGCCTACCAAGAGGCATAAAGTCAGATGAATTGAGTTCATCTACATCCTTCTACTATTTATTCATGCACATAAATGGTTCAGTTGTTTATTCAAATGATGCATATATGTTAACTTGATCAGTGTTGTTACTTTGGTAGTTTGACTTCTATGACAACTAGCCATTAGGCCATTGTGTGCGGGAGCACGTTTGTGTTTTTAGTTAGCTTTTTTGGATAGCTCTACTAGGTCTTAATGAAATTCCATTTATCTTTTGAATGTTCATAAGTCTATTAATACATGCTTCTCTATGTTGATTAGATCAGGTTGTAGGTTTTTTACTGCTGATTTCTTTATTTATGGAGTTTTTTTAACTTGGAAGATAGGAATTTACTGCCTTTTTAAAAATTAGATGGACAAATTAAGTGGTTGGTTAGATACACCAAGTGATGTAGACTACAAGGATGTGTTAGATCTATATGATGCCTACCAAGATGCATTAAAACATTGTTACATGTTAAAAGAATGACAACATCATGAGGAAGGATAGAAAAGATGCATGTGGATCACTTAGTAGAATGGCAACATGAATTCAAGGAAGCACTCCTTGAGATACCAGGTTTGAGAGAAAAGAAGATAAATCAAATCAACATGGGACTAAGTTACTCAAATCATACAAATCATAACTTAAATGAGGACACTTAAGATATATTAAAAGACCATAGTCATTAATTAAAAGATGTGATGAAAATAAGGCATGAATGTCACCCACTACCCTTTAAGGAAAACAATATTTTTTTCCTCAACATGAAATAATGGGACAATTGAGTGGGATCTAGGGCTAACATAGAAGCACTTTAGAACTCATCCTACACATCAATAAACAACTCAACACAAGAAATGAAAATTGACATATTAACACAACAATATCCAACTAAGTTATTGAAAGTCAACTATTGATACCTCGTTCTCCATCCAAATTACAAAATCGGCCCACTTTTTGCTTTGTAAATTTTCCTTTTCAAATTGATTTGGACGCCAATCATATTTCTCCTCCTATCAAAACATGGCACATGGACTAGTTAAAGTAATTAGTATGCAATCATTTACTTTTTCCTAGGAAAATAAAATAAAAATTATTTACATATTAAATATACTTACAAATGTACAGATCAAGGCCTATAAACCTTCTTGGCCACTGTGATGCATGACATGAAGTTTTTAAAGCCTAGCCTTGGAGGCCTTGTCCTGAAACATATACTAATTCAATTTAACTATTCACAAATAAAATTTAAAAAAATGTTTAATAAATTTGATATAATCTAATGAGAAAATTGAAATACCTGCATACTCTCCTCACCAGACTTCCTTCGTTCATCAAACTTCTCATATGCTTTTACAAGATCTTTCCATACTTTGAAACTTACATCAATTGGCCTTTTTTTGAGCCTTAGCTTGGGAGGGATTTTTTTATCTTCTTTGTTTGGTTGCACCGAAATCTCTTGCAATTTTGAGACATTCATAGCTTTACCTTCTTCACAAACCAACCTATGCCAAATTCAGTCTCCATGTCATTGATAACTAATTTTTGCAAGTGTATGGGTATCTATAAGAATGGAAAATGTAGATGGTCTTTGAACCATTGAAGGCATGATTCCTTCAACCTATTCACAAAATATTTTCCAACATCTATCATTCAGACTTCTCCTAAAACCACATCGTATTCTATCTTGGTATTGTAGCTACCAATGCAAGATGCAAAATTTGGTGTGGTGGAAGAAGTTTGTGTCTCGCGAGTGGTTGGGATAGTGGAAGTTTCTACTCCCTATTCTACATTTCTAGAGTTTACTGTTATTAATTTCCTCCTTGATATTTTGCTCAATCCAAGACTGCTTAGGGAATCAATTGATTCCCTTTGACACGTTTGATTTGGTTGCAATGTTTGAGGGGATTCACTAGATCATTTTTCTATGTATCTAGAAAGCATTGTCCAGTTCACAACATCTAATTTGTTCACTACCTCTGCCCCAAATATGAAAGCCAATGCCTCTTTATCTTTGTCAGTCTCATGTCCCTATATATATATATAATAAATTTCTTCTTTTAAATTTAAAAATAAAAAACTAAAAACTAAAAATGAAAGAAACAATGGAAACATTTACAAATCTATGAATTGAAAATGAATTACCTCATTGTGGCCAGAGTATGCTTCCTTTTTTCTCTTCCCTCTATTGCTTGACATTTTGAGGCGACTTAGGGAAAATTATTTTCATCCAGTATGTGGAGGCAAACGAAGTACACACTGTCAGGTATGAAAGTTTTACCTTGAATGAATCTCTTTATGGATTTAAATGCCTATGAATCAATTTATTGCACACCTATATAGAATATAAATATATTTGAAAGGATATAAATATATGAAAAATGAAACAAATGTATTGCAAAAAAATCAACACTTGCGCACTTGTATATAATGGTAGTATTTGGGGGATAAAAAGGGTGCAGAGTGTGGTTTTATTGAGAGATAACATAGATAGGTCCCATGCTCGAGTCACATCCGTTGATTAGAATGAAAATGAATATGTGCGCACAATCAATTCAAAACCACAAGCTCATTGTTCTATAAAATAATAAGTGAAAATTAGTAATAGCTAATTTAAGCCCGAAGGTCTCACAAATTTGAGGAAATGATCTATTATTCAACTGTCATCTCAAAATCCCTATCTCCTCATATTGTCTTGACCAACCTTTGTTCCCATAGGACTTGCTTGCAGTGGGGCAGATGTAATTTAATGAATTATCTTGAAAGCACTCAACTACTTTTTTAGGAAGGAAGTGAGAAAGTTGTCTTCAGAGAAAGGTATGGAAGGAAGGTCCGAGAAATCGAATTGGAAATTGAAATCTTGGGATGGGAATGATAAGTGAACCGAGGCATTGGGGTTTCAAAAATACGTTCACTACTCTCGAATGCAGAGGAAATAATACAATCTCTACAATTTTACTCTCCTCCTTTGCAACCACATGAGACTTGAACGATTCACGTGTAAACACAACAATATTCACAACCTTTTCTTCACAATCCTCTCCATTTAATTGAAACAAAAATATTTGTGGGAATGAAAAAAAAAAATTGTAACCTTACCTATGTTGTCGCAAACTAAATCAAATTTTAGATCTAATTGCTTGTAGCCTTCCATGCCATTTTTCCCTTTTTTCTCCTCTCTTCCTTCACGCAGTGTTTATCTCCTATCATCTCTTCCTTGACGTGGGAAGTTTTAAATTTTTATTCTTGATTCAGTAGTTGATGCTATAGTCATTGTAGTTAATGTCAACTTTAGTGCCACCTTTCAACCCTAAATGTAATTTGTTTGGGGTGAAAAAGGCAGTACAAAGTGCACCTAATTTAGCGCCTCCTTTCAGCCCTAAATGTAATCTGTTTGGGGTGCAAAAGGTGGCGCAAAGTGTGCCTAATTTAGCGCCTAGTAGTGCAAAATGATGTATTTTACTTCGAAGTTGATAAATAAATTGATCCTAAATTGAATTCATCTTCATATGTTCCAAGGGAGCAATCATGGTTCCCTATTTTATCTATTCCTTATCCCATGTCAATTTTGTGGGTGCAAAACTAATAGAGGTTAGATTTGTGAACTCAAAAATGATCCCTATACAGCTAGACGAGTCATCTAAAGTGTGAAATTTTTCAAATTGCATGTTACAGATTTGTATAAAATGACAAACCCTAATTCATTACTATCATCTTAGATATAGGGCTTATTGGGGAATTATGAAAAATCATGTATGAGAACTAAATCATTATCACGTGATATTGACATTGCATCAACAACCTATGTGTATTGCATGCTTCCTAGAGAGATTTGAGCTCTAGTTGTCAACATTACACATGTAAAAATTTTGTGAAGAGAAAAATGTTGCAATGTCCTATTTTTCTTTTCATAGTGTGTCTTAATGAAAAGCGAGCGTATTAAAAAGATAATTTTATGTTACTATTGTCATTATTGTGTATTACAGGATCCAGAGGAGGCCATGGAGAGAGGACGTGGAAGACGTAGATCTACTAAATCACAAAGAGGAAAGTGGGTGTAAATATATATGACAACGAAATATGCAGATACAATAGAGGTAAGAAGAGAAAGCAACCTCAACCAAAGGAGGAAGGTGTTTATGAATTCACAAATGCTACAATATAGAGGAGATAAAGTCATTTTTTTATCCATGAGGCCTCTGAGGTCAAGGGAAAAGTTTGAAAATTAGGATGGCCAAAACATGATATCAATATGTCAAATATATGACTAAAGTGAGGTTTTGTGTTGGATAGAATATTTTTTGAAATGATATAATTGGTGTACTAAACATTATTTACTATGTTGTTTATTATAGGGGCAAGATGAGGCCATGACAACATATTGTGTCATATCAAATGAGGACACAACGGATGAAGCGAGACATCAAGTACTCAAATTTTGACTTAACTTAGGAAAAAATGGTCTGATGGAATTTTGTGATACATCCATCTTTTTTCATAGTATTATTGAAATTTATAATGTATTATCCAATCTTGACATAAATTAATGCATGTTGTTGATTATTTTAGATGGAGATTGGAGCAAATGTAGAGCCCGAGTATTCAACTAGCAAAAGAAGAAGATATGTACATGGATGTGGACCTAAAATTGTTAAATCACGTAGATAATAGTGGGTGGAAGAGGATATGATAATGAATCTTGCAAAAAAAACAAATGATTGCACTGATCAAGAGGTTGGTCAGGACTATAGTACATGGGGTGAATACTTTGAGAAAATTGTTGTTTGTGGATGTTTTGTATGTCATGGAAAGAAATAATTCAAATGATCAATTATACAAAGACATTACATATATGATGAAATTCTAGTTGGTAGTATGCCTCATATAATCGATTCAAATCCAATAGGAATTGTGGTAAGGAATTTTCCAATTTGATATAAATAACATGTATACTTCATTTAAACATTGTTTTATATTATTTAAATAACTAATTTTTTTCTTAATGGATACTTGCAAGATAGGGTTCTTGGTTTAAAGTTTCCTAGATCACCGAATTCCAGTCTAGAGGGAAATGATCATTTATCATATGATACATCTAACAAAAATATGTGCCAATATACCAACTTGGAAGATGAGGAATTGATGAAACAAGTCACTGAACAAGAACTGGTTTAAAGATGCATAATTTTCTTAAAGATAGGGGGAAGGTGGACTACATAACCTATGAGAATGAATGTGATGAAGATGATGACTTGCCCCTGAGTTTGATATCAATTTACAAACAAACATTTGATCGTCGACTATATTGCGCTTGGCCTAGTGATCAACAACTACCTAGAGTGTATGAGGTGTTTCAATTTTGGGGATACAACTACATGATACGACCCTCCAATATTCATGGAGCGAATATAGGCCTCTTTATTGTCAAAAATGTACATGTGGGATCTAAACATAGAAAAAATTCAAAACAAACCACTAGGAGATTAATGCCATACTGCGGTCCATCATATTAAAATGGTGAATGGAGAAGGCTAGCAGAATATAAGCCTAGCATGTCAACATATGTTCTAAATTTGAATAGTATACACATCGTCTCCAATTGGAAAGTGGAAAATAAATTAATAGAGGTCATCTTATGTATATAGATGGACATGCATACACACAAAAATATTGTAGGATTTATAAATAGTAGTAAGGGAAGGGACCCTAATGTAAGACGAAATTATAAATTTGTTGAGGTTATAAATGATAAAGATGGAGACATGGAAAGAGAGGTTGATAGATTGATAATGGTTGAGGATATTAGGGACCTTACCATTGGGGATGAGTTATTGATTGATTACCCCTTCTTAAAATGCACTCCCACGTGAAAGAAAAGGGAAGAACAAGGCCTCCCTAAGGATATTCTTAAGGGCAGAAAACCAAAGAATAATAAATGAGTGTGGACTGATGTTTTATAAACTTTGTCAAAATTGTATTTTATTTAAATTATTGTATAAAAAAGGTAGTCTATAAAATAATGTTCCATTATTCAATTGATGTATATATGTTCATACAATTTATATTTATATTTTTTAAGCCATATTTGATTATATTTATTTGAAATTGATACATTTATGATTTATCCAATTGTTGGCAAACATTAAATAATGCTTGCATTTGTTGATAGGTAGAAGATGTTGATGAAACACATAATAATACCCATGATCCAACTGGGTCATTAATATTTGGACTGGATGATCCAAACCATCCTTTAAACAATACCAGGGAAAAAGGAGCAAGATTGAAGAGATTACAACCAACTGGGAAATTTGAAGAGCTAATGAGATCCACATACACTGATGACATGCCACCTAGCCTTAATGATGATGATCATGATAGTGAAAATGTAGTGCATGAAGAAATATTGAATGAAATGCTTACAATTTTCTTTGGGGATGGAAACAATGATGAAAATAATGACCATATGGTTGACAGTAACGATGATAGCAGGGGTAATTACCACCAACGTAATGTTGATGATAACAACCTACTCCATCAAGCAAGCAAAAAAGATACCCATGTTAAAATCGAGTGCAAGTAGAACCTCAAAACTGGCATGCACATTAATATTATTAGAAATCAAGTCACTATTTGGTTGGTTAGACAAAGGATTCACTACCTTACTAAAATGAGTTGAAATCTATTTCTTACTTTGCATTGTCAATTGGTGTACATAATTCCTAAACATTCATCGATTTCGTTTATATTTTTTTAAGGGGATTTTAAAACCATATATTGTATATAAGAAGTCCTAGTATAGATTGGCATATCAAACATGTTCATCATAAGTCAAACATTCAATTGATTTAATCTATGAAAATATTACAAGGCACTAAAACTAAAATATTCCCTAAAGAGAATGTGTTGCCATGAAATTGCAGAGAGGTGCATTTTTTGTTGTTTGAGTTAGGGATTGAATATAAGCAAATTCATTCATGTAAAAATGATTGAATTTTATACAAAGATGAATATCAAAACAAGGTAGAATGCCCCATATGCAAAGAGAAGAGATATTGTACAAATGTACAAGGTCCTACAGTTCCAAAGAAGGTTTTATGTCACATGCCAATTATACCTAGACTTCAACGAATGTTTTGTTGCAAGTCACTTGCACAATTTGTCGGTGAATTTTCCAGTGCACCTAAAGGAACTTCTAAGGAATAGCCAATTCCTATGTTCAAAACTCTTGAAAATGACTGGCCAATGCACAATATCTAGTCAAAGACTAAGATCTTCTACACTTTAGGCTCTGTGGGGCCAAGGAGGGTGTTCCTATTAGCATTCATTTAAATTTTAGTTGACAAAACACAACATTTTCACAGATTAATTTGAATGAAGGACAATTACACACTAATTACTATGAAATTGGCTTGTTTCTAAGTAACGTGCTACCCATTCATCCAAAGCTAGCCAACATGGTAATTGACACATATTTTGTATAAAGATTTTATGAAATTTGAAGTGAATTTAAATTTTGACTTGAGGCTAGTCACCATACAACTATTGATTAACCCTTTAGGTGAATCATTAAGGAATAGATTAGTGCCTTACGAAATTGGGTGATGGAGTCACATATATAGGAATCAGTAATGCATAAAATGACCTTAAAATTTAAAGGGGTGGACTACCCTCATAACAACTTTGCATTATGGAGCTCACAATTTCCAATATACAAGTACTTATCACATCCTTTGCAAATCATTGTAAATCTACGACTCTATTTAAGCATTTAATTGATTACTTGAATCAAAGCACAAAACATAGACATGCGTTTGAATAGATGTTCAAAGAAGAATGAAAATATTATTAACATTCCACTCAAAATTCACTCAAATCGGCACAAGGAGAGAAGATATATCAAAATTATACTTTCATTTATGCTTATCAGTCAAATTTGCATAAAAATTTAAGATAACATGCACACATTTCTCCCAAAAATGCTTAAAATAGACTGGTTACTCTATTCCTATCATTCTATTCCTATACACCTGACCAAAACCTAACCAAAATTCTATCTATTATTCCCTTTCTTCCCTCTTCTAAAATTCATCCTTTTATAAAGTTCACTCTACAAATAAGCCCATAATTCCCTTTTATAGAGTAAGGGAGTGAGAAGCTTCAGACTTAAATGCAACTTCATTACAAATTTCATTTCATTTACTTCGCATCTCAAAATTCCCATGTGTTGAATCTAGAAGAAAATGGTGCAAATTGGGAAAAGCCAAAACTGTAACCGCCATCAGAGAGGTAAATGCAAAGTGCTGCCAAGATTCCCTTTATCATCATCCACACTGCAATGAACCAAGTATCCATAACACCACAAGGGAACATGATCAACATTCAACACCAAAATGTGCCATGCATGCAAAAACAAAACTACCACCACAATAGACACAAAAATTTAACATCCCACACACAACAAATTTTCATTTACCAGCCACCCCACCCTTACCAGTACCCAGACCACGATACATGCACCCGCTCTGAGTCACTACAAGAGGAGGAGAAGAAACCTTGACTTCTTCCTCACTCTTTTCCTTTCCCAACACACTACCATTCTGCTCGCTTGGAGTTTTGATGACCAATGGTGAGACAAATATAACCTCCTGACTAGAGGGTAGACCATGACTCAAGAGTGCGAGGTATCAACAATAGTCAGAATCGGTCTTTGTTTCGCTAGAAGATGAGCTGCTTGTAAGGTCAATGAACTCATTTTGGCATCCAAAGGATCCATGCCCATACCTTATCTTTCTTTTTGTACCAGTAGTGGACCGCACTGGATTCTTGCCTTTGTCGTCAGCCTTCTCTGCAATCGCACTCTGGAATTGTAGCCTTCGACTACACCTGGTGAGCGCAAGTCTAGAATTACCAACATGAATGTTGGCCTCCATGGTCGAGGAGAATTTTGACATACCAGAACCACACTCTCAAGGGACGACACGAGCAAACCTCCTCACTACTTCACGCATTTTCTTATCTTCCAATTGCTCAAACCTACCTTTCCTTATCTAACTGCTAAGTGTGAATGAAATGAATAGAAGCTAATACTTCAATACTTATTATGTGGAGTGATGAAATCCATAATCAAGATTCAACACACACACACAACCCAAGCGACTCACTAGAAGATGTACTGTTGCTGTTTAATTCCCCATTTGCATGGAAATTTGCAAATTACGCTTCATGATTACCAAATTTTGTATTTAACACAAATTGAGATCAACTCGATCATTCTGGGTTGGTTGCATGGTGTAAAATGACTATCACGTGCTTTCCATCAATATTAAATGCAAGTCGTCGATTCTCTACTGAGATGGCAAATCAGATGGTCGGTCTTCATTTGAATACCTTCAACTTCGAGCAGTGCTTCGCTAAAGTATCCACAACCAATAGTGTTCATCCAACTCGAATGACATCTTCTCAATGTGGGGGCTCCATAAATTGAGCAAACAAGGACAAGTGTTGAGATATTGCTAATCTCGCTAGTTTTAACCGTCATTCATTTTCACCCAGCGAACTAGCGGGGAACGGTGAAGATCATTCCGTGGATTTAATCTTAGCCATTTGTTGAAGGTGTCGAGCCATAAGCACGATGGTGGGGAGTGGGTATCACGATTGTACAGGGACACACTCGCCTTTCGCCAGCCTCGCTACATTTATCGTGCCATCACTTAATTCTCGTGGGTTGGAAAGGTACGGTTTAGATCTCCTCCTAGATCCTCGAATCTTGAAACCTGCACTTCACATAATGTTAGCATTTAATGCATGAGACTTGGTCTAGCCAATGATGATATGACCACTGAGGTTAATGACTTAACCCTAAGTCCCCAAGTTAAATTTAAAATCAAACTTAGGAAAAGGATTAAAACCGACGAGAGACCTGATGACCAGTGCTTTGGGCTAATAGGGCCGGTAAACTGACATGATGGATGGCTTAAGAGACAACTTAAGGGACCATTGACCGAAAAAATAAGTCAATCTCAAATTATAACACTTGCATGCTCTTGTGAATAAAACCCTCCTCATTCATGGGGACAAGTTTTTTACAATGGATACTAAATCCATGGATGCAGAGAGAAAATTCCTCATAATTTTATAAGCTCCATCACAATTGATGGACTGGCATGCAAAGAATAGGAGTAAATATGGATTCATTTGAATTTCGTCTGAATCCAAAGCAATAAAAAACATAGAGAAAAAATGGCCAAGAAAATTCAAAGATGAACCCCATAGTATCAGGTTTGGTCTTGCAATTGATGGAGTGTGCCCATTCTCTTTCCTAAGCTTAAATTATATTGTTTGACTAGTCGGATTGATAGTATACAATATTCCCTCATGGATGAGTGTTAGAAAGGAGCACCTTATGTTGACTCTCATTGCTCTAGGAAAACATCAAGTTAAAAACATAGATGTTTATCTTGCGCCTTTTATTGATGAGATGCAATTGTTATGGAAAGTCATAAGAATGTATGACATATCACATCCTCCATCAAATAGGTCCTTCATGTTGTATGGTGTGCTATGTTGGACTATTCATGATTTCCCATGACTTGGTGTTTGTTTTGGTAAGATAAAATATTTATTTATTTACACTCATAAATTTATTTTCAACCCAACTTTCATACTTAGTTTTATACTATATTTTTGATGTTATGAACATTACTTATTGAATTGCAGGGCTTCAAACAAAGGGGATATTTTCATGTCCAAGATGTGTAGAACAATTTCAAGGGCACTATTCTAAAGATCTACATAAATTTATTTATGCAAACAATAGGGTTTTTCTACCACTAGATCATAAGTTTAGAAATTTCTTGAAGAATAAATTTGATGGAAAAGTTGAAAATAGAGGCCCTCCCATGATTATGGGTCCTAGTGATTGGCTTAAGAAGTATGAAGATGCTGAATTGAAAGCTTGGGCGGATTTTTTTGATCGAGGTGATTCAATTGAAGAACCCGAACAAGTTGTATTTAATATGCCAGAAGGAATGAAAAGGAAATCCATATTTTATGAGCTCCCTTACTAGAAGGATCTATTAATATCTCACTTATTAGATCATATGCACATCTTCAAAAATGTCCCAGATTCTATATTTCGACATATATCAGGCAAAGAGAAGGACACCTTGTCTTCGAGGAGAGATATTGCTCTTTCACGTGCCAAATTTGATAGAAAACATTTGTGGCCAAACAAGGAAAATGAAACATATGCAGAAGCTCCATGGATTTTGAAAAAAAGAAGAGCTAGACCAATTTAAAAATGTCATCCATTCAATAAGGACATTTACTAGCTATGGGTCATCATTGGCTAAAGCTTTTACAATTGATGGACATATCACAAGATTTAAAACACATGATTTTCATAATTTTATGAAGGTATTATATATCATCATTTAACATTTACTGGTAACATTGATTAAGTACTAAATAGATTTTGATATTTTGTTGTGTGAGAAAAAATTACTAATGAAATTTTTATAAATGTGTTTGATAGCATATCATGCCATTGGCAATTAGGGGGGATTCTTATCTTACAATTGACTTAAGGAATGCCATAAGTTGATTTTCAGCATTTACAAGGTATGTGGTTATATGAAATGTTCATGTGTGAGAGACATAGAGATATTATATTGCATTTTAATTTTTGACTAAAGTTTCATACTAATTTACTATTCTTATATTAGGTGGGTGACCTCCAAGGAGATCCACGAATGTGAAGTGCCAAAGTGGAAGAAGGAAATTGTAGAAATTGTATGTGTATTTGAGAAGGAGCTCCCTACAAGTTTCATGGACCTACAAGTCCATTTACTTATACACCTAGTCGATGAAATTGAATTGGCAAGTGTCGTATCAACGAGGTGGATGTTTTTCTTTGAGAGGTATATGAAAACTCTGAAAAGACATGTCTAACAAAAGGCACATCCAAAGGGTTGCATGGTTGAAGGGTATGTATTAAATGAAGCATTTTTCTTCCCGTGTGAATTCCTTGGTAAGGATTTGAAGATGGGACATGCATTTGGGATGAAGAACGAGCATCATATATTATTGATGCAGAAAAACCACAATTTATTTGTCAAATTAACATGACATTTGGAGTTTGAAATAAACATGTTGACATGTAATAGGTGTAGATGAAAGTGCTATACTTGAAAAGTTCATTCTGTACCACATGGACTTTATGAACAAATGGATTGATCTATATGATAAAAAGAGAGAGGTGTTAGAAGCAAGGAGACAGTTTAAGAGGTCGAACCCAAGGAATAATCCATTTCCCATCGATCTTCTTGGAGAATGGGGCAAATATTGAACACTAGAATGGGTTACTGAACAAATTCAAAATCAAATAGAAGATGCAAGTATAGATTCAAACATAACATAAGATGAAATCAACATGTCTAGAGGATGTGAAAGAAAGGTACAGTTGGAATTTTACAAAATGTTGTTTCCTTATAGTTTTGACACTATTAACTATTTTAATATTCGTCATTATATTTGTTTTCACTGAAATAAATGGTCTTTCACAGGCGAGGAAATATCTAACAATTTGGGCATATGGTCGACATTATCGTGTAGAAAGTGTAGATGTAAATAGACAATCCTTCAATTGTGGCATCATGGTTGACTTCAAGAAATCCAGTCAATCAAGCTCAAAAGATAAGAATATAATTGAAGGGAATCTACAATATGTTGGGAAAATACAAGAAATTATTGAGTTGGATTACCGCTCTTTTAAATGTTGTATTTTTAAGTGTAGATGGTATGAAGCATTTGAGAGGAAACAAAGACATGATACCCATAGTGGATTGTTTTCTATAGATTCATCATGCTTCCTACCAAAGGATAAGGAGCCTTATGTTCTACCAATTCACTATGAGTAGGTATTTCTTTAACTCAGACAAGAAGCGATTGTGATCATTAATCTATTAATTTATAGTTTATTGTGAATATATACATGTGTTTATTAATCAATAAAATTGTTATAACATACGTCTAATATATGTATGTCGTTCATGTGCAAGTATTTTTCTGTGAAAATATTTTGGACCCAAAATGGATGTTTGTCATACATTATGATCCAAGACTAAGGCATGCATTTGATGAAATATTAGTGGATATTGAGCAAAACAATGATGGTGAAAAAAATGAGAGAGATGGATTAGAGAACATCAAAGAAATTGACATCCATGATGATGTTGAAGATGGTTATGTTCACACACAAGAAGACAACAATCCAAAGTTAGATGATGTTATGGAAGACAACAATATGGATGGTATAGAAAATGATGATCCAATTACATCTGGTAACAATATAGATGGTCTACAGTCAAATTTCAATGATGGTGAAGATGGTGCAGGTCAAGATGAGGATGATGATACTATTAACTACTTGAAATAACATATGAACATTGACAATGATATACTAGATGACATTGTAGCAGACAATACTATTAATGACCAAGACTTCTAAATTTTTAGAATTATTTGCAATCCATGTTTAAAAAATGATGATTCTTATGGCCTAAACTTTGAAATGCTTTAGTAATATTAATTCAAGTGTTAAACTATAGAACCACCACTCTCCATTTTGATGGTACATCACTTGTTTATTAGAAATATTTTATTAACTATAGATTTAGCTTGATATGTATCTCCCAATTTATTTAAAATAATTGCTATAATGGTCTCTTCATGTACATTCAACAATATTGAACTAGCATACCTATATTTAGAAAAATATATGTAAAATAAGCCGAGAGATATCCTTCTCGAGACCCTATTGTATTTATATGGTGGAAATTTAATTTAATTTAACTTTAAACTTCATAAAATTTCTGAAAAATAAATCAAAATGAATATTGTATTGGTAGGGCTTATGTTTTTTTCGAGGTGCCTATTTTAAATTTCATGATCAAACTTCATAATGAATTTTTCCTATTTTACATGTAGCAAACAATAATTTTAATGACCAAGACTTCTAAATTTTTAGAATTCTTTGCAATCCATGTTTAAAAAAGGATGATTCTTATGGCCTAAACTTTGAAATGCTTCATTAATATTAATTCAAGTGTTAAACTATAGAACCGCCACTCCCCAGTTTGATTGTATATAACTTGTTTATTGGAAATAATTTATTTACTATAGATTTAGCTTGATATGTATCTCCAAATTTCTTTAAAATAAGTGCTATAATGGCCTCTTCATGTACATTCAACAATATTGAACTAGCATACCTATATTTAGAAAAATCTATGTAAAATAAGCTGAGAGATATGCTTCCCGAGACCCTATTGTATTTATATGGTAAAAATTTAATTTAATTTAACTTTAAACTTCATAAATTTTTTGAAAAATAAATCAAAATAAATATTGTACTAGTAGGGCTTACGTTTTTTTTTCGAGGTGCCTATTTTAAATTTCACGATCAAACTTCATAATGAATTTTGCCTATTTTACATGTAGTAGACAATAATGTTAATGACCAAGACTTCTAAATTTTTAGAATTATTTGCAATCCATGTTTAAAAAAGGATGATTCTTATGGCCTAAACTTTGAAATGCTTCAGTAATATTAATTCAAGTATTGAACTATAGAACCACCACTCTCCATTTTGATGGTATATAACTTGTTAATTAGAAATATTTTATTAACTATATATTTAGCTTGATATGTATCTCCCAATTTCTTTAAAATAAGTGCTATAATGGTCTCTTCATGCACATTCAACAATATTGAATTAGCCAAATAGAGTCTAATGAGACTCTTATCTTTTTTTCCATTTTTTTGCCTTATTATGACATTCCAATAGGTTTTTATCTAGCTACTATAAAATTAAATCTCAAGCATCATATAAAATTAAATGGAATATGATCTGATGATGATTTCAAAATCGGGCCTTGGTTTCTTTGAACCAGAGCTAAAATCAAAGCGTACATCAAATTACAATTACGATGATGATTAATGAAATGATCTTTGATCAAGGTTTTCATTAATAATTTAGGTACAGAGTAAAATTGGAGAGACTACATACTCTAAAAACTTGCATTATTATTTAGATATGCTCAAGAACCATACATTTGAAAAAATTTACTAACTAGACTCAAAGCATAAGATAAGGACTTCTAACAGATTGACTCTATGTTTTTAAATTGCACCATTCGATTCTAGAATTCAACAAGAGACCTGCACTAATGGCCTTGAATTCCCTTTTATGGAAACAAGGGAGAAAAAAAAGCTTTGAGCCAAGAGTACACATGTCACATCCCAATTGTACCGCTACAAGACACATTCCCATTGCACTTATATTTACATTTTCCATTGGAGGGAATAAATATGAGACAAAGATCATTAGCCTTTGCAGTGAGAAGAAACCTGCCCTTCAAAGGCACATGTTGGAAAGAATAATCTTCAACTTGTTGTCACTCATTTGTTACATCAGGAAAAATGAAAAAATGACAAGGCCAAAATGTGAGTCAGTATCCCCGTCAACACTCATATCATCAACAATTAACATTTATTTGTAATACTCACTATCAAGAAACATATATTTACTACACATTATTCTTTCAAAGGCCAGACCTGTGTTATACTTGACCAATCATATATGTTTCCCTTTCTATACTTACAGGTCCAATTGATCAATCAATATTCTCTTCCATTGTTCATATTCAACATCAGATGGCCAATTGAAATCATTGATTTCATCCATCTTCTTCATGTATGGAGAATATTTTATCATTACTGAATTGCATTCCTTATCAAAATCCTCCAAAAAGCTGATGATAAAAGACAATTTCTCTAAAGTGTTATTCAAAATATTAATATCAAAATTTTCACAAATAAGCTTTGCTTGAGAGGCAATGGTGTTGTCCATCTAGTTCTTCCACATCTGTAGGGGTTTCACTTCATCATAAGTTTGTTGAATTCCTAGAAACAATGACAAATCTGCTTGGTCATAATGAATTTTCAATTCCCTTATTTTTTGTTCCAGTGGAGAAATATACCCTTGAAACCCTTGTTCATTAATTTCATTGACAAATCTATAAGTTGGGATAACCTTTGGGTATATATCTTCCTATTGATTGGCCCCAACTACCATGAGCTTCAACTTCTTAGCTCTAGGAATTGTTACATGTCTTTTCTTTCCACTCAAAATTTTAAACTTATTTTTCCTTTAAGTGAATAAGTTTTGCTAGAGTCGCAGTCTAGCCAAATTCCCTAACTCAGTCACGGGGTTCATAAGTTTCGAAACTTTTCGACCACCTGACTTATCTGTAGCTTTTGCATTTCCAAGTCTTACATACCAAATATCCTATGCAGTCGGCATGTCAGAAGTTCTAAAAACCTTAGAACTTCTGACATATGGTTATGAGTTTTTGTTTCTTGGCGACTGTGAGACCCAGCTAGATGCACAATTTTCAATGTGTCAGCTCATTTAATGAATCGTGTGACATCTTTAAGGAATTTATTCTCAAATTCCTTGAAATTCCAACTCGAGGTTTAACATAATCTTTTTAATATTTTTAAAAGATTGCTCTTAAATAAGGAGTTGGTGAAGAAGATATAGTAACGAATTTGCACATTTTTCTTGATAAATAAATGTTCTTTTCATACTGTCATTTTTATGTGAGCGCACATATGTGCGAAGGTGGTAGTGTTTCTAATTCCAACATCTTTTCCAAGATGGTACTTCTTGGTGATATCTGAGAGTGGGAAGATGAACTTGTGCCTGTCATACAACTTGATTTAATTTGGTCCGAGGAGGAGCAACTTGAGATAATTTCTAAGATACGTTCGCTGGCATGGAAGGAGAAAACCAACTACGATGAATACCACAAGGTAATTTTTATCTTAGATAAAGAAGAAGAATGAGCCAAATTTAATAATTTGGTTATGGAAATGCAATTGGAGTTGTTTAGAATCTCGACTCCTCCAGTGCCTTAGTGATATGACTTCTTTATGTGACCGATAGTGGAAACGGTTTTCTTCAAAAGAAGTTGAATTTCTTATTTTACATGCATGGAATCTTTTTGTAATTATGGGTGGTAACCAAAATTTTGGGTTGTAACAAAATTGTTCCCATTTCTTGGTGACTGTTTCGATATCGGTCATTTTTAATGACTTTTATGAATAGTTACTTTCTAATATAAAAGGCTAGAGGAAAATTGGTTAAGGGGGGATTATTCGAGGGAATAGAGGGAATAAGCTTAGTTTTCTTGTAACTCAGTCTGGTTGTACATGGATATTGAGTCTGTGAACTCATATTTCTGGCATTGAAGAGATAAAGAGAATATTTCTGAGTCTTTGAATTTATAAATTTTTTGCTTTGATTACATGAACTTTGTTCCATAGTAATTACTTTTCAATGTTTTCCTGTTGTATTGGACTTTGTATGTATTTAATTTTGAAACTTTGAATTCAGGTTAAATCAGCTGTTGGAAGAATTTGTTGTTCTTTCTTTCTCTGGGTATTATCCGTGGTTATAGAATAAGCGAATTTTGGGTTATCGTTCTATAATATTTCATGTTAAATCATTCTTCTGCACCTACTTTCATGGTTATGGGTAGGTGGTAGTTTCCTTTCCTGATTTCTAGTTAAAATCATACCCCGTGTTTATTTATTGCAAATCATTCAAAGGTAGCTGCACCTTGTAAAATAAGTAGAGATCGCTTGCAACTTTCATTGCAAGTGACTCAACTGTTGGTTGGATTGTCATTTGTGTGGTCCAGGAGGATATTAATTCAAGTGACGAATCTGTCAACCAATAGATTTTGGCGACTCCGTTGGGGAACTAAATCAGAGGATCTAGGAATTGAAGGACCGATGGTTTCTTGTTTCATATACATTATATTGCCTTCTCAGAGATGAAGGCTGGTGACTCTATTTATTAATGGTATCTCAGAAAATGGTTTTAGGATAGGCTAAACAATGGAATTCATTTTGAAAAAGGTCTACACCAACAATCAAGGAAATATTGGTCGAAGAAGATGGTATGATTCATTCATTATGGAATGGTCTCAAAGCAAGTATATATGAATCTGAGGAGAAAGGGTTGCATCCTTTGCAAGAATCATCAATCCACTTTTTTGTTCAAAGATTTATTTGGCAGATATTACATTCTTAAAGATCTTGAATAGAAGACTCTACATAAAAGAAAGAACGAGATCGAACAATCATCTACAGATGAATCCAATATAGTTCTCATTCCTAAATGGTGTTTGGGGGGTTCAAATGATTTTCTATGTGGGATCATGGACGAAACCGGCTGTGTTGAAGAAGTTGATGTAAGAGCATTAAATTTTGATAAAAAAGGATATGAATATACCAAACTTTATCGACAAAAAGCTTGAAAAATATGAACTACAAGAAGAGGAGATGCATGATGTAAAATTATGTCCACTGAGGTTGTCGAAGGTATGAACATTAGGATTTTACCATCTTCATATTTCTTCACTGAAGATTCTATTTGTGTAAAGGGGAGAGATATGGTTCATGTTAAATTTGATCACATGTTTATAGAAAGAGATATTCAGATACTACCATCATCAGTCATACACCCATAAATTAATTTACCCTATAGTTTGCAGAAAGAATATTCGATTCCTGACGCTTTCTTTGCATGTTCAAAAGAGGTAATGATAAATATTGTATAATGAAGAAAATATTATAGCAAAAATAAAGACAGAGAAAGGATTAGGAATGCTTGACAACGAGATTAGTTGGGGAGTACCTAATACATTATTCATCCCAACAAAATTCAAATTTTTTGAGAATCCCCTTTTTGAATTTTATAATACCTCTGAATTTGGCGATGCAAGTCTACTCTATTCTTCATATAATGAACAAGTTGAGTTCATCTTGGTGAATGATTCAGATGGAAAACATAAAGGGGAAGATCAAATTTTCATTGAAAATTTCCTATTTGAGAATAGGGCTATTATGTTTGGCTTGTAGACCAAGGTTGATGATCTTTCAACATATGAAAAAGGAGACAAACTGTTTGAATTGGTTGTGGAAGGAAATGAAAAGGTCCCCTCAGTAAGTAATGGCTTCTTGATTATCAATACTAATGGAAATATTTTTGATTTTGTGTAGTGGATACTTCATATCTATCTAAAATGGAGTATGAAGGTATGACTGATTGTACCTGAAAAATATATGATGATGAATGAATTTTTGGTGGCATGCTAATATACAAGGGTATTTTACACCTGGCAAGTCTTTATCAGATCTATATGTTAATACTAAAACTGCAAATGTTTCATATTTGCACACCTTTTTTTCACAGTGGTTCCTATTTCTCTCAGCCTGTCAATGGCTTTTCATGAGCATAACAGGTGTGTCTTTAAAGGTAGGGTTTTTGGACCATGTATATAGTAGGCAGTTTTTATGTGCTTTGATGGCTGGTCTTTTTATTTCTAGTTTGGTGTTCTTGTCCCATTTTTGGCTTGTGTCTGGTTTCCCTCCACCCTTCTGTAGGCTACACCTTCCCTTGCTTTTCTCTCAACTTTTTTGCCCAATGGACTTAGACTGGTCTACCCCAGGATTCAAGAGGTTCTTTGTATTTCACTTGGAAATGAAGTCCCCAGTCGGAGCCAATGTTACCCATCTTTTCTTTCCACTCAAAATTTCAAAATTATTTTTCCTTTTAGTGAATATTTTTTTCTAGAGTCACGGCCTAGCCAAATTCCCTAACTCAATTGTGGGGTTCATAAGTTTTGAAACTTCCCGACCGTCTGACTTATATATAGCTTTTGCATTTCCAAGTCTTATATACCAAATATCCTATGCAGTTGGCATGTCGAAAGTTCTTAAAACCTTAGAACTTCTAACATATGGTTATGAGTTTCTATTTCTCGGCAACTGTGAGACCCAGCTGGATGCACAATTTTCAATGTGTTAGCTCATTTAATGAATTGTGCGGTATCTTTAAGGAATGTCTTCTCAAATGCCTTGAAATGCCAACTCGAGGTTTAATGCAATATTTTTAATCTTTTGAAAAGACTGCTCTTAAATAAGGAGTTGGGGAAGAAGATATGGTAATGGATTTGCACATTTTTCTTGATAAATAAATACTCTTTTTCATACCGTCATTTTTAAGTGAGCCCAAATACGTGCGAAGTTGGTAGCATTTCTAATTCCAACATCTTTTCCAAGATGGTACTTACTAGTGATATCAAAGAGTGGGAAGATGAACTTGTGCCTTTCATACAATTGGATTTAATTTGGTCTGAGGAGGAGCAACTTGACATCATTTCTGAGCTGCGTTCGCTAGCATGGAAGGAGAAAACCAACTACATCGAATACAGTAGGGTAATTTTTGTCTTCGATAAAGAAGAACGAGCCAACTTTAATAATTTGGTTATGGAAATACAATTGGAGCTATTTAGAGCCTCGACTCCTCCAATGGCTTACTAATATGACTTCTTTATGCGATCGATAGTGGAAACGATTTTCTTCAAAAGAAGTTGAATTTCTTATTTTTCATGCATGGAATATTTTTGTAATTATGGGTGGTAACCAAAATTTTGGGTTGTAACAAAACTGTTCCTGTTTCTTGGTGACTATTTCAATATCAGTCATTTTCAATGACCGTTATGAATAGTTACTTTCTAATATAAAAGGATAGAGGAAAATTGGTTAAGGGGGGATTATTCAAGGGAATAGAGGGAATAAGCTTAGTTTTCTTGTAACTCAGTCTGGTTGTACAGGAATATTGATTCTGTGAACTCGTATTTTTGGCATTGAAGAGATAAAGAGAATATTTTTGAGTCTTTGAATTTATAAATATTTTTCTTTGATTACATGAACTTTGTTCCATAGTAATTAATTTTCAATGTTTTGTTGTTGTATTGGACTGTGTATGTATTTAATTCTGAAACTTTGAATTCGGCTTAAATCATCTGTTGGAAGAATTTGTTGTTCTTTCTTTCTCTGTGTATTATCCGTGGTTATGGAATAAGCGAATTTTGGGTTATCGTTCTATAATATTTCCTATTAAATCATTCTTGCGTAGCTACTTTCATGGTTAAGGGTAGGTGGTATTTGCCTTTCCTGCTTTCTGGTTAAAAGCATACCCCGTGTTTATTTATTGCAAATCATTCGAAGGTAGCCGCACCTTGTAGAATAAATAACATTATGTAGTTTTTATTTGATCTAACACCACTTAGTGTAAATAAATGATATTTATTTTTAGTTTGATTTTTTTCTTCATTCTTTCCATAAGAGGAGGCAACTCCACTTTGTGAACCTAGCCACTTTTTTATATAACTAAAAAAAAATTGTTTAATTGTTTTTCAAAGATTTGTTTGATTGATACTATCCAGTTTTTAATATAATATATTGAAAAATTCTAAGTTGCAGATGGAAATATCTTAATATAATTTCTAAATTAATATATTAAAAAAAAAAAGGATAATTCCAATCTATATCTGATCCTTTTGTAAGAGCAAATCTTCTTAAATAAAAGGGAATTTTATAAAAAAATAAAAATTAAAAGAGACAACTCATGTTCCACTAAAATAAATTACATTTCAAAAGAGAAATTCCATTTTATTCTAAAAAATTAGGTAGATTATTACTTATTTAATTTTATTCAAGATTTCTATACTATTGTATATATGGTTTAATTGCATTAATAGGTGAAGCTAAAAAAAATATTGAGAGCTACCAATTATGATATTGATTCTCCATATTCTTAACAAAGAAAGAGTCATTGATCATTTTTTTTTATTCGTAAGAGTATTGTATTAGCTATCAAAAAAAATTATAGTACATCTGTAAAGCAGGGAAGAACGTATCAAAGTGAAACCCAAACCTTGACCACAAAATTGTAGAATTTGGCCACCAAGACTAACAATCGACTCCCACCACAAGCACGGCCAACCAAAAATAGAACCCCAAAAAATAACTCGAAGCATCGAAACAATTTAAAAACATATACTTATAAACCACTTGACCGACCACCACGCATGCCACCACACTTGACCCTCAGAAACAGGCTATAAAAATCCATTCATGTTTGCGAATTGATCAAATTCCACCATCCAGTCCAGACCTTCCACTGTCACCAGCCCAAGAAACGTCTTCAGGAAGCTGACCCCATAGGCCACAATCTGGTGGTGATGAAACAACACCGAACCCTTAATCCCCAACAGAAAAAGATAAATGTGGATGACTCCTCCCGCCACCTTCACCAAAGGAAAATCATGAGCCTAGGACGTGCCCCGCCCCAACAATGCCGATTTGAGCACCTTATCCAAACCAACCATAATCATTCTTGAACAATTTACAAATGATGGTCTTTGCCTCCACCTTTGGTGTTCTCATGTACAAGAGAGATGCGACAAAATGGGAGGAAATGTGGTTGTTAACCCTAAAGGACTCCTGATTCTGCACAAAATCTTTCCCCAACACCATTTTTATTGCCACCACCACATAAGGATCGGTCCTCAACATAATCCACTTCAACCTCTGATCGGTAATGTGCTTGAAGGTCGTTTGTCGCACCTTGTAATCTAGCTGAATTGGAGTGTCTAGTCCAACACTAACCACACCATCCATCGAAACCTCCACAAAAAATTTAGAACGTTCCACCATAGATATTTTGCAGAGCAAGCCGAAGACAAACTTAGACGAAGATGGGTGAAAAGAAACTTGACCAACTTGTATTAATAAAGAGTCGATTGCAAAGAGTTTATTATGTTGTGCATTAACCATCATGCCCAACTGGATTGAATGTCTATCGTCCATCTGTCCCACGGCCCATTATCTCACCTTTGTCCAATTCCAACTGGGGTTATGACCATAATGTGCCCAATTCTTCAAGTGATATGACATGATTGCTAGTGCTGCAAAACTATGATTGCTAGTGCTGCCAAACTATGATTTCAATTTCCATGAAATGTAGAGGTATATCATTGTATATACCTATATGAATATTTATATTTTACCAATGTGTACAATTGTACTCCTATATGAATTTATTTAGACATTCATCAAATGCATATATGACATTGTAGACCTTATAACACTATATGACATTTTAAAGACATTATGTATACTTTCATGGCCTTATTGAGATCTATATATATTGCATGTATTCAAGACTTAAATGGTTTAAATTATTTGAGTGGTTTGAATAATAAGGCTTAATATTACTTGTTAGGAGTGACAATAAATTTTTAAAATGGTTTCAATAGTAATTAACTACAAACTTGACATTATTTTTATTGTTGATAGTGATAAAAATATATAGTGCCATCCCGATAAATAACACCAAAATTTTCAAAAAATTGGATAAAAATACATTAAACCCTTAATTAACCCTCAACCCTCCACTCTCTACCCTCAACCCTCAACCCTAGTTAAAGCCTAATCGCTCATAAACCCTATACCATCTACCCTATACATTAGACCCTCAACCCTAATCCCTCAACGTACCATATACATACCCTCTACCCTATACATTGGACCCTCAACCTGAATCCCTCAACCCTCAACCTTAAACCCTCAAGCATCAACCCTTAAACCCTCTACCCTCTACCCTCTGATCTACCCTATACATTAAACCCTCAACCCTCAATCCCTCAACCCTCAACCCTCAACCCTCAACCCTCAACCCTCAACCCTCAACCCTTAAACCCTAAACCCTCAACCCCTATACGCTCTACCCTCTACATTGGAACCTCAACCCTAATCAACCTTCAACCATATACCCTCAAACATCCTAGCTATACCCTAAACCCTTTACCATCAACCCTTAATGTCCCTCAACCCTAAACCCTTAAACCCTAAATCGGCCTAAAAACTTCTACCCTCAACCCTATACCATCAACCCAATACCCTAAACCCTAAACCGTTAAACCCTCTACATCCCTCTACCCTCAACCGGCCAATACCTTCTTATACCCTCAACCCTAATCCCTCAACCCTTAACCCCAAGTAAATTACTCTCTACCCTAATCCCTCAACCCTTAAAACCTCAACCCTCTATCCTCTACCCTCAACCCTCAAGTACCCTTAAACCCTAATCCCTCAACCCTTAACCCCAAGTAAATTACTCTCTACCCTAATCCCTCAACCCTCTACCCTCTACCCTCAACCCTCAAGTACCCTTAAACCCTAATCCCTCAACCCCTATACCCTCTACCCTATACATTGGACCCTCAATCCTAATCCTTGAACCATATACCCTCAACCCTCAACCCTCAACCTTAAACCCTCAACCCTTACACCCTCTACCAGCTCTACCCTCAACCCTCAATTCTCAACCCTCAACCCTTAATCCCTCAACCCTTAATTCATCCCTCCCTCTCTATCCTAATCCATCAACCCTATACCCTCAACCTAATACCCTAAACCCTAAACCGTTAAACCCTCTATGTCCCTCTTATACCCTCAACCCAATACTCTCTACCCTATTCGACCCTAATCCCTCAACCCTTAAACCCAAGTAAACTCTCTACCCTAATCCCTCAACCCTTAAAACCTAAAGTACTCTCTATCCTCTACCCTCAACTCTCAAGTACCCTTAAACCCTAATCCCTCAACCCCTATACCCTCTACCCTATACATTGGACCCTCAATCCTAATCCTTGAACCATATACCCTCAACCTTAAACCCTCAACCCTCAACCCTTAAACCCCAAACCCTTACACCCTCTACCATCTACCCTAGACATTAAACCACCCTTAACCCTCAATTCTCAACCCTCAACCCTCAACCCTTAATCTGCACAAGGTACTATGATAAAGGAAAATTTTGCTTTGTTTATGATTATCTAGAGGAATAAATGGGTATATACAAAGAGAATGTTGGTGACAGTATGGATCTTGTCACACAAATTGTTACATTTCATGTTAAATACAATGAAAAATCAAAGGCATTAGATCTTTTGATGCAAGTGAAATGTAGGCAAGCAATTGAAGGCTAGTGAATATTGGGGAAGGATTTTTTGTTCTAACACCCTTAATCCCTGCTAGATCAAAACAATTAGGCACTAAATTAGGCTAAAGAAGGTGCTAAATTAGGCACTAAAATAGGCTCTAAAGTATGTGCTAAAATAGGCATTACATCAAGCGCTAATATGGGCACTAACGTAGACGTTAATCTAGTTGCTAATTTAGGCGTTAATCTGGGCATTACCATAGGCGTTAATTTCAGCGCTAATCTTGGCATTAATTTTGGCGTTAATATGGGTGCTACACTAGGCATTAATTTTAGTGCTAATCTTGACGCTAATTTGTGCCTGAATTAGTGCCTGCTTGTTCTGTTTGGCGCAAAAAATGCCAAAAATAGTGCCATCCCAAAAAATAGTGCCGAATTTTCCAAAAAATTAGAGAAAAATACATTAAAACATTGGGTGGAAGCAAAAAAGGGAGCTAATCATAGGGATTTTTTGTAGTGATTGAAAAGAAAGAAATAAATAAGAGGATTTATGATTGGGCGAGGGTTTAGGAATTTATATTAAAATTGAATTTATGAATGATTTAATGGATTTATACATTAAAATGCAAATATTTAAAATATGCAAGTAATATAAGATTAATGTAAATTAATGTATGGATATTATTATGCATGAATAAAGTGTGTATGGAATGGATAAATGATGAATAAATGATTATGCAAATGGATAATGCTTATAATATGTTAATGATTTAAGTGAATTGATGAATGAATAGAAGAAAGTATTAAATGAATTAATTAAATAGATAATAATATCCATTTAATTAATAGATGAAAAATAGGATGATTGTGAGGACAAATTTTGAGTGTCTACATTTTTCCCCTCTTTGAGACAATGCAACCTGTTGTGTTGTTTCAAAGAAAAATAATTGATTAAGTGATACATACCCCAAAGATATCCTGATAAGGATAATGATGAATATGATATGCCCCCTTGAGAGATTGATCAAACAAGTTGTGATAAGATTAATCTCTCGATAGATCACGAGGAGAAAATTTGGATAATTGATATTGCACTGATTAAGCAAAGATACACATTTGATGAAAATGCACATCGAGCGTAACTGATAAGTTGATTAAGCTGATTGAGATTGATACTAGCATAAAATAATGATTGATTAATAGATTGAGTGATTAGGGAGCATTCGAGTCCCATGATAGAAAGCAAGTTGATTGATTTGATATTTGGATTAAAAGGAAAGTATCGGTTAGATAAACTGATTAATTAATCATGAGATACAAAGCATGAAGAAAAATGAAATGATGAAGGAAATGGATGATGGAAGAAATGATAGATGAAAAAAGAGATATGTAGGAAATGAAGATGATGAAGCCTCTTATTCTTTACAAAGTGATTTATCATCATAGAGTGGTAAAATATGACAAATGGACAACAAACACCATGGTATGACATAGACCAAGGTGTTCAAGGTCATCCATCTATAAAACAAACAATCATATACAAGGAATGTCCTAACTCATAGTTAGGGAAAAGTTGCCCTAGTCTTTTTATCAAGACAAACTATAGACAACAATCAAATAAAAGATGAGTCATGAGACATCATCGCTCCTCTAAATCCTTTGTGGGACATCCTCGAGGTGGTTAGTAACATGAGCAAAGAAAATCCAAAAGATAAGGCAAAATAGACCAACAAGTTCAACAACCTTTTAGATTTTTTTGCCAATAAGTGTTTTTTAGTGGGTTAAGGGATGAAGTGAGCGATGGGTGGACTATTTTGACAAGGCTTGGTTTTAGGAGAAGAAATATGTCGTATAAGACGTCAAGTTTGGTTTCGATCATACAACTACCTATATAAGGAAAATGACAAAGTGTGACAGTGACAAGGTCTGGTTTCAGGAAGGACATATCCTGTATAAGACCATTGGTTTAGATCAATTTGACTGGTTTGATTGATTTGAGAAATGACCAATTTGACTAGGAGACTTGTTGGCTTGCTTCTCATGTTGATTCAAGATTTGTGTTTGAATTTCAAATGATGATGTCGCATTTGAGTTGGCATTGTCCAATTTATTTTGACTGACCCAACAAACCCTAAAATACTAACCTAGGGGGCCTTAGGGGCTCATCGATAGATGGCCTTGCCTACGTAGCAATGTGCAAAGACCTTGTAGTTCGACATGACCCTTGACTTTGTTTCAATGACAAAGAACCGAATCATGATTCTCTTTGACAACACCTAAAGGACTGACCTAATGCCTCAGGGGCACATTGACAAATGGCCTTGCCTACATTTGGTCATAGAGGCAATGCAGTTCGACAATGAAAAAGACTAACATGAATGACTTTGACTCTATTTTTGGGATTTTTTGAAAGTTATCTCAATGTTTTTTGGTTTTTTCGAATGTTTTGTTTTTTTGGTTTTTGAAGTTTTATGATTTTTTTGTCTTTTTCGAATGTTTTGATTTTTTTGTCTTTTTAAATGTTTTGATTTTTGTCTTTTTGTGGTTTTTATTTTTGGATTTTTGAATGTTTTTTTTATTTTTTTGTCTTTTTGGAATGTTTTGATTATTTTTTCTTTTTGGAGTGTTTTGATTTTTTTCGATTTTTAAATGTTTTTTGATTTCCAATGACAAGTGTAGAGTCCAATGAAGCCAAGGTAGTAGGAAATTTCCCCTAGTCAAGTATAGGACTAACAATTAGGGATGGGATGGGACAAGGGTTTTGTTGATGGTTAAAATGACACAAACAACATTAACTTCAGTTTTATCCAATTGAATCACCTTTTTGTTGGTTGGAATAGGACTCAATCCTAAATTTTTACAAATCGAAAAAGGCATGACATTCCCTGATGCTCCAAAATCTAATAAGCAATTGTGTAGATTCTTTCCAAAGATCCTCAAACTTAACAAGAAAGGTGGGGTACTGATCTTACCTTTATACATAGCGGCATTCGTCTCCTTTGCAGGAATCACTTTACCTTTCCCTTTCAAGCGATCTATTTCTTCCAAAGCTTTTAATACTACTTCCCTTTGAGCTGGGCACCACTTCATGATATCAAAGAAGGATAGTGATGTCTTCTGCCTTTGCAATTCTGCAACAAAATCAAACTCTGAATCATTCCTAAATTGATATTTAGGAAAAGAAGGCTGATTACCTCTATTCTGAGTATCAGAAGGTCCCTTTGGTGGGGGTGGATTGTTATCTGCATTCTGATTTGGTGGAACCATGTTGTTAGGGGGTGCAGATGTAGTAAATGGCCCTTTATTCTGGTTCCTCAGAAAGTGACCACCCTTAGATTGGAAGGCTTGAGCATCATAAACATCTTCTTTCGGCCCATTATCCTCTTGCATAGGGAATTGATACTTTTTTTCAATAGTTTCATAAGTCATAGCAGTGTTGGCCGACCCATTGCCTTGATTAGAATTTCCTGCTTGAGGATGGGAATCAGCCTGTGCAATTTTCACCATCTTCTCCATTTCTGGGCAATTGACCTCAGAATGGGCTACTGTGTCATGCAACCTACACCAATTTGTCATAAAATTTAAATCAGCAACATTAGCAGTATTTGATCTCTCTTCACCTGCTTGATAACTATGAGGAACTCCTCAATTGTTAGGTCCAGTATTCCACTACCTATTGTTATTGTTGTTGTTATTGAACCTCTGATTATATCCTCTATTTTGATTTTGATAATTCTGGTTCGAGGAGTTTTGATTCTGGAAGTTCCTATTGGTGTTCTAATTAGAGTAATTGCCCTGATAGTTGTAACCTCCTTGATTGTTGTAATTCTGATTTTGATTATTGGGAGGATTATGTTTGAGCTGTGCCATGTCATTTGACATCTGAGAGAGAGTCTTTTTGAGAGTCTCTACTTCACTTGTAAGTTGAACAGTTTGATCATTTTGCACATTTTGAACTATAGCTGGGGAATGGACATGGGTTGGTCCTCCCCCTTGCTGTGGTTGATTTTGAGGTTGATGTTGAGATTGCTGCTGCGGGGACTGATGTGGGGAATCATGCATGCTATTGCCAAAGAAGGGCACAGTTGGTGGAGCTTGCAACTCAGATACAGGTCCATAATGGGAATAAGACGTCCTTGGGACAGTGTTATATAACGGTGGATTAGGCATCTGATAATTCATTGGAGAAAAAGATACTCCCAACCCTCCAGGTTGTAGATTTGTCTGCTATTGCAATTTGATAGCCAAATGATAAATCTTAGATAGTGAGTCAATCTCATCAGGTTGATAAGTTCTTTGTAAGAACAGACCAATCAAAGGATCAACAGCTCTCAGATATGCCTGTATAGCCATGGCTTCCGGTACTAGGTAAGGCTCTTGTAGCCTACAATACATTCTATGGAACCTAGTGTTAAACAAGGGCAACGGTTCATGATGCTCCTTTCTAATAGTGGCAAATTGGTGATATAGTATTGCAGGGTCTACATAAACCCTGAACTGATTAATAAAAGCATTCTCTAAATTATTCCAACCTAGAATGGATCCTTGGGGCAGATTTAGATACCAATTATACGCCATATCTCCTAAATAGCAAGGAAATAGTCTACATACCACATCTTCATGAGCCACTTGAGCTCGCGTACATGCATCTTTGAATGCTTGTATATGTTCCTCTGCACTTCTTGATTCTCCATGCATGTATTTTGGACAGAACTTTTCTGGGTTCTTTGGTAAATCATGGAATCCACCTGAAATAGTCCCTAACGGGGAGGGATTACCCACAAAATAAGCCATTGGTGGGATTGGTTGGGTAGGTGGTGGTGATAAAGGCCGAATTGGTGGTGACAAAGGCCTACTTGGTGGTGGTGTGGATGGAATTGGTGGAAATCCTGGTGGAGTAAGCGGTGTTGGTAATGTAGGTATTTCTACCCTACGAGCATGAGGTCTTGATCTAACCGGGGTTGAAGTTCTTCGAATAGTTCATGATTAGTAGAGGATCTAAGAACCCTCTCATATCCCTCAGACGAAAAAGATCTTTCACGAGCCAGCTTGTCCTTTCAGGCCCTCCTTCTAGCGCCAATTTCTGTTGATGGTTAAAATGACACAAACAACATTAAAACAAAATATTTCTATTCTATTTCTCCTGAAAAAGAAAGACTACATGTAGTGGCCTAACTCCCAAGGTCCTGGTAGTTGGTTCTCAATTATCTGATGTCACTCAATTGGTTCATGCAACTGTAATATTCAAGGGGCCTGGGCTGGTAACAAAGGATTCAAGCTATGACTCTCTTTGTCAAAATAGTTCCTGCAAATCAAGGGGTTTAAAATAAAAGAAAAAGATAGATCCAAGGGGTAAATCAGTAAGTATGAATTAAATTTATCTACTATCCAGACATATACTTTTAACAATGAATGTTTTCTTAACCGATCACAAAAACCATAACATGACACAACCCACAGTATAACTGTACCATCATATACATCTTAGGTGCTTAATTCAATTCCTCTATTCGCCTATCACAAGTATTTCCAAGATCTCAAAACCACACACATTCATTCATCATTAAAACTATAGATCAACAGACTTTAATAACCTTAATTCAATGACAATTTAACAAGATAATCTTTAAACCTGGTTTCTTCTAATGACTTTCATCATATAAGAAACTATCATGCTTCAGCACAATCACTGGCATTCAAGTGGATTATAACTCATTAACCTTATCAAACACACAATTCAATGCCAAACTCCATATTTCATAAACCTGCAATTCTATTAACTGTAAACAAGATCTGGTACAATGTATCTCTGCAAAATGCTCTCTAAAAATTCTATTTCCTAACACTAGGTAAGCCAATCCAATTCTCAATTAGCCGACCGTTACAATGTAATACCCCACTGGTATTTATAGAATACAAAAAAGAAATTCGAACTTTACTTCTATCTTAGGCCTTCCACCTTTTTAGAAACAATCAATTGTCTTGGAAACTCAGATCAATTTCGATCTTGAGTTCTTACATTACACATTCAGTTTGATCTAACAATAGAAGATAAACAAAAAAAAGGAGAAAAGAAGATCCCACGTCCTTGAGACTGCCAGTGTTGCATGCATGCAACATGCAAGGAAGAAGATCATCATGCATCATGCAAGGAAGAAGAATATCATGCATGCAAGATTTTATGCATGTGATGCTTGATTCGCTATGAACTCATCATAACTGGTGAAGACTTGTTGTAGCATATCCATATCTGGCCCATCAATCCAGTTATCTTCAAATTTTATACGATCCAACTCAACTGCAGCAAATTCTTTCATGCTTTTTACCTTGACCAACTCTCTTCCTGTAGCTTTTATCTCTTCCTTGACCTCTACAAGTCGATCTATCACTAAGTCTTCTCCATCATCCTACATGAGTCCTTGGAATCTTTCATTCCATTTCTCTCTAACCTGACTTAACGGCATGCCATCTTTAGTCATTACATTCACATCTACTATTATAGCCATAATCGCTTCCAACTCTTCCAATTGCTCAGTTAAATTATTAACTGCTCCCTGAATTTCATCCTTATGCTTGCTCAAGAAGCCAGTCCTAAACTTAAGGATACGAGAAGTATTTTCTACAAAATCTTAATTATCATCTTCGAGTATAGATTCTTCTAAAAGAGTAGTTAGAGGCAATGTATTTATTTTCTCCAGCTTTTCACTATACTCTTTGTACTCTTCTTCTAACTTCTCGAAGGCCTCAATATATTGATGCATCTCTTTTATTACTCCTTCTGCCTTCTTATAGGTTTCAAACCCCTTTTCCAAAACCTCACCTACCTCCTGGTTCACTTTGTCTATCCATTTGTCAACCATCTCCGTCTTACCTCTAACCTGCACCAAATCATCAACCTCCTTTTTGCTTAGAAAAATAGGAGTCTCAATTGCTGCAACCTTTTGTGACCTTGGAGAGGAGACACTCTTCAAAAATGAATGTAACTGATCTAACTGAGCCTTAAGCTCATCTTTCTTTTGTTTGTCCTTGATCATTCTGGATTTTGTCGTTGAAGCCACCACATCAATCAAATTCATTTGTTGATTTCTAGTGGGTCTTCCCAAGTTAACCGTACTCAATTGATAGTCCGTGAGCTACATATCCCCTACCTCCTTTTCAATCATAGGCATGGCACATTCAGCAACTATCTCCCCTTTATCTGTGAGTCTGGTAGAGTGCAAAACTTTAGCCCTCTTCTTAGGCCTTTCCTGTTCAATCTCCTTCATCATGTCCTCCCAATTAAGAGATTGAAGAGGTGTTCTAGCTCTTTTCTGTAGATCTAATTTCAACCAAGTAGGAGCACCAGGAGCCATCATCATGGAAGAGGAAGCAACAACTGTAGAGGATGGCTGAATATCTACCTCAGGTTGAGAATCAACCTTTGCCTTTTCTTGTTGCTCCTGCAGTACATGCAACTGCACCAACTTCTCAGCCTCCTCTCTATCTCTTTGTTCCTGCATCTTCCTGTCTTCTTCTTCTTTTCTCAATCTTTCCTCTTCCATCTGATCCTTCTCTTTTTCTTTCTCTAAGGCCTCTCTTTCCAACCGTTCTGCCTCTAAAACTTTAAGTTTTGCAACTCCGACCTCTTCTTCTTTTTGCTTCCTTTCAGTTTCTTCCTTTTCTATCCTTTCTACTTCCAAGGCTATGAGTTTCTCTGCCTTTTCCCTTTCTTTCTCAGCTAGCTGCTTCTTTACCAACTCTTCAGCCTCTTTTTCTTTCCTTAGAGCTTCAGCCTCTTGTTCTTTCAGTCGAGTCTCCTTTGCAAGCTTCAATCTAGCAACAAGGGCTTCCTTTTCCCTTCAGTTTCTTGCTTTCTCCTCCTCGAGATCATGGATCTTCTGTATCAATTCTAGCTTGTCATTTTCAGCTTTGACCTTGATCTCATGCTCTCGTTGCCTCATTTGCTCCTCCATTGTATCATCTGCTGTCCTTGTTTCAACTTCTTTTCCCTTCGATTGCTGCTGTTGAAGTAGAGCATCAGATTGCAACTTTGCCTCTATTTCCTTTTGTTTCTCCACAACAGCCCTTGCATCAGATTCTCTAGTAGCATCTTCAAACTATTTCCATTGCTCCTCCTATGTAAGAATCTGCTCAATAGTAGGATCTAGAGGCATGTTTTCTTGCAAGTCCTTCTCTGACAGAGTTTCATCTGAATCTGTCTCAATTTCTACCAACTCTTCCTCCACTTCTTTTCCTTTAGTAGCTTCAGCCATGGCATAAAGCACTCCTTGAACTTCTTTGCTTTTCATTCTTGTGAGTGGGGCTTGTGTAGATGACTCACCCAATGCGGGCATAGGAACAACAGATTCAATTGGAACATCTCCCTTGGGTGTCTCTTCTTCTTCATCAACCACCTCCAACTCTGTTTCTTCAACATCCGGAGGAAAGAATTCCAATGGTTCCTTGGAAGGTGCCTTTCTTTTAATCCTCTTATACCCTTTACCTTTCTTGAGGATTGGTCCTTGAGGAGCTTGAGTCCTCATCATCAACCATTGCACACTTCTATACAAGACTGTTCTTCCCAATTTCTTAATGTCAATCGTTTCTTCTTCACTCTAGTCTATTGGATCTAAGTTTTTGGTGCCAATATTCAAAGCTTCATATGAAGGATCTAATACCACTCCATCATCCACCAAAGTGTCAGGAATATTATCTTTAATGCCCAACTCTACCATAAGTGAGACTGGTAATCTCTCATAATTCTTCCTCCTTAAGTCAAATTCATCCTGCCTATCACACCAAAAATCCTCTAACAAATTAAAGTGTCTAGTAAACACTGAAGGTAATAAAGTATACATCTTTTTTTTCGGATCAAAATATTTACGAGCTATATACAATCCCAATTTCAATTGTATCAACTCATTACAAACCACCTTAGCTGCCTTCAAGTGTTGACAACCATACTCCCCCAGTGTCATAGGAAACTTATGGCATCCTATCTTGTGCTTCATCCCAAATCTAGCATTAACTCCGATGGCTTGATATACAAATTCCATAAGCACTATTCTATTGCTACAACATCTTGGAAGTAAATGAGGATGACCTTCAAACCCAAACAATCTGAAGTATGTAAATTTGGGGTATTGGATGTACCAACTTCCCCATTCAGAAATGAAAGCCATAGCTTCCTGACTTAACCTGTATCCTGCATCTCCACTCAACTGGTTGATAACCACATATAAAAATGCATCATTGACTCTTTTGAAGTGAGTCTCAGCAACCTGAAGGGATAATTGATCATAGTGTTCCCATACCTTCTTTTGTCCATCCAAAACTCCCATTATACCTACCCTGTTTAATCCTAGGAAAATCCCCAATCTTGCTGCAGCATAGACCACATATGAAGTCATGAAGAAAGATTTGGTCTGTCTGACCCTTGTGAGCTGATCATGTATGGCATTAGAAACAATCATGGACCAATCAAATTGATAATCACCCTAAAAAATCACTTGAATAAAATGAAACATCCATTCCTTGAAATGGAAGGCATCCCTCTTCCCAAACACTCTGGACAACATCAATATTAAATCAGCTATCTCCTTCTTGAAGTCTGCCCTCTTTGGCTGATCTGCCAGTTTGCTCAAAGACTTCTTCTCGGTACTTAACCATCTTTTGTTTAAATGAGACTTATTGGAATCTTTATGCTTACTGTATTTCTCCAATGCCTCAGCCTCAGTTAACTGCACTAAATTCTTGGGATCAGGAACATTGAATATGTTTTGGAACATCTACGGAGTAAGATCTATAATTACATTATTCTGTGAATCCATGCATAATCTTGTAGCTAGATTATAAGTACTGGCCAATGTATATATCAACTCCGGACACTAAACTGACAAAGGAAACACAGTGATATGTGCAAGACCGGAGTCAACAATCCTTTGAGTTCTCCCTGTCAAGTTTTCCCTTTCTACAAAGGTCTCTTCATGTAATTCTTCGAAACTATACTGGCCCAGATTGGTATCTGTGATATCTGACCAGTTTGATTCCACCTTGCTCGCCTTCACCACCAGATTCCTATGATCATACCTTAATGTATAAGGTAACTGTTCTAGTTTCACCTTCTTGATCTTAGGTGCAGGCTTTGATGTTCCAGCCGGTTGATTCCTTCGAGCAGCCTCTCCTGACGTTCCTGACATCTCTCAAATCTCCTACAAGCAAACCTCTAATTAGACCCCTTCCAATAAATCATTATAAAACCTATTTTAAAAACATACCTGTTACATATGTATCGGAGTCGGAGTCGGACAGAAACACAAAATAATCATTTTTACAAGACTGGCGGACTCGGAGCAAAAACCAATATAGGAACTTCAGCTAGTAACAAACGAACTCGGAGTCGGAGTCGGGGAAGTTATCGGAACTGGGATTGGAATGAAAAAGGGATTTGGTTTTTTTCAAATTCCTCTCATTTCATATTCTATTTCCATTCTGCCTCCCCCTCCGATTTGTTTATCGTTACTTCGACAAAAGACTTTCCACAATATGCGGAGCCGGACACGAGATGAAAACGAAACTTATAACCTTTACAAACAAAATTCTTAAGTTTAAGATCAGTTCTGAGCCCGCCTCCGCTAATTATCACATATTTCAATAAAACCTTTTTAGAACACGAAATCGAAAATGACATAAAAATGGAATTCACATCTTTGGTAAAAAAAAACTCTTATGCCAATACCCATTCCAATCCCGCCTCCGCCTATGCTAATCATGACATCATCAAATTTATTCATTTTCATCATAACTTCATGATTAAACCTAGGTCGCCATAACATAGCAAAGGAGCTTAAAAACTCTACCCTCATATGACCATGGGGGAACAATTGTATTTTAGATCCATTTATTTAAAACTTATTGCAGAGACCGATGAAACCCTAATCTAACAAACTTAATAAAACTAGGGCACGGGTTTTAAAACCCCGCCATTCTACCAAACAATGAAACCCTAAATTAAACAATAAATCTAATCTACCTCAACTCACTGTAAATTCTTAATCTAACTTACACCACAATAAAAACCTTTAATCTAATCTAAATCTACTACAAATCAAAAACGACATGACGCGATCACGATTAAGTCGTGAAAACGACAATGCCCAAAAATAGAAAGAAATGACACAACAAAATAAAACAACAAAGATAAAAATAAAAACTAAAACAAACCAAAACAAGAACCTGCTCATTCAATCACATCGTTGATCATAAAATTGCTTAAAACACAATGATTGAACACACGAACAGAAACAAAAACACAACGAACAACAAAGATAAAAGACCTACCTCAAACGCAAACAAAGCCACGCTAACTTTCTGAATCAATTCGCACACAATCCCTTCTCTATCTCAATCAATTTGCTCAAACGAACTCTGCTATTGCTCTTCACATTCTCAGACTTGTAATAATAACAATAATAATCAGCTTTAACCCTTAATAAAGAAAAATATGTGAATTTCTACCTACATTGGCAACCACCATTAATGCATTAAAACGCAGTAAAGGCGGAGTCGAAACTGTAAGAGAATGAACACTGGTCTGCAGTGCAACTTTAGTCAAAAAGTCAACGACAAAAAAAATGACGGGGGCGGAACCAAAAATGGAAACAGGATCCTAAAATCATAAACTTTTCAAACCTTATTCCCATTCCAAATCCGCATCCGACAACTAAAAACAAAACAAAAACAAAAACAAAAAGTTAAGTAAAAGACCAACCTAATAAAACAAAGCACAAAAACCAAGACAAACAAACATTAAAAAGGAAGCGGAGTTGGGATTGGACTTGAATTTGATTTTGCAAATTTTGAATAGAACCATCCCAATTCCCGCTCCTGCTCTGCTTCCGCTAAAGAGCAAAAACAAAGGCAAAGAAAAGACCATCGGGATCAGAACCAAAAATATACCTCAAAAGACCTTTCAAAACCCAATTCAGATCCGGTTCCGCTTCCGACAGAGAAAACAAAGAAAAACAAAGTATTTGGCAAAACTATACTCCAAATTTTGTTCCAAAAAAACAACTAAGTACAAAAACACAAAGGGGGACCCATTTTGACCAAGACAAAAGATGGGGTGGTTATGCAAGGCATAATAGGTTTATTATGGATGGAAGATAGAGGAGAAAGGACACAGGACATCAACCACTTGGAAGTCATGATAAAGATGTCAATACCTAATGATGGATGTCAAATGGGAGATGATGGAAGGTAAAGGAATTAATATGAATTAGAGTGGAAGATCAGATAAAGTGATAGTATATGATGAAGCAAAGATTGGCTACACATGGCGCTTGTTTGCCAGGTTTTCACCATGGTACTTATCCAAAGCGCCACTGACGTGGTTTTCACTTTTGGACAAAATATTTCTCTTACTATTTTTATATTTTTTTTATTTCTTTTGCTATCACCAAGATGCCTATTTGCCAAGTTTTCATCAAGGTAACGATTTTTTAAATTTTTTTGTATTTTTTCAAGACTTTTTCTCATTTTTTGTATTTTTTTAAAGACTTTTTCTCATCTTTTTTATATTTTTCAGGACTTTTTCTTAGTTTTTAATATTTTTTCAAAACTTTTAGTCTAGCTCTCTGAAGCTAGGTATAGAATTGATAAGTGCTAGATCCATAGAATGCCTTGACAATGCCTCGATCATGTGTGGATGACCGTGCTGGATGAAAGGACTCGATCTAGATGATGAGTGCAAGCAACAAATGTGAAGGGTGATAGATGTGGTGGACAAAATGGGCTATGATAAGATCCCTAATGTGCAAACTATGTGGTCCATCATGCTTCAGACGAAAAGGAGCTTGCGCGACTAGCGAGCTAGAGTACGTGAGGGGGTCATCGTCAAAGATACATTGAAAGACATAACCAATAGTGTGATATGACAAATATGTGAACATGGATCGGTGGAATGGAATATATGGTATGAGTGAGAGTGACACGAATGAAGACCTTGGACCAACAAGCTCTTCTTTTTACTGTTTTCCTTGATAGATGCCCTCAGTGATTTTTGATGGAGAGGCATGCTTGGAGATCAAATTTTTCTTGCTTTCACTTTTGATTTTTATTTTTGATTTGTCTGATAGCTTTTTATTTTGGATAGGGGACTTGTCTTGATCTTTTTTTATTTTTTCCTAAGGGACTTGTCTTGATCTTCTATTCTTTTCATTATGTCTCTTGATGCTTGATCTCCTTTTAAAGATAGCTTGTTCATTGGAGCTTTGCCTTTATTATTTTCTTGAGCTATGTCTTGCTGGTCCATGTCTATGATGCAAATGGGTGTGAGTGAGATGGAGGAAGTAGGCGAAGTGAAAAAGAATTTTTAGTGGATGAACAGGAGTGGTAATGCCATCAATGGAGTCTTTGGGACTATCCTTTTTGGTACTGCTAACATCAAAGGAAGCTTGCACATCCTTAACGACTTAGCAAGGTGACTTGGTAGAGGTGACAGTAGGAGATACATATCCTAGCCTAGGTTAGGTGGGATAGAAGGATGATAACTTGATATCCTCAGCAAGGTCATGATCAAAAAGTGGATTATCATAGATAATCTAGTCGAATATGATGTTGTCATGGATATGAAAAGCTTGAGTGGAAGAAGATATGGAAAAGGCTGATGTATCATCAGGGTCCCAAAAGTTTTCAATCCAAGCATGACCATCTTTTTGCATTCCTTTTACAGTTGTCTTGACATTAGTGTTGGAATTTTGAACCTTCTCAGTGGTTTTAACATTGTCTTTTATTGATAAATTATCCATACGGTATTATCCACATCCCATGTCATGGAATTGGACCTTGGGGTTTGATGGTGGGGTAAATAAAGTGGATGATTTGGTCAATGAAGATATATCAATATAGCAAGATGATGAGGCCTCTTGGTTGATAGGCACTTGGAATTGAGTAGTCCCTCTCAGATTGCTACAATATTAAAAGGGGTTGAGACCTCCTGCGACTATAATCTTAGTGCCTTCGTGAGGAAACTTGAGGAATTTATGGTATGTGGATGGTACGGTCTTCATGGCGTGGATCCATAGTCAACCAAGGAGAAGGTTGTATGGAAGTTCAAGGTCAAAGACCTAGAATGTGGTATTCAGGACAACCAATCCAACTCTGATTAGGAGTGTGACAACACCTTTGGAAGAGATTTCTTCATCATCATATGCCTTGATGATAATGCTTTTAGTTGTATCCACACATGCTTTAGAGAGGCCCAATTCCTTTACTAGTTTTAAAGTGCAAATGTTCAATCTAGCTCCGTTGTCTACTAGGACTCATCTGACCTTGTGTTTGTTGATGAAGACCTCAACGTGCAATGGGTCATTATGGCTTGACTTAGGTGTAGAGTAATCTTTGTCAAAAAAAAGAGACATGGTGGGAGTTGGCCAAATATCCAACCATGGCTTCAAACGGTTGACATCTAGGTTAGTAGGGACAAAGGTTTCTTTTAGAGCCTTATCGAGGATGGATTTGTGTTCAGATGATATGTGTAGAAGCTCAAGGATGGAAATATGTGTGGGTGTCTTGCCCAATTGGATGAATTAAGCCTAAGGTATGCAACCTAAATGATATTTTTTTGTGTTTTTGAATATGTAGGGATGCCTAGTAATGACACCTAGATTAAGAGTCTATGACTAAGGTATACAAAGAATGGAATGAAGGGATGGAAAATTATGACCTAGCATAAAGGATAAAACTGATAGGTATAACAACTAATTTGATTATCAATGACCTTGAGTAAAGTAAAGATTGATAAGATGTGTTTGAAAAGGTGGTATCAAACTAGACTGATGAGATGAGGAACCAACCTAAATGATGCGAACTAGGATGACTGTTGTCTGAAAGATAAGGTCAAGAGAATATAAATTTGAAGCTATAGTCTAGTCTAAGTTTGATGGGATTCCTAATCAATAGGTTTATGCAAGCTAAAAGGATAACCTAAAGTTTTGACCTATGGGGAATGTCTAATGCAAAAGGATGAGTTGATGGATGAATGAATGATAGAAAAAATAGAGTAAGCAAGTCCTTTGTCTAAATAGATTTAAATGTCAAGCTTGTTTTGGATGTGTTGGCCTAAGGGTATGACTTAAGCCTAAGGTATGCAATCTAAATGATATTTTTTGGCATTTTTGAATATATAGGGGTGCCTAGTAATGATACCTAGATTAAGAGCTTATGACTAAGGTATGAAAAGTATGGAATGAAGGGATGGAAAAGTATGACCTAGCACAAAGGATAAAACCTAAGATACAAATGCTAATCAAACTAAGATAGGTAGAGCAACTAATCTGATTATCAATGACCTTGAGTAAAGTAAAGGCTGATAAGATATGTTTGACAAGGTGGTCTCAAACTAGACTGATGAGCTGAGGAACCAACCTAAATGATGAGGACTAGGATGATTGTTGTCCAAAAGATAAGGTCAAGAGAAAATAGATTTGGATCTATAGTCTAGTCTAAGTTTGATGGGCTTCCTAATCAAGAGGTTTATGCAAGCTAAAAGGATGACCTCAAGTTTTGACCTATGGGGAATATCTAATGCAAAAGGATGAGTTGATGGATGATTGAATAATAGCATAAATGGAGTAAGCAAGTGCTTGGTCTAAATAGATATAAATGTCAAGATTGTTTTGTACGTGTTGGCCTTGTTTGTTTCAAGGTTTGAATGTTGTCAGTTTTGGGTGTGGTGTTTGTTTGCTTGTTTGCTTTAAATACAAACAAATAAAACATAATTTTTTTATTGTGACTGTTGTTTGGTTGTTGTAATAAAAGAACATTCAAGTACAAATCCTAAGCTGGTATAGACAATATTTTTTGGATTCCCACTTGGATTTCGCTAGCTGCACTTATTTAGAGTGGATAGCTTAGAAGTTTGGTACAATTGGCTCCCCCTTACACGACACACACTTCTCAGGCACACAAAACTTCAAATTCCTAAAGACTTGAAGATCTCAAGGAACTTTCTATCTCAAATTTGAACTACAAGAATGTGGGACAACTTCAGAGGTTTGACCTCCTGTGCCAGCAAATAGAAGGATTTTGGCTACTAAAAACAAGAGGTGTCTAGTGGGGGACTGCTATGAACATAGATACCATATGTAATAGCCTAAGGATTGGGAGGCTCACTCCCACTCTCATCACCAGCAAGTCTCGGTGGACCGAGGGTCTTGCAGCTTATCTTCAAATGATGCTAGCCACTCCTTGGGGTAAAATTTTTGTTCTCCCCCCTTTGATATAGCCCACCGATAAATGCGCTTGAGGTCAAAACCTGGGGTGATGAAATCCCCAAGTAAGCCTCCTACTAAAAATAAAAAGGGAGAATAATATGTATTTCTCGTCACCCAAGATCACACAAGTGTGCAAGGGGAGAGGATACATACACACTAGCTCGAGTAACACATAATATGCAAGTGCACCAAACATGACAAACAAAGTTCTTTTTAAGCACTAATCGAAGAGTTTGCTTTACTAAAAGACAATTGATTTTTAAAAATCAAATCTTCAAGAAACGTCCTAGAACAAATGTCATTAGTAGTTCCAATCCTCCAAGTCTTCGACAAATGTGTATTCAAGTTTTCACTCTAAGTCTTTGACATGCGACCCTGCAAAAAAGCCCAAGATTAGCCACATAATCAACAATTAAACTAAGAAGGAAAAATAAATTAATCTAAAACTTAACAAAAATTAATCTAGGTTAATCTAAAAGTTAATCTAAATTAATTAAACTAAATTAAAATTAATCTAAACTAAATTTAATCTAAATTAATAAAGTTAATTACTAAAATTAATCTAAATTAACAAAATTAATTACTAAAATTAATCTAAGTTAATCTAAATTAAAGTTATTCAAAATTACTAAAATTAATTCTAATCTAATTTAGCAAACTTAATTAAATCTAAATTAATCTATGCTTAAAATTAAATCTAAACTAAATTAATTCTACATTAAAAATTAAATCTAAATTAAATTAGATCTAGATTAAAACTAAATCTAAATTAAAATTAAATCTAAACCTAGATTAATCTAATCTAATCTAATTGACATTAAAATTAAGATAATCTTAAATTAATTAAAACCAAAGTTCATCTAATCTTAGAAATTAACTAAAATAGAGAAAGATCAAAAGGTCGATAACACTAAGTGATTTATGAGGAAAGTTGTGATTGCAGGATACAGTCAAAGATCAAATGACGTGATTGTAGGATATATTCAAAATGAAATGTTTTGATTGCAGGATACACTAAAAAACGATGTGATTGCAAAATTAAACGACATGATTGCAGGATAAATTCAAAATAGAATGTTGTGATTGTAGTGGAGGCATTATTTATGTTATACATTTAAAAATTAAAATGACGATATTCAGGTCCACGTTTGAACTTTCCAACTCAGATCATCAAGAAGTAACATTCAAGCGGGCACAAAAGGAATTATGTTGAAGCTGACACATTGATACACACTTTCTAATTGCATAAATTCTGAACTTGTAGACATAATTTCAACTATATATATTTTCCCTACCGGGTGTATAGATGCAATGGAGTGTAGAATAATATCCACTTACAATAGCCAATGTGGAGAGAAACCTTCAATATATTTCCATAAAAATCTAGCGCATGTGAGAGTTTTGAAAAAAAATGTAAAAGACCCAACCAAGACATATGATTTGTCTATAAGCTCTAGAAACCTTCAAGAAAATGCATGCTACATGCTTAACATAGACTGGGCACATGAAATCTTTCATAGAACACTCCTAATGGATGTTCTTGTTAAAGCCGACCTAATTCGACAAGTCTGAATATTCCATCTATAATATTCAATCTGCAAGAACAAACATTTATTGATTTTGATATTTGTTCTTGAGACTCGAATCCACCATATGTATATAGATAGGGAGACACATCCCATGAGTGGGACGTGTCTTTTGTCATAGGGTCCCTTCATCTTAACTAAGACAACCAAAATGTTAATCGATTTATTTAAGAATCTTTAAAGACGTTTTTAGATCTATATATATATATATGTAATTTGAATATATATACCATTTATATTCATTTAATATTCATCAAGAAGTATACTTGGTATTAGTGATTTATATCTGATCGTAGATATTTCATTTAACACTCCCTCTTAGCTAGGGAAGATAACTTCAACCAAGTATAAAGTGATATCACCTTACTCGTGATATTAGAAGATATGGTATGCTTCTAAAAGTGTCAAGTCACATGAAATTATTCATAACACATCTTCATTATGGTATGTGCACTGACATCAATTCATATGATGTCTACCATAATAAATCATGGCATATCCATAGATATATATACATATCCACCATGAATAAGGATCATAATGATCTTCAAATTGATATTGAGTCTCATGATATCTATCAAAATGTCCAAAAAATACTATCATGACATGTCCACGGATATCAAGTCACATGATATCCATCATGATAGTGAAACTAATCATTGCAAAGTCGTCACCTTACAATGTCAAAGTGTTCATTATCAAAATATCATCACCTTTCAATAATGTACAAAAAGGGGGTGAGCCCATATAGTCATGGAGTCACTCACATGACAAAAGAGTTTACACATTAAACATCTTTACAACATATTAGTACAAAATAAACAATTTGAGTCTCAATCTCAAAAAATAACTTACATTTCAACCATACCAAGTTTCTTCCTGAAGGGTTCAATTTGACTCTGGAGAGAGTTTTGGTGAATGTTTGTTGTTTGATCATTTGTACTAATATACTCCAACTGTATCACATTCCTTTCTATCATGTCTCTCACATAGTGGTAAGGAATCTCTATATGCTTTGATCAAATAATCCCACAAAAATTTTTCGGAGTGATACTGCTTCTCTTGCTCCCATAGAGGCTGAAATATATTTAGCTTCTATTGCACTTAGTGCTACAGAAGATTGCTTCCTGATTCCTCTGAATCTTCAAGCACTTGCATCAACCTCCTGACTTTATCGTCCAAGATTGCCTGCAACACTTGCTTTAGATAAATGGTCTTCAATGCACAATTCCAACACTATTGACTTGCTCGAGTCTAGGACTGTCCTCCTCGACCTCATCCTAGATCACCCTATTCTAAATAGGTTTGCGGAGCTACCAATGTCAAATTCAGATGAATGTCTTGTGTAATTATGATCTCAATAGCTGAAGAGGTCTTCAAGCATCAAGCCTTCCAACTTCTTCTTCGTGAGTCACATAACTCCCTCTGAAGGTTAATTTCTCTTCTTTGAAAAATTGATCACAATGACAACCTGGAGGGGTTCTTCCTTTTCGAGAGATGTCTTCAGTCACCAACTCAGCCCCATGGCTTCAAGTTGTGACTCCAGTCTCTTCTTCTCTTGAAAGGAATCTCTTGTCATCTTTTTGCTCCTTGATTCGTCCTGGAAGCATTATAGAGAGATTACTAGTAGTTTATAGAACTAAACTATCCCACAGAGAAATACCAATTCTAGAAGCATACATGATTCACTATAATGTTCTTGCATGAATTAATAACTACATAAAATTCATGAACATTATTCAAGCATGAAATACTTATCTCTTTATGTTGGTTTTGATAAATGCTAATCACTACACTCAATATAATTTTCTACTCTTGCGCTCAGATCCGTCCATATACCTCCTATTATAGGTTCACGACTTGATCATAGGACCATGTCCCAGTATTAATAGTAACCCAGTAATACATCAACACTGGGATTTGTAGTGGTGGTTGGGTAAATTTGAATATGGTCTTTGACCATTCAAATTTATCGATGCACTACTTGACTTTTTCTAAATCTATCCAAGACCTTATGACTTTCTTTTGACTCATTCAAGAATAATGTCTACAAGAAAAATTGAGCCTGGGAGTAATTACGCTGCCAATTCATCAATTACTCTATTCTTTAAATGATGATGTGTTTCTTTAAGTTTACACTTCATTTACATTTGTGTGGCTCAACAAACATACAATCTCCCGACAAGGTACTTCAAACGATACCCAACAAGAATTGTCGCTTCATGAATTGAATCTTTGAAACATAAACCCAATCCTGTGCCAATCAACACAAAAGGCCAATTGACTCTAGCAAAAATAACATGAAAAGGTGCCAAATATCAATGTCGATATACTCCAAACTGAGAGTCGATGCTTCTACGCTCATTGTAAAGCTACAGTTGTTCCTTTCTCAATAATAACTCCACAGATGTATTTGACTGATTAAATGGTCCCAACAATACACTCATCTAGCAAAGAACCAAATGCTAGCGGACCTCATAACAAGGAATGCAATGGTTCAATGACTTGTCACTAAGACCAGACTTCAATGGATGCACACAGATGTGTCGACAATCCCGAAATGTCTCAGACAACCCAATCACAGTGTAACTTGATCTTCCTCAAAATGTTTCTGAAGAAGAATGAGTTCCTGTCAATGCATATGTGATCTCAACAGTGAGGATTCGGTGATCATACTGAAACCATTCAATAATTGCGGTGATACAGGAAGCCCGATTTAAAAAAAAACATCAACACTAATGACAACCCTATTCCACTCTTTAACCGATGTTGATGTTATTCATTCTAAGAGCCAGTCACTCAAGCCCGAGTATGTACGGTGCCATGAATATGATTAGTTGTAGATGCGCCCATCTCCAGTTGACATAAATCAACAAGTCGCATAGGCAGATACGCACATGGAAATACTCCAGGTAGGCGTATGATGAAGATGCTATGAAAAATGAAAAACAAAGAATGAAGATCGAGTGTCTACGAAAAAAAAATCAAATCTCGTTCCAAGCACGAGAACAAGAAATCTTGATTGCCCAAGAGGCACAAGAAATTACGAACACCAATTTGGGAGAGATGCTTCAATAAAATGTATGATAGTGTGTCGGCTACAATGATCCGATATTCTACCAGTCAAAATTTTACAAGAAGGTGAATAAACATTTCCGTCCATGCCAATCGATGATGAACCCTCCAATACAATGCTACCTCATATATCCGTTGAACGATCTGGGCATACGGGGACTCATGAAGAAGATCCTTCCCATAATGGCGACTACCTGGGAAAATTCCCATAAGCAATATTATCCACGTGACCATGGGGGCAATCTGCAGGTGGCTACATAGCCTTCGGCTCTCGTCACTTGCATATTGAATTCACCTTATGAGTTTGTTGCTTCCTTCTGCATGGGTCTTCTATGTTGGCTCTGTGCTACCTTCGCTTTCAAAAATTTTGCACCACAAGCGATGATTTGCAGAGAAGAGACCGGGTGATGCTTCATGCAAAAGATGGCCAGAGTCGATATCACACTAGTTAGGAGTACGCGCCTAAAGAGGATGAAGATTGAAGATTCAAACTTGTGATAACTTGGCTCTGATACCATGTTAAAGCCAACCTAATTCAACAAGTTTGAATATTCCATCTATAATATTCGATCTACAAGAACAAACATTTATTGATTTCGATATACGTTCTTGAGACTCGAATCCACCATATGTATATAGATAGGGAGACACATTCCATGAGTGGGACGTGTCTTTTTTCATAGGGTCCCTTCGTCTTAACTAAGACAACCAAAATGTTAATCGGTTTATTTAAGAACCTTTAAAGATGTTTTTAGATCTATATATATATACCATTTATATTCATTTAATATGCATCAAGAAATATACTTGGTATTAGTGATTTATATCTGACCATAGCTATTTCATTTAATAGTTCTCTTATGTGCAAAATATCAAGATACAGATAAGGTGTTTGAATGGTTCCACAAGCCGCTCCAAGGAAGTTTCTTTCATGTGGTACTGTAGGATATGCATAAACATATTTATTTAATTCTTCAAAGACATTCAATCACATGCAATCATAAGTATAAATCTAGGTTCCAAACTCACACCATTATCTTCCTTGCCCATGCCATACACACAAAACAAATGAGTTTTGAAAGATGTTGCAATTGCAAATGTTTTGATATACATGATTCATAATATTAAATTATGGAGAGGTGAAAAAGTTGTTTAATAAACGACATCAAATGAATGTGATCTTCATGAACGTGAGGCTCCCATCATTTATTTGAAACAATGTGATTCCTTTCATCAAAAATAGACTTCATGTGAAACAACATAAGATGCAATAAAATCTTTAGGATACCACTATACATTAATATCAGGAGAAATAAATATGATTTTAAAATAAAGAAAAACAAGCCATCACTACCTCCATATCTCGACCTGAAATAAAATAAAAACATATACCCACAATATCCAATTTAATAGAATAACTACCCTAAAAGAAAATAAGAATGATACTGCCAGAAAATTAAAGATTCAATTCACAACCAAAGATTTCACATCGGGTTTACCATTATGTGTATGCTAAAAACTGAAAAAGCTAATTTAAAACTATAAATCCAAAATCAAAATTTCAACATAACATCAATGAAGCCTTTCTTAAATGAAAGCACATGAAAAAATTTAAACTAAACTATGCAAAACCAAAACATATGCATTCAAAAGAAAACTAACTCCATTGTTCTCCTATTCACCAAGATCTTGATTTATGCTTTTGGTGCTCTCAGATTTCACAAGCACAAGTGCAACAAGAGGATATGATGAATGGAAGAAAGGATTGTATGATCAAAATTCAATATCCTTTTTGGTGAGAAGAGAGGGTTTATATAGATGTCCTCACACGGTGGTTTCAAGTTGTGTGAGAAATGTGGGATTAAAGAGTGCAATAGAGAAATTAAAAATTGTCCGATATTCTTTAATCAATTGCAATTGATTGAAATAAAAGAAATAAATAAGAGGAATTATGATAGGGAAGAGGTTTACTAATTTGGATTAAAAGTGAATTTATGAATGATTTAATGGATTTATACGTGAAAATGCAAATGATTTAAAATATGCAATGGATATAATATTAATGTAAATTAATGTATGGATATTATTATGCATGAATAAAGTGTGTATGAAATGGATAAATGATGAATAAATGATTGCAAATGGATAATGCTTATAATATCTTAATGATTTAAGTGAATTGATGAATGAATAGAAGAAAGTATTAAATGAATTAATTTAATAGATAATAATATCTATTTAATTAATAGATGAAAAATAGGATGATTGTGAGGATAAATTTTGAGTCTCTACACCCACAACAAAGCGAATATGCCCAAAGCCACAAACCATTTCATGTATCTCTCCAAATAAGTCCTCAAAACTAGAACCATAGCTCAAGACCAAAAAAAGGAGAATAATGAAAATCCATAAACCATGCATCTTCTTCTTAACATTTCCTCATAATGCTTATATTCAAGACTAACTCATATGAGAAGACAAGATACAAAATAAAGAATGTATCTGATAATCACGTGGGAAATACCTCTTAGATCATTCACTTTCCGAGTAGACCAAGAGTAGGATACAAGATTGTCCTGTGCACACAAAACAAATAAATGATAAGGTTCTCTTTAGGTCCATAATGGATTCACATCCATAACTAGGTGTAGGATCCTCTCAACATATGAGCCCATAAATAAGAGATCTCTTAGCCTCACCCAAGTCTCTCTAGTCTCCATGAGCATCCGCCAATCAATCAATGCTAATTTCTAATGCAACCCCACAAAATCATGAAGCTCCAAGAAAATGATTAATACTCAAAACTAAAGAGATAAAACAAGAACATTGTGAAAATTCCAACTATAGAATCAAGAATATATCATGAAATCATGATATAACATCCCCTCCTAGGATATCACATAACCATCCATCATCAAATGATGAATCAACACCACTACCAAAGCTCCCACTAAACTATGTAACCAAGCTCTCCAACATCATTATAACCATCTACTAACTGAAGATCCTCCATGACCCCAACACAATCAAAGAACTCAATGCCTTGAGCTCCCAAAGGGAAGAGTGCAACCACAATATTCAAACCAAGAAGATACAAATGTTACACATCCTTTGTCAATAGAACCAAAGATGTCATAACTCTCATTGCAATTTGAAGGTACAATCCAAGATTTTCTTATGACACCAACAACCATTACAAAATACCATCCATCTTCTAATCAAATATTATTCATGGCTCATTATACACTGCAACAACAACTTAGAACCAAAATCTTTAAACAAAGAAGATAGACCATATTATGTAACTACATAAAGCTCCCACTGAAAGTAATACCTATTTATACATGGCATCATAACCAATATCATTACCAACACTCCACTCAGAGTGAGAAAAGCTTCTCATGCACCATAGAAAACTATTATTGACTCAAATGAACAACTATATCAGGTACTCCCAATAACCATCTCTCACTATAATAATCATACCAATGTAACAATGGTGACTAATAATATGGCCAAATTTATAGAATCCACATCAAATAATTTTCCAAAATATGCACACATGCAACATCTCAAAGGAGAAATACATAATCAGTGCTCCAATCTTAAATAACTAAAAAATAGATTCAAACCCTCATTAGTGTCATGCAAAATAGAGATATTCAGGTATAACATGTGGATTTACAAGACTCAAACACCAAAATCAACTCTATATTTTATTTTCTAAACAAATCCACATAAGAGTAACCATAGATCAATAAGAACCCTCCAAGCAACCATGTAAACCTATAACAGTCTTCATCCAAAACACCCTAAATATAGTCTCATCATAAATCTACATACCACATATTTTAGTTAACATGTAAAACATGCAAAACCATCTCTGTAAATTTGTAATCCATATAACCATCTAGACATTCATATTAAACATGTCATCTGAATAATGGAATAAGCACAGATCTACAAAACCCACAACTGAAAACAAGTGTAAAATGCAACCCAAATAGGAAAACCAAGTTGTGTAGGAGCTCATAACATATGAAACATATCAGATCCACAACTCACAAAGAGGTTAGTGGCTTATCTTCCAATTCTTTCATGTAACCAAGGGCTAAACCCATGAACCCAATATAAGCACTCCATTTTGTAGTCCAAATCGAAAGTGTTTCTCCATGTGACCAAGATGTCTCTATCCATCCAAAATGAACACCTTCTCACTGCACATGACCACAAGGTAAAGGAAAAAAACCACCAAACAAGAGGATATACACATATTGTCAAACAAGAGCTCCAAGTTGCCAAAACATAACTAGCTCCATAATGATCCATAATCATGAGCTCCCATTGTCCAACATAGATCACATTGACAATATCCCTAGCTTTAAATCTCACAAATTTGCAAAAAAAAATTAACTCAAAGGACATTCATTTTTTCCCCAAAATCCTTCCAACAACCTCTAATTCCTTCTAACAAATTCCCACAAGCATGCCAAGCTAGGAAATCAAAAAGAAGGAATACCCAACACCTAGTTAACCTTTAGCTCTGATACCAAATGATGAGAAATACATAGGTTCAATACCGATTGTTGGAAAATTCAATCTCTAACTAATTATGACTTCAATGGATGAGATACAAGGCTTGGACAAAAACAACATAAAAATCTAAAACTTATATGCAAATCTAAAAATTAAGTTGCCTTAAAATGGAAATGCCATGATTAGATCCATCTTTATGATGCAAAAAACCAACCAAATTAACATGCTTACAAACACTACCTTATGTGAAATTATAACAAAAATAAATATATATAACATTAGCATAAGATAAAAAAAAAGAAGCTCAAATCAGAAACACAAGATCATCACATAACATAAGGTTTATGTGGAGAAACCTTTGCGAGAAAAAACTCCACCAAGAAGAGATGCCAAGTATGCATAATCAACAAATAAATGAGATTACAATGAAACCACTTCCATTCTTCTATTTTAATCCAACATGGAAGCACCTATGTACCTTTGAACAACCTCCTTATCCCTCCACTTGTCCTTGTTCCTGCAGAGTAACACTGCATTCAACTATTCCTTATAAATTCTACATCCAAGAGGGTGATTTTATAGATGTGTGAAGGAATCTAATGCATCCCCAACCTTTGGATTACCTCCTTGGAATATGGAAGGACAATTTTCATAGCATCCAATACTTCCTCTCCAACTTGGGTGCTCAAACTTGAGAAGATAAACATTACATTAAATGCAATGAATGATGGAAAACCAAGTGACACCAATTGCCTCTATCCAAGCACCCACTTGGAGAATCCCAACAGTCACTTATTTATCATTTCTTTTATATTTTATTATCCCATTCTAGGCATTCACATGTGGGGAAAACAATATTAAATATTTATTTCTGCAACACACCTTTACCACTACTAGTGGACCCATCACCCCTTATGAGTATATTACAAACAATGGTGAGAATTAATATTACAAAGTATTTTCCCAATACACCCTAAATGCCTAGAGACAATTTCTAAGGATGTTGGAACCATAACATATGACATAGGATTTACAAGGTGGATGACACCTAATCCTAGCAGCCCCTTCAAGACCCCTTTGTGCCCTAAAGGAGGTATTTTTTACTTTTGGTCATAACTTGGGCATATGATATCAAATTTTGGTGAACAAGATATCGTCGGAAAGATGGTTTTGCCAACTTTCTAGTGTTGTGGTTTTCATCACCTATTTTTATTCTTGGTGCATTATATAGCTTGTTAAAGTTAGAGGTTCTATTTTTAGTTTTGAGCTCATAATTTTTGGCCCATTTCTTTGTTTTTCACAATTCTAGTGGCGTTGGTATGGTATTTCAGAGCTCTTCACATCCATCCATGCCATTTTTCTAGATTTCTCTCTAGGTACATTTTATTAAGTTTTTTTTGTTTTCACACACCAGTGAATTACTTGAACACTTCAGCTCCTAGAAACTTTTTGTTTGCGTGGGATGACTCATTTTTGGCTATTCTTCATTTATTTTTAGTGTAGTGTAGGAAAATGTATCCCTTTTTCACACTTAATTTGGGAATGAATAATTAATAATAAAATGAACTTAATTATGCCTTAATTTAGTGTTGTAATATGTATTTCACATATTCACATTAAGTTTAGGGCCTTTTAATTAAAATAGACTTAATTGTGCCTTATTTTTGGTGTTGTAAGGTCTACCTTTACACTTTCACACTAATCTAGGGATTCATTAATTAATTGAGGTTATTTTTTCTTAATTGACCCCTTTAATTCAAATCCAAGCCTAATTAATTGTAATTTTTGAGGGATAAAACTTGACATTCATAAATTCCATAACATAATGTTTAACATTGAGCAATGTGTGTGCTAGGTAAGTGACCTAGGACCGATTCGCCATAGGGTGAATGGGTCTTCACTTACACCTAGGATCTAAATTCAAACTATGTTTTTAGTGGTATTTTAATGATTTCAAATGTGTGTTCAGATGTCAGCTTGTGATATTTGAATTTTGGGAATTAATGTTAAGATATGTATAAATAAGAGGTCATTTCACTATGTTTCATCCCTAAGAAATTTTATGTGACTTCATGAGATCAAGCTAGAGAATTTTTAAGAGCATTCAAGAGATTTTTCAAGGCCTTCAAGAGCAGATTTATTGAAGATTTTTATAGGAATCAAGATTCCATTGTCATGTCATAGATTTATTGCATCATGCATTTTGTTTGAGCTAATATGGTGATGTATAATTCAAGATCTATTCAAGCATTCAAAGGCATTGTTTCAAATCAAGTTTCATGATCAAGATCCACATCCATTGAAGCCAATTCATGCAAGTTGAAAATTTGTATTCCAAGGTTTAAACAAGGGTTTGGTGAGTTGTGAAATTTCTTGTTCATTCATCATTCCTTCATGCTATTTTGTTTCATTTCAAGGTTTAATTACCAAAACAGGATTTGATCAAGGCAAACCCCCATTCACCTAACAAATAATATTTTTCTCTCTTTGATGTGTGATTACAAATTTTAGGTGGAAGATCCTTCGAAGTGCAAAATTGAAGAAAGTTGTCAAAGTTGCCAAAGTTGCAAGATAATTTGTCATTTCACAAAAACTCTTCTACAGGATTTATTTTCAGTTGTTCGACAATGAAAATAAAGAATCTGGGAGTGCAAACACAACAAAAGAGAACCTAGAAAGGATTTTTGTAGATTCCCAACCATGACCCATTTTCCATAGGGAAAATGAGTCCTCAGTGAGCTTCAAAAAGTGACTTTTGGTGAATGGTACACATTATTCTCCCCTTTCTAGATCTGCCTTTTGATTATTGTTTTTGTCAGTTTTGAATACAGTCTTTCATTTGCATTTTATAGCTTGCATTTTGGAGTTATTTGATGATTGTAATCTTTCTCCCCAAGGTTCTATTTGAATCTTACCCCCGTCCTTGCATGGAGAGGAATTTTTTTGATTCATACCTTGATTTGACTCACCTTTGTGGTTGTTAGTCATCTCATTATTTGGATCTCATTTCCTTGAATGAAATTAGAGAATTAGGTCCTTTGTGGTGCACCCCCTTTCATAACATTTCCCCAAAACACATTTTCTTGTTATTTCATTTAGTATTCTATCCTATTTGGGAATTGCAAACATATTTTTCATGCACATTCTCTTTTGTAGATGCATTGAGATAAAGTGTTATTTTGGTGTATACTTTTTTGGAGATTTTGCACATTCTATAGTGCCTTTTATATTCACAATATGATATTAAGTTCCATTTGGGGTTGATGTTTTCCTTTTCTTTTACATCACACCTTTGTCAAGTGAGTGTCCCTTTTGTGATAGAAATGAATCCAAACAATTTTTGCCTAATGTGTGTGTGCCTTAGTTTGCACACCCTTTTATTTTTAGGTTGTTTCTCCTATGTGCACTTCTTGGTTTCACATAGTTTCAGTGTATTTGTCTTGGCTCTCCCTTCTCAACATTATGGGTGATTTTCTTATATTGGTGCTAATGCTTTGTTGGTTTCACATTTGAGTGATCTACATATATAGTTCTTGTTCCTATGTAATTTTGGGTGCAATGTACATCAAGAGTTAGTTACCATGCATTATAGTGAGATGGAGCATTTACCATATGGAAACTCTTGCATTCCTTTTTCTGGAGGAGACATTTCATTTTCCTTTGATTAGAGACTATTGGTACCTATGCTTTTTATATCTTTGAGTTTCAAATTTTTTCCTTTGTTTTCCTTCTATCTCAAGTAGTGTCATTGGGGAAACATGCAAATTATTATCTCTCTCTTGATTAGTGTTCTTCAGACTATTTAGTACCTGTATTTTCAACTTGCATCTTGCATGTTGAGTAGTGTTGTTGGAGTCACTCATGTAGATTCATGTACCATTTGTATCTTTGACTTCTAGATGTTTGCCTTTGTTTTCCATCTGATTCGAGTAGTGTCATTGGGGGCACTCATGCAGATTATAGTCTCCTTGATCTTGACATTTGTATCTTCAATTCTAGATGGTTGGCTTTGTTTTCCATTTGACTTAAGTAGTGTTATTGGGAAACTCATGAAGATTCTTGTTATCTTGATCTTGATCATCATTTGTTTTAGAGGAGGTTATTCATTTCAATACTATATCATTCATCATTCAACATCAATCTACAACTTCTTCATGCTTCAGTGATGCTCTACATGTTCCTCTTTTTTGGGAAATTATTTTGGTTGGAGACTTCTCAATCCTTCACCTTAATTTGAAGGTTTTTTTAGTCCTTCATTCACCCTTTTTCTCTAGTTTTGATAGATATTTTGTTTGTACATGGGTACCTCACCAAGCCTTGTTTGTTGGGACCCATCATGCATTCTCTTTTTAGGGTTTTTTAGCTACTCCCTAAGTGCATCTTAAGGGGGGGTGTTAGAGTAATCATGAATTAGCTAATAATTAATCTTTAATCAATTATTAGTCTAATTTAATCTCATGCACTTAAAATAAGCTTAGGAGTTCTTTATTTAGTTAACTAAGTTCTTTTCTATGTTAACTGAAGTGAGCTATTATTAGATCATTCTATCTCATTGCATGAGATGTTGACACTTGTCATGATCCCTTTACCATTTAGGGTTTCTCCTATATAACACTCAACCCTCATTGTATTATCTCTCGAGCTTTCATACCTTTTTTTTGGTGTAATTAAATGTTTTTTACCTTGTCCTAGGTCATAATTACACCTTAGTTAAGTTTACTTAGGGACCACATAGGAGTTGTTGGAGATTTTCCACCTTTGGTGGACTTATCTTCTTATTACTTTATCACTTCCACCTTTCATAGACATATCATGTGATTAGGTTTCCACCTTTTGTGGATGATCCACTATTTGTGATGGTTATCACATTGTCACTTTCCACTTTAAGTGGAGTGATAGCTTTTCATTGTTGTCTCATGTCATAAGATTATGACACTTGTCATAATCTTATGCACTCCTATTTTCTCACCTTGGCTATATAACCAAGGGGTCTCTAATACATTTGTACACATTGATATCATTTGATATCATATCATTAACATTGAATACAGTTTATTCTTGTCACATTATTCTCTCTTCTTTGTGTTTTCCATTTGGTCTATAGATCTTGGCATCCATAGCCAATTCTAACATGGTATCAGAGCATGTTTGATTCTAACACTTTTCATAGTCTCTGCGGACTGTACCTTAAAGGGTACACGGACCCGTAAGCCGCCACGTGGTTGTCAGTCATTGGTGGAAGCAGGCCCCTCCTCCAGCGTTCACCAACCTACGACCCTCTATTCCAATCGGTGGCCGGTAAAAATATCCCGGCGGTCCAACTCCCCAGTCGGCAGTCAAATGATCGACAACTTCTTCCATTGACGGAAAGAAAATTCAGAATATTTTGATTCTCCTGAAAAATATTCCAGTGCAGATAGAATATTCAGGCATCAAGCGACGACGACATTGACGGGCCCCAGGCTGTGAAACTTAAGATTGTGTTTTGATGATTTCAGCATATGTCAGTGCCCATTTAGAAATTTTTTTGACCCCTCACCATTAAGCTTTTCATTTTTGTAGTTCAACTTCTAAGGCTCATAACTCAGTCATTTTGGCTCTTTTTTCCGAGCATTTTTTTTTAATTTGGGCTATTTTTTCGTGTTCTACACAGTGGTGCAATTAGTTTTTGGTTTTGGATTCTATTTTTTCCATAAATTTCAGATTCTCACAGGTGTTGCTGCTTTGTCCTCATTTTAGGCACTTTGGGAGCTCATAACTTGCTCCTGCGGTAATATTTTTGAGTGTCGTTTTTTTTGAAAGTGCATAATTTTTTTTGTACTTCTCAGTGGTATGATCAGATTGATCTCATTTTATACCAAAATTTATACTGAATCTGTGGCCTATTTTGGAAATTTGCATGTACCAAAATCAAAGTCCACTTTGTTATTTTTGGCAATGGCAATTGTAAACGCACTAAGTATAAAGTGCCAAATCAGATATTTCTTGGGGGGTACTTTGATTGAGTGAATTTGGGGGGGTGTCTTTTGTGTGATTGTGACTATTTTGTGCTCTTGTATTCCATCATGGGTTCATCTAAAGTTCCACTCTTAACTGCACATAATTATGCTACATGGAAAGTACGTGCATGGAGTAAACTAATGGAAAAAGGTTTAATTTACTTCATTGATGGAACTATAACTACACCTGCGGATCCTAAGGTAGATCCAACTGCATATATGGATTGGCTCACTAAAAATTCTATGGCATTGGGTACACTTAGAAAGTTTATTTCAGATGATCTCATTTTTCATGTTGATAAATGTACTACAACCAATGAAGCTTGGGATAAGCTTGCTAATTTGTATGGCAAGGTTGATAAGGTTAAGGGATACAAACTTGAAAATGATCTCCTAAGCCTTGATCCTAAGAATTTTGACATTATTCAAGATTATGTCACTAAAGAAAATGAGCTAAGCGTACAACTAAAAGATTGTGGTATTGAGAAAGAGGATGATCAATTGGTCTTTAACTTGTTGGAAAAACTTCTAGCTGAGTATGCAGCCTTTGTTGCAAGTTTTTAGACTCAACAATTGACAATTAACAACTTCACATCACCATCTTTTGAGGCTCTCATAGATCTTTTGATTCGAGAGAAAAATAAGCTTATTCAAATGGGTACTTTGAAGTCTTCAAAATCACATGCCTTGGTTGCAAAAGATGAGAAGTTTTCAAGGGGCAAAGAAAAGAAAAATAACAAGCCTAAAAAGAACACACAATCGACACAAGAACATAAAGATTCATATTCAAAAGAGAAATCATCTAAGAAGGAGAGGTCCTTTTGTGCATATTGCAAGAAGGATGGACATGAAGAGCATTATTGTTATAAGAAGGATATTGATAAGTTGAAAAATATTCTCAAAAGAAATCAAATTGATTTTCCTTCTAGAATGTCTGAATCTTCTCCTTCTTCTTCAAAACAGTCTAAGGGAAAAGGTCATGCTGATTTTTCATCTACATCAAGATATAAAGGGCAAGCTCTTTGTGCTTTTTCAGGTTCAGGATCAGGTAGATGGCTTCTAGATTCATGAGCATCTCATCATATGGCATCTTCACAATCTATATTCTCTTCATTTCAGCCTTGTACTATGTCTCCTATCTTGAAGGGAAACAATACATACATGAGTGTAATTGGGAAGGGATCTATTAGTTTTGGGGACAACACTTTCCAGGATGTTTTGTGTGTTCCTCATTTGACGAACAATCTTCTTTCCATCTATCAGATTACACATGGTGGAGATGGGAGAATTGTGGAGTTCACACCTGATTCAATTATCATTTGAGAATTGAAGAGTGGAGAGATCATTGCTACTAGGGTGGTTGATCATTCATCTCGGTTGTATACCTTTGCAGATTTTGCTTCTGATGATGACATTGTTCCTTCGACTGTTGATCACACTTCTAGTGTGAAGCATGATTTAGAGGAGACATTTGGCTACATGACCTTGGGAGTTCTCACATCCGATCCATTACTTGAGCCATGTATTTCATCTCCTCCATCTATTGTTGTAGTTGATGACGCTTTTGATTCCACGGTTTGGGTTCCTTGTGATTCAGTGCAGCAGGATATACAATGTCTTCCAGATATGGCTACTTTGGATGACTTCTTGACAGGTATTTCAGACTTTTTTGGGGAGTCTCATCTTGCAAATTTGGGGGACATCATTGATGACATTCATCTTCTCTTTGATGAAGATGCTCCTTCTTCAGTTGTTGTGAGGGAACACTTTGACCCTCTTGTTCGTTCTCTACATGATCATTCTTGGCAGCTTGACATGAGTGTGGATACTTTTGGACAACATTTGGAGGAGGCTTCTTTTTCTTTAGAGGGGATATCCTTGTCTTTGTATCATGTTCTACATTCTTCTCTACTAGATGTTGGTTTGTACTCTTCAACAATGTGGCCTAGAATGCCTATTTGGAGTGTGTTAGCTTTCGACATCAACATGGAGACACTTGAGCATGCTTCAAAGACATCATACATTCTGCATACATCCTTGGTTTTGTTTCTTCTTAAGGGGAGCAACGTTGTTCGGTGAGATTGGATCATCTTCAACATTCAATGTCGAGCTTCTACCATCATTGTAGGAGACTCAACATTGAGGGGGGGTTGCCTTGTCTCTCTTCTACTTCTCTCTTATGGGGGGGTCTTTTTCCTCACATGGGGTTTTTACCTTCTCATACACCATTGAGAGCATTTCTATATTGTATTTCATCTCTCTTTTGGGGAGGAGTTTTGTCCCACTGGGCTTTCTCCTTTTATCCATTTGTGAGAGATTGCATTGCATTTGTACATAGGTACCTAACATGGCCTAGTTGTCGGGACCCATCTTGCATTGTTTGCTTTTGTGTACATTCTCCCTAAGTTGCATTTAAGGGGGGGTGTTGGTGTAATTAAATGTTTTGTACCTTGTCCTAGGTCATAATTACACCTTAGTTAAGTTTACTTAGGGACCACATAGGAGTTTTTGGAGATTTTCCACCTTTGGTGGACTTATCTTCTTATTACTTTATCACTTCCACCTTTCATGGATATATCATGTGATTAGGTTTCCACCTTTTGTGGGTGATCCACTATTTGTGGTGGTTATCACATTATCACTTTCCACTTTAGGTGGAGTGATAGTTTTTCATTGTTGTCTCATGTCATAAGATTACGACACTTGTCATAATCTTATGCACTCCTATGTTCTCACCTTAGCTATATAACCAAGGGGTCTCTACTACATTTGTACACATTAATATCATTTGATATCATATCATTGACATTGAATACAGTTTATTCTTGTCACATTATTCTCTCTTCTTTGTGTTTTCCATTTGGTCCATAGATCTTGGCATCCATAGCCAATTCTAACATGGTATCAGAGCATGTTTGATTCTAACACTTTTGATAGTCTCTTGCATTCTATAAGTATTTTCTTTTTGAGGAATATAACAATTCTTTGTTTGCAGATCTCTTGCATGGAAGGTGTATTTGTTCGTTGTTTGATCCTATGGCTCATGATGTTCACAATTCTAATAGTTTAGAAACCCTCTACAATAGCCTCTCTCAAATTTTCACATCTCCAATCTATTTTCCCGTGGTGACAATTTTTCAATTGATGGAAAAAGTGTCAAATGCATTGAAGAGAAAGTTGCAAGGTGGCATAATTTTTGTTTTGTTCATGCATCCAAACTGATAGTTCCAACACATCCAGGTGGGTTGGTTTATGCTAGGCAAGGATTGTTTTTTCACCCCAACATGCCAAATCATTCCAGGGTGATCTCACAATAGTGGTTTACAATTTTTGGCCAAACTAAACACTAAAATTATTATTTTTAACTAAATCTCCACATTTGGGCACCTATAGTGGCTAAATTGTGAGGAATTTGAAGATGATGCAAACTAGAGTCTCGTCACATTTTGTCTTTAGATTTTTTTCAAAAAATTTGGAATTAGATTGCACTTCTTTTTCCATCTCCCACGAAAACTAGCTTTTTTTCAGAAAACAACATTTTTAAAAAGTGACGCACACCGTATAACGTATAACATGTTTTCCATGAAGGATAAAATTCTAATTCTTTCGAATTTAGATTTGTAACTCTGATATCTAGTGCTTTTAATTGAATATTTTTTCTTTAATCAAGTTTCAAAGTCAAACCAATTACAACTCAAACATAGCGCGATCGTATAATGCGTAAATTTTTTTGTATATATCAAAATTCAATTTTTTTTTGTTGGATCAAGGACTTCAATATCTGGTGCACTCATATTTTTCAATTTTTTTTTGATAATCTACTATTTTTCCACATGTGCAAAACAAAGACATTCATTTTCGATGAAAAACTTATGTTTAATAAAACTAAAAAATAAATACATAATAAAACCAAAACATATTAAAATTATATTCATTGGGTAGCACATTCCGAGGACTACTCGATTCCAGTTGGGTTTGTGAAGATTCCTCCATTTTCATCCTCAACCCGAACTTCAAAGTGCCAAAATTTAGGTGTTTTTTGTGTCTCAGGGGGGGATGAGGAATAAGGGGGGTTCGTACAAAACCCCTAGGGGTTCGGGCAAACCACCTTTCCATGAGGGATTTTGTTGGGTTTTTGGGTGGGAAAGAATTAAAAGGGTTTGCTTGAACCCTGGTTCGAACGAACCCCTAAAATCAAGTTTTTTTCATGTATTCATTTTTTGTGAGTTTTCCTTCCTCACTTGAATTGTAAACCACTATTGTGGCTTCACCCACCAACAATTTCTCTTAAGAACCAAAGTGTTAAAAAGTGGCAAACTTTGATGAGCTCTTTCTCAAAAACCATGGCACTTATAAATTTTTTGTTTGAAGTTACAAGGTCACATAGATTCCCTCTATAGTAAAATATCTCATTTTTTCATATCTGTAATCCATTTGGTTGTGGTGACAAGTTTTCGTATGTTGCAAAAAGTGTCAAATGCATTGAAGAGAAAGTTGCAAGGTGGTGTAATTTTCATTTTTTTCGTCGTGTAGCCAAACCAATAGCTCCAACACATTCGAGTGGGTGGGTTTATGCTAGGAAAGTTCATGTTTCACACCCTAGCATGCCAGATCATTCTAGGCTACATTGTATTGACAACTTCTTAAGAGCTCTAAGTGCGAAAAAGTGGCAAACTTTGACAAGTTCTTTCTCAGAAACCGTGACACCTACAACCATTTTATCTGAAGGTACAAGGTAATTTAAGGTCCTTCTATAGTAACCTCTCAGTTTTTCATATCTCCAATCCATTTTCTTATGGTGACAAGTTTTTAGTTTATGGAAAAAGTGTCAAATATATTGAAGATAAAGTTGCAAGGTGGCATAATTTTTGGTTTTTTCATGATGCAATAAAATTGATAGTTCCAATACGTCCAGATGGGTGGTTTTATGCTAGGAAAGGTCTTGTTTTACACCCAACATTCTAGATTGTTCTAGGCTACATTGTACCTATGATTTCTCTTAAGAGACCAAAGTGCGAAAAAGTGGCAAACTTTGATGAGCTCTTTCTCGAAAACCATGGCACTTAAAACCATTCCATATGAAGGTACAAGGTCATGTAGGGCCCCTCTATAATAATTTCTCTCAAATTTTCATATCTCCAATCCATTTTCTCATGGTGACAAGTTTTTACATGTTAAAAGAAGTGCCAAACGCATTGAGAAAGTTGCAAGGTGACATAATTTTTGTTATGTTCATCTTGTAGCCAAACTGATAGTTCCAACACATCCAAGTGGGCAGGTTTATGCTAGGAAAGGTCTTTTTTTCACACCTCAACATGCCAGATCATTCAAGGCTACATTATACGGGCAATCTCTTGAGAGCTCTAAGTGGGAAAAAGTGGCAAGCTTTGACGAGGTCTTTCTCATACCTAAAACCATTTCGTCTAAAGGGTTGCATAGGGCCCTCTATCATAACCTCTCTCTTTTTTTCATATCTCCAATCCATTTTCCCATGGTGACAAGTTTTCACACATTGCAAAAAGCATCGAATGCATGTAGTCTAAAGTTGCAAGGTGACATATTTTTTGTTCTATTCATCGTGCAACCAAACCAATAGTTCCAACATGTCTAGATAGGTGGGTTTATGTTAGGCAAGGTATTTTTTTTCACCATAGCATGTCGAATCATTCCAATCTGCATTGTACCCTCAATTTATTTTAAGAGACCTAAGTGCAAAAAAGTGGGAAACTTTGATGAGCTCTTTCTCAAAATCCATGAAATTTAGAAATGTTGTTTCTAAAGGACAATAACCTCTCTCAGTTTTTCATATCTCCAAGCCATTTGGATTTGATGAAAGGTTTTCTGCTGCCCCAAAAATTGTCAGATGCATGTGGTGTAAAGTTGCAAGGGAGGATAATTTTTGTTTTGTTCTTCATGGGGCCAAATTGTTAGTGCCAACACATCCAAGTGGGCACATCTATGTTAGGCATGTCCTTGTTTTACACCCCAACTCTCCCAAACATTCCATACTACACTATGTTGATGCTTTCTCTTAAGATCCCTAAGTGAAAAAAAATGTCAAACTTTGACATATTGTTTCTCAGAGTCAATGGCACATACGAACATTTTCTCTAAACCTATAGGTGCATGTGAGGCCTATCTATAATAACATCTTAGATTTTGAATACTGAAACCATTTTTTCATGGTGAAAGTTTCTTTGCTACACCAAAAATAGTCATATGCATGCAATGTGAATTTGCAAGGTAGTCTAATTCTCATTTTGTGTGCCATAGGATCGAACCGTCAAACCCAACATATTTGTGTGGGAACATCTATGCTATGCATTGTTCTATCTTGCACCCCAACTCTCCCAAATGTTTCAGGCTACATTGTGTTAGTGCTTTCTCTATGAGTGGAAATAACACAAGGGTAGGGTTGTTAGATTTAGGATCAGAAATGAAAGCAATTAGAAAATGCAACACATAAGACAATGAACACAACAAGATACCTTGTGAAAATCCTCATACTCGAGGGAGAAAAACCTAGCAAATATATCTCTTATATCTTGAAGGAATAAGAGCAGGAATCTTCTTACAACTCATGCCCAACACAATGTCGAAGTTGATATAATGAATAATATCACCTCTTCTAGATGCAAAGATACAAATGAATATGTTTCTCCTTGAAATCGGTCTGCTGCTAGAAAATGATGATCCGTTGCTACAAGATGATGATCTGCTGCTCAAGTATGAACTTCTTCTAGGAATGTGAATTATGATGAATGAACTTGATTATCAAATGAATGATCATCACCTTGTATTTATACAAAAATAGGTGACTCTTCATTTGGGTTGGCCTCTTTTAAGAAACAAGCCGACTCTTCATAAAATTATTATATATGGCAAGTCCGACTTGCCTTGGTATTATTTATCCATCATTTTTAAATTTAAGAGAAATATATCTCCCACCGCTATAACATCAACACTCCCTCTTATCTAGGGAGGTATCTTTCCAGATATCCACATCATGGAGTCTCTCAACATGATGCCTACAATGCCTACAAACATTTATGGAAAACTCAAAGGTTCATCACAGAGTCTCTCAACGCGATGTTGTCATGGAGTCCCTCAACATGACGTCCACCATGGATACTCCCATGTGTGGAAAGAAACACAAGTACAAGGGTTCATCATGAAGTCTCTCAACATGATTTCATCATGGAGTCTCTCAACATGACATCTCATCTCAGTCACAAAGATGAACAAGGGCTTGCACCTCATATTTCTCCATCTCAGAGAAATATACACTACAAGGGCTTTCACCTCATATTTCTCCGTCTCAGATAAATATATGCTAAAAGGGATTTCACCTCATATTTCTCCATCTCAGAGAAACATACACTACAAGGGCTTTCACCTCATATTTCTTTGTATCAGAGAAATATACACTACAAGGGCTTTCACCTCATACTTCTCCATCTCAGAGAAATATACACTACAAGGGCTTTCACCTCATACTTCTCTGTCTCAAAGAAGTATACACTACAAGGGCTTTCACCTCATATTTCTTCGTCAGAGAAATATACACTACACAAATCTTCATGATGATGTGACTCCCTCTAAAGCTCCAATTACTTGCATCAACCTCCTAACCTCCTTATCTAAGGTTGCCTCTGATGGTTTGTCAGACTCCTTCTGAATGTTATTTCCTCCACTTTGAAGAAACTAATTGACTTTAGAATAATAAACCTTCTGAATTGACTTTAGAACTTTGCTCCTTCTGAGATGTCCCTATGTCAATTTCTGTAGTAGAAACAAGTTGTGTAGACCTTAATTTTCAATCTCGAGCAAAATGACCATACTTGTCACACTTGGAACATTGAATGTGAGAAAGATCCTTCTTCTTCTTTGGTTCTAGGGTATAATATGATCCTCTATCTCTATTCCTCTTTCTCTAAAAGTATGAGTAGCAAGAACTTGATTTTCTATATCATGATAGTTTTGCCTAATTCCTCTTGTTGCCAACCTGGACTCTTCTTGAATACAATCAACTCAAAGATGATCAAACTTGGGAAATTAGATCTCCCATTGATGATTTGGATAAAGGGATCCCAAGAATGAGGAAGACCATTTAGTGCCAACATAACAAGATATTTTTCTACAATTATATCCCCAATAGTGCTCAACTGATCTCTTAAATAAAAAATCTTCATAAATAATGTGATGATTGAATCATCTTTAGCCATTTTTACATGGTGAAGTTGTTGTCTCAAAGCAAGGGTTATGTTGGTGTTGTTGATCTCATACAATCCTTTTAGAGTATCAAAAAATTATTTATATGTCTTCAACTTGGAGATGATCAGTACTAGGAGATTCATCACAAAGTCTATCATGATCTTTCTAGCCTTCATGCCATTTTTCTTCCACTAGATTTTCTCAATATCATCAAAAGGCTGCATATCACTTTCCACGAAATCAAGATTATCATTCTCCTCTAATTCAATGAGTACCCTAGTTTTCCAAGAGTTGAATTTTGAAGCTCCATCAAGCCTATCTTCTACCTTAACACCGCTCACCATCTTATTTTTCTGCACAAATTCACCTTCAAAGATCTACCCTTAGGTCAGAAATAATGTGAACCTTAGATCTACGATACTTCAATATTTTCCCTAGATGAAAAGTTGACTTGATTGCTTAAACAAATCTAATTAGATATTTTCTTCGACCCACTTGGATACCATGTTAGATTTAGGATAAAAAATGAAAGCAATCAGAAAATTCAACACATAAGACAATGGACACAACAAGATACCCTGGGAAAACTCTCCTACTCGAGGGAGAAAAAACCAACAAATATATCTCTTATATATTGAAGGAATAAGAGAAGAAATTTGCTTACAACTCAAACCCAATACAATTCTAAAGTTGATACAATGAATAATAGCACCTCTCCTAGATGCAAAGATACAAATGAATATGTTAAACCTTGAAATTGGCCTACTGCTACAAAATGATGATTTTCTGCTACAAGATGATGATTTGTTGCTCAAGTATGAACTTCTTCTAGGAATGCAAATTATGATGAATGAACTTGATGATCAAATGAATGATCATCACCTTGTATTTATACAAAACTCGGTGACTCTTCATTTGGGTTGGCCTCTTTTAAGACACAAGGCGACTCTTCATTTGGGTTGGCCTCTTTTAAGAAACAAGGCGAATCTTCATAAAATTATTATATATAGCAAGTCTGACTCACCTTGGTATTATTTATCCATCATTTTTAAATTTGAGAGAAAGATATCTCCCACTGCTATAACATCAATAAGGGAATGGGTACATGAGATGTCTATGTGTATGGGTACTAGTTGTAGAAGGGACACCATGTTTTGGTTAAGGATTTGTACTTGGTGAGTTTTAACATTGGTGCATACAAAAATGAAGTGGTCTAAAAGTTAGTAAAGAGAGTGGGATGAGGAAACAAAGTACTTGGATAGGAAAGTGAAAAGATGGATATAATAGGGAAAAACATGGAGATAGAAATTAAATGAGATGGATGGGGCATGACATAATTTAGTTTAAAAGACATGTGGAGAAGTACATCATGGCCAAGGTTGGACAAAGGAGGGGCACAAACCAACTTAGAGTTGGAAGAGGCAAATGAAGTAGTACAAGTTCATTCCAATGTACCTACAACAAGTGTTTGGGGCATGTTGTGGCTAGAGTACTAGCTAGAAGAATGGTTCTAGAACTTAGCCCTTATTTCTAAGCATTGAGATTACAAATTCTCTATTGGGGTGTTTGATCCAGGAACACACCTAACCCATATAAAATCTTGTATCAACCATAAATATTCTATGCTAATTTTATTTTTCTTTCTTTGTTTTGTAGGTTTATTTTTCTATAGCTTGACAAGTTTGTGCTTTCTCTTGTGTGATTTTGAAAGCTTAAAGCACAGTTTTTATTTCAAATTTAAATATTTCCAAGGGAAGTTTGTGCCATGCCAAAAGATCATTGTATAGCTAGAGTCTATTGGAACTATGGTTTTCTATCCAGTCATAGAAAGTTCCCTGTTTGCATAAAGAAACAATAGCTAGTTCAATCATAATTGTAGAATTTGTTAGAAATTTTGTCATTGATATCAAAGTTCACAATATTGTCATTGATGTCATGTTACACAATATTCTTATTATTGATGTCAAAGGAGTCTTCAATATAGGTTTTAATATGAGAAGGAAGTCATGGAATAAATACAATATATATAATTGTGGAGCAATAATACACATTTATGTATGAAGACTGTGAAGCAATGAAGAGTATATAATGATGGCTGACTTCCCTTTCATTTTGGTGATTTCTTCCAAAGAAATTATTTATAATACGAAAGTCAATTATAAAGTTATGCAATTCAAATGTTGGTAGACTATTGAAATTAGTGATGGGTATTATGAAGAAAATTTATTATACTGATGTTGACCAACTTCTTTTTGAAGGTATATATTTATAACGCTTTAAGTCACCCAATTTAGATGAAAATAGATCAAAAGTGAATCAATTTATTTACTCATTTTAGTGTAGAAATTAATATCAATAAAAGAAATCATATATTAATTACCCAATTTAAATTGTGTAAGACAAAAGGAATAAATTAATAAGGGTAGCGATTGACATTCATTATAAGGCAGTGTTCAAATGTAAATGGCGGTGATTAATAGGCAATGAATGTAAGGGGCAACGATTATCTTTAAGGAAGTTTTGAAGATAAATACAATAGTTTAAATGAAATTATCCTTAAAAAAATGTTGGATATTTATGAAGACAACGCTTAGGCAGTAAATTAAAGACAAATATTAAAAGGTGGCACTAAGATTAAAATAAGTTAGTGACTTGTTAATAAAATAAAAGAAGCGATCTAGTTTTGAAGAGACATCACTTTTTGAAAAGTATGTCACTCTTCACAAAGGAATAAAGATATATATAGTTTGTGGTTTGCATTTGATGGAGAGAAGTGTGAGGTGAGAGGAACAACATTCAATGATATAATATGATAATAGTGGTAAAATAAAATTTTCATTAACCAAAAATTCATAAGGCCATACAATGTTATATGTCAATAAAAGCATACAATATATCCAATAAAATACAAGCTTGTAAAAAATCCATATGGACATCAAATGTCGCATATCAATAGTATAAAACATATGTTCAAAAATGCCACATAGGCATAGAACAAAGGACCCTAATACATAGTCATTTCCCACTAGGGGAAGGAAATAGATCATGAGTCACGTTCGACTGTTGGTTGGATGGAGATGCATGTGATGATGTTGTATTTTGAATGCACTCACTTGTCCTCCTCTCTTTAGTTCTCTAGAGATCCAACTAATACAATAAGAAGTCTAGACATTAGTATATAGAAATTGAATTGTGGAATGACATATAATAAAATAATCACTTACTGTAAATAAATATTCAACATGCTCATCTACAACAACATGTTGATGATCTGGAGTGACAAGCCCCTATATCAAGCATCAAGATAGAAATTAAACTACATACGAGTATCATTAAATTTTTTAATAACAAACCAATAAAAGAGAAAATATAATGTGAAATTTACTAATTTATCGCATACCTCTATCAAAGGATCAAAAATTACTACTATTGTAGCAACTCCATGGTCCATTGTGCCACAAACATCGCTAGGACTATCTGATGTCAACATCTATATTTATAAAACAACAAATATTGTTCAATTACCAAAAATACCTAACATTATTCTACAACACCATTAATGAATAAAGATTACCTGAGTGAAAGTTGGTCAATGATGAGAAGAGTGAGGTTTCAATATCAAAGGTCCACCACCAAATTGTTTGGCATCCAAAGTGTGTTATGAGATAATCATTCATAAAAGGTTCAACTATTCACATGTGATAATTATTTCTTTTAATACTGGTTACATACCTGTGGACTTGACGAAATAAACATATAGGGGTATGCATGAACAAGGCATGCAACATCAACACTCCGACCCTAAATTTTCATCATATTCATTCTACTAATTTAGTTATTCTTACATTTCAGAATAAATTTAATAAGCAAAATTAAATGAGCTTGCTAAAATTTACTTGAGTATCAATGTTGAATGTTTCATTCAACAAGCCATCTGTCATAGCCATCCATTGTGCAGCTAGTGTATCTTGTGTAGCTGCATCTTGAGCACTCTCATGATTATATGTGCAAACAATGCTGCAAGAGTAACAAAATTAGACTGCAACTCTAGGCCTAGAAGACTCATCCACATCAGGCTCTACTAGAGGCCTCACACACTATACAAGGCTCTAAGTGAGTGAGATAATTGAGTCCAAGGTGTCCACCTCGACATTGTCCTTCACAACGGAAGGAATGATTGCATGCTCCACCATAGGTCTAGCCAAGGGTCTTGATGCCAGCTATGGATTCTGTCATGTGTGGAGCCCCCACCTCTACCTTGAAAGTCTAGATAGTTAAAATAGTTTGGCATCTTATTGAGGAAAAACTCATAATAAAGTTTCCTCAAAAAGTACTATGGGACCTCATATTTATTGTATGAAGGTTGGTCAAAAACCATCCACCGCCTATCCCAACAAGTATTTTTAATTAATTTATGGTGGCACCAATGGATGGGGAACCTCCTACATGCAACTAACAAAGGTTCATTGGTTCTTGGGTCTATGAAAGGGGCACACAAGCCAGCTAAATTCTATTTTTTTGTTTCTTCACTTGCACATAGGAAATTCCACTTGCATAAAATCATTTTAATTCCTCTCTCTTATTTGACCAAATATTAAGTTGTGCACTCATTGCTCGACAATGCCTCTCCTATGAGGGTGTATTGTAGCAGTATCATTTAATCTTGCAATCAATTCCTCAAGTTCTCTTTTGTTGTTTTCTATTTGATTTAGAATATTTTTTTGTGCTCCTACAAGATGTCTACAAATTGAGGGAGGATTTTGATGTTGTTCTTGTTCATGAGGGTCTTCATGAGGAGGTGATTGTGAATTTTCAATATTTGGAGGTGGAGATTAATTTCTTGAAAATTAAAAGAAAGTTTAATTAAAGAACCTAATTCAATCTAAAATTTAATTCAAATTTGAAACTAAAAATCCAAAAATGCATATCTCTTTCACCTTTGCGATGTCTTGGTAGCATCCTTGCGAAGAATCACAAGTTGCAAGTGAAAAATGGGTCTATTTTTGGTGAGAGTGGGTTGAGAAAAGTTGAAAAAGAGTAGTCCAAATCATGAAAAGGGTAGAATGAAACAATTTGGGCCATGGTTTCTTTTTCATGTTTTCAATTTGGCAAGTGCCAAATGGGCTTGATATGGCTAATTCTTAGGCTCGAACATCCAAGCCCATTTGGTGAGCGTCGAATTTGGTGCTCACCAAATGGGAAATTTCATGAATTCTATAAATATGACACCTTTTTTGTGTCACAGATTGGTGCACACACCTAGTACTTGACTATGGGTGCCATAAGAATAGTTTTCACCTATTCAAAATAAATTATCTTTAATTTTTTTTCTTGTTATTTTTTGATAGCATTGTCAAAACATTTAGACATGGTATAATTTGAGATGCATGACATTCATAGGTTTATCAAGCTCTAGTCCATATCAAGTGGCCAAATTGTATGCTCCTAACCTAGTTTTGGTAATGTTAGCATAAAGACCTAGCTAATTAGGCACAAACTTGTCTTTTTTCATGATCCTAATTTTTAGTGTAAATAGAGTCATTATCTACCTCTTTAGCTAATCGCCTATCTAGGATTGACCTATTCAGGCCTAGATTAAGTTTACTTAGGCTTCTTTTTATTTTTGTCTCACTTCCTAGCATTATGGAATGTGTCCTCATGACTTGAGTCACCTATTGATACTTCCTCACACACTTGTCAAGTGAGCTCATAAGTGTCCCACCTATAGAGGGGTAGATAATAATTCAATCTTACCTTCCTACCTCCTCATCCTTGCCTATATATGCAAGGCTTGATCATTGTATCATACAATCTCCATTTCATATTTGATAGACATACTATTGTGCATATTTTATTCACTCATAGAAGTTGTTTCATGCTCTCATATCTTGGCATTCTCCAACATGGTATTAGAGCCATGAGAGCATGCTCCTTCTCGCATTAAGGTGACTCCCGCACATAGCCCTATAAATGGATCATCATAGAGCCAAACATATAGCACCATCACATTCAAAAGGCTCAAGAAACAAAAATACCTTTTGTTTCATCAATTTCAAAAATAATTATTTTTTAAATTTTTTGGTCACTATGTGCATTGTATCAAAAAGCTTGTAAAAAAGTCAATTTTTTTTGTGAGAGAGCTAATCTGCTCTCTGCCAATTTAATCATTAGGGTAGATATTTGTACTCTTACAAAAAAAAAATAGCCAATTTTGGCCTATTTGCAAGATTTTTTTGGCTTGTTCAATCTGTTAGTAGACATTTTGAGCTTGTATTGCGAGAATTTTGACCTACTAACTTATTGCAACATAGAGAAAATATTGGCCTATTTAGCCTATTTTATTCATTGTTGTAGGGTTTGTAAATTTGTTTAAAGCAACAATCTCCAACCAGGGATCCATTTCCCTCCATACACAAAAGATTCAAAGCATTTGGAGAAGGTTGTGTGAGGGGTGCAACTTTCTATTGCAGGTGTAAAGATAGCATTCTCAATCCTCAAAATCCTCCAATCCCTCAAATCTACTAGTGGTGACAAATTGATGACTCAAATTTGCACTTTTTAATGCATGTTTGTGATGCAGGGGCTTATGGGAGTCATAACTTTTGATTTAGAAGTCTGTTTGGGCTCAAATTTTATAGGGAGATGCGTTATGAGGATTTTTTTGGATTGTTGATAGATCTTGGCATCCGATCTTTATAACTTATAAAATTTCTTGCACATTGTTCTAGGGGGCTACAATCAAGACAAATAATTTTGGGGGGCTTTCTCTATCAAGGAGGGTAATCTAGGTGTTTTTTTCTTTTCAGTTAGTTGGTTCATGTGATCATGTCTCTCACACAAAATCCCTTTCATTTGAGTATTCTTCGTAATCATCCTAATAAATAGAAAATAAAATATGGAGATTATGGAAAGAAAAGGAATTATACAATAGAATAATTTTGGTTTCGTCGAACTAAGGAGCTTGAAAAAATTATTCTTAATCATGGTATTTTGATCCTTTAGCTCCAACACGTGCAATATCATCATCAAATCTCACTTAGACATCTTGTGAGACATCATTTGGGGATGAACAATGTAGTCTAATGACTTGCATCGGCATCTCATCTACCATATCACTTGTTGCTACATCTGAATTACTTGCTGACTCATCCATGATTTCCACATATTCTTTGTACCAAGACTTTTCTTTCATCATTCCATATCATCACATAAGGATGCATATCTACCAGGCATCATATGTTTGTTTGTAGAGTCCTAGATTATAGATTTGGATGACACCATTGAGGACATTCATCTTCTATATGATGATAGCTTTGATAAGGTTGCATCAGATCATTGTCATCTTTGGATATTACTCTTACCATGCTTACATCAACTTCTATCGTGACAAATTATGCCAAGCTTCATGAATTGATTTATCCAACTCAACTATCACCATTTCTAGTAGTATCAGATTCACATTGGTCCAGATATAACCATTACATTCATGGTCCCTATTTTAGAATCACCTATGGTACTTGATCCATCACATCAACATCCATCACACATCAACATTTTCTTAGAGATCTTGAGAATCATTCAAAGTAATCATTAGTATCTTTTTAGTCTTTGGATCATGTGCATCATTCAAAGACATTCATCTTACTTCTTGCATATTCCTATCTAGAATGGGAAGTCTTATTGCACACATTTGTGGTGTTATTTCTTCCCAAGGGGAGAAATGTTGTTCAACATTGGTGGATCATCTTTAACATCTAATGTTAAGCATCTACCAGCACTACATGCATCATTCTGAGGGGAGGCTGCATGGTTTCTCTTCTACTATTAGTTTTGGGAGGAATAATTTCCTTAGATGGAGTTCATCACTTCACATTTTCTAGGGGGTTCACATGAACTTCTCTCTTTTCTCTCCTATTGGGAGAACAGTCATTGTACTTTTTTCTATAATTAGTCCTTGTGAGGTCATTATGATTCCTCCATCTATCACTTATCTTATTCACTTGTACAATTCATTTCATTACATCATTTCTCTTTTGGAGGGGTTTTATTTCCCAGTAGGTTTTTCTCCTTTACTACACTTTATGAGATATTTATACATGAGTACCTAACATGGCCTCATAGATGGGACTCATAATTGTGCATATATTACTCCCTAAGTTGTATTTAAGGGGGGGGGGGTGTTAGTGTAAATAGAGTATTTATCTACCTAGTTAGCTAATCACCTATCTAGGATTGACCTATTCACACCTAGCTTAAGTTTACTTAGGCTTCCTTTTCTTTTTGTCTCACTTCATAGCATTGAGACATGTGTCCTCATGAATTGAGACACCTATTGATAATTGCTCACATATTTTTCAAGTGAGCTTACAAGTGTCCCACCTATAGAGGCATAGTCAGTAGTTTATTCAGGTACCTTCCTAACTCCCCATTCTTTCCTATATATACAAGGATTGATCATTGTATCATGCATTTTTTATTTCATAATTGATAGACATACTATTATGCATATTTTGTTCACTTGTAGAAGTTGTTTCATGCTCTCTTATCTTGGCATTCTCCAACACTAATTAGTGTCTTTAATTTTCTTTAAGGACGAGATTGCCAATTTCAAACTCTTTGGATTTGATACACTTTTTGTAGCTTCTTTGTAACATGTTTTGATATTATTTCTAATGATCAAACATCTTGAACCATTTTTCATCAAGAAGTTCCAACTCATGAAGACATGCAACTTTCTATTCTCTATAATTGATCAAATCATGCAAGGAGATATCTAGAGAGGGTAGATCAATATCAATGGGTAAGAAGGATTTAGCTTCAAAGGCGAGGGAATAACAAGTGGCTCTTATGGGTGTGGGGATATTGGTACACAAATCCTATAAGGTAAGATAGGGTTGAAGATGTCAATCCTTACCACCATTACTGATAATCATTTTGAGAGTTTTACTAGAAGCTTAATCTTGTTCATTACCTTTAGAATAATAAGGTGTTGCTACTTATGTTTGATATTGAATTGGTCATAAAAGGCTTTAAATTCACTATTTTTAAAATAGTCACCATTATTAGTGGTAATGGAATAAGAGATATCATACTGACAAATGAGGTGATTTAGGCTGAACTTGGAAATTTTCTTATGAGTTGCAGAATTGAGGGCAATGACTTCTACCCATTTTGTGAAATATTTAGTGGTTGTAATTATATGTTTGTTGCCATCAAAATAATAAGGATTTATCTTTTGAATGGGATCTATCCCCCGACTAGAGAAGAGTCATGAAAATATGACCAACTACAATGCTTAAGAAGGTGCATGAATAAGGCCACCCTGCTTATGACAAGATAATTTTTTTATAAAAGATTCATAGGTGTCTTTCTCCATGGTAGTCCAATAGTCCCTTATTTTGAGATTTTTATTTACTAAAACTACGTATCACTAGTATATGCTCCATATATTACATCATGAACTTCCTTGATTTCCAAATTAGTTTCCTCTAAACTTAAACATCTTAACAAGGTATTTACATAGCCCGAGCTATAAAATATAGTGTCACCAAGGAGGGAGAAGTGGAATGTGTGTTGGATGAAGCAATTATATTAGTTGCATGAAAAAGTGGGAGGGATGTTGTTGTTGTGGAGGTAGGTGTAAGTGTTATGATACCAAGGGGGTCTAGAACCAAAAATATCAAACACCATTTCGGATTTTGGGATATTATAATTGCTAGAATCATTAAATTTTCAACCAATAACTAACATTGTATATTAAGAATTGAAGAAATGGTTTCCATTGCATCTACTACTTTATTTTTGTATGATATATGCATGCAAAAATGATATTCTTAAATAATGTTTTAGGCTATCAACCATTCTTTTGTAAGGTATGATTTGTCATATTTTAATTTATACTCATTATTGACTATTTTGATGATAATTTGAGAGTCACCATAGACTACCAAGTGTTGAATGTTCCACTAGATTGCTAGTTAGAGACTTGAAATGAGTGCTTCACACTCAAAAATATTTTTGGTGCAAGGAAATCTAATTCTAAATTCTTTGGGGATGAGATCACCCTATGGAATAAGGAACAAAATTCTCCCCCCTAATCCATGAGTAGTGAAGGAGTCATCAAAATAATCTTGCCATTCAAGCAACTGATCAAGAGATAAATGGACTCATATAAGGATTCTATGTGCAAAGGTTGATTATCTCATAAAGGTGTTTTTTCAAGTTGATCTACAAAGAATTATCCTTTTGTATATTTATGATATACATAAATAATGTTGGCTCACTGAGTAACATGACCTTTTTTTTTTGTATTTGTGAGAGTTGGTTTTGATAGAAGATACATTAAATGATCAATTTTGGCAACAAGTTTGGTTTTGTAGTTAAACGTATAATATTATAATTTTTAAAATAAAAGAGACAATTAGACATGTCTTCTTGATTTGGATATAAATGAGTTCATATGCTACCAATTTGTTTGGCTCAAATAACAAACTATTATTTCTCTTCCTTGAATATTAAGACAAAAGAACTCCCATATTAAATTATGCCACTCACATGTAAGGTAGAAAAAATTCTTTTGGAGTAGGTGAGATGAAAAATATTGATTGGAAAGATACTATTAAAGTTGCTCAAAATTCTATGACATTATTTATTTCAACATAATATAATGTCGTTCTTTAATACATGCATGAATGGTTAATATTTATGTATGATGTGTGAAATTAATCTTTTCATTTCTTGAATTGTTTCCTACAAACTAAATATTTTCCTCAGCTTTTGGGGAGGAAGTATTTCTCTGATTACTTTTATTTTGGCTAGATTAGCCTCGATACCTCTTCTAGACCTAATGAATCCCATTAGCTTTGATGTTCCCTTTCATTTATAAGATTTAGAAAACCCTTTCTGCGACATTGAGATTTTGATTGACAAGAAGCTGTTGTAAATTTGTAATGCAAGTGGTGCGGAAAATCGAGTACAGCGACACAGGCGTCAAGTTCTCCACAGAGGATGGTTCTATTTATACAGTAGATAACATCATTGTGTCCGTCAGTGTGGGAGTTCTCCAAACAAGACTCATCGAGTTTAAACCGGATCTAAGTTACCATTCTATTTGATAAAATGTCTACAAAACAGTTTTGGTGTTTGAATGATTTATTTTCTAGGGTTTTGTGTTTCGCAGATGTGGAAACTTCTAGATCTTCATGAAGTTCCCCTACAAATTTTGGCTCAACTGATAGGCTTATGGACAGGATTTTGTAGAGATAGTCACACAAAATTATTGAAAACAAGTCTAAACAGAACAGTTTAGATAGACAGGGCAGTAAGGAGTTTCATGCCCGATGCATTTCGCTTTTCCTTTCAGTGAGCATTAGTGAGCACATTTGCAATTTCTTGATAAAAATCATTGGCCTTTGCGATCCGGCGCCGCTTGTTTGGCGGCGAAACTGAGGTGTAATTGGTGCAAGAGGTAAGCCACCTGGGTCATGCTAGGCCTGGCTTCTGGGCGCTCGTGGGTGCACTCGTAGGCAAGCTTGGCGAAGTGGAAGACGAGACTCATCCTCAAATGGTCGCCTTGAATCCAGGCTTGCACGACAGGGTCGAGAACATCATGGAAGCGTGCGTTTTCGAAGGCGAGTCGAGCCCACTCCACACTTCCTCCGGAGAAGTCGTCGATGGAATTGTCTTGGGGCCTCCTTCGGGTAGCGAGCTCGAACAGGACGATCCCGAAGCTGTAGACGTCGCCCTTGAGGGTGATCCGTAAGGACTGCGAGTACTCGGGCGGAACATAGCCCGGCGTTCCGACGAGCTGGGTGGTGAGATGGCTGTCTGTGGCGGCAAGGGTGCGGGCGAGGCCGAAGTCGGTGATGAAGGCGTGGAGGTCGTGGTCGAGGAGGATGTTGCTGGGCTTCATGTCGCGATGCACAATCGGAGGGTGGCACTCGTGATGCAGAAACTGGAGCCCGCTCCCGGCCTCCGCCGCAATCTTGACGCGGACAAGAAAATCTTTCAGCGTGGCGGTCTCCTCGTATAGGCAGTCCTCCAGGCTGCCGTTGCTCATCAGTTTGTAGATGAGGAGTTTGTCGGAGCCGGCGATGCAGCAGCCAAGCAAGGGGGCCACGTTCGGGTGCCGGACTCGCCCCACCGTTTGCACTTCTGCCAGGAATTCTTTGTCCAACCGGGGGCTATGGTCGGTGAGTCGTTTCACAGCCAGGGCTATGGTACTGCCGTCCTTGAGCTGGAGATGCGCTCTGTAGACGACTCCGAAGCCGCCTTTGCCGATGACGCACGAATCGCTGAAGTTGCTGGTCGCTTTCACCAAGTCTCTGTGACTCAGCGTGATCTCCTCCGCAATCGACCCGAATGTCGTTACGTGCTCGCCCGGACCCTCTTTTTCTTTCTTTCGTATCTGCCAACGCCATCCGACTACAAGTGCAATCAAAAGCGCCGCCGCAACGACCGCCAATGATGCGATGCTGCCGGGGCTTAGACGCGACCGCACTACCCTGTCTAATGAAGGCAGAGGAGCTGCTGATGGCTTCCCACAGGAACTGTATGAGTTCTCCAGCTCGACGCTTTCCTTGCATAGGGCGACATCCCCAATGTAGGAAGCGTTCGTGAAGGTAAGGAACTGACCCGACGTTGGTATCGGACCCCGCAGGCCTCCGTTGTAGGAGACGTTGAAGAAGGTCAGAGAGGAGAGGTTTGCTAAGGAAGCGGGGATTTCGCCTTCCAATTCGTTGCTGGTGAGAAACAAACTTTCCAAACAGTCCATGCGCCCGAGTTTCGCGGGGATTGGACCATGAAATTGGTTGTATGAGAGATCAAGAAACCTTAACGGCAAGTCGGCCAGAAACTCTGGAATGGCCGTGGAGAAGCGATTGTGGGAAACGCGGAGAGCCCCGAGATAGACAAGATTGATCAGGGAGCAGGGCAGAGCGCCAGTAAATCTGTTCGAGGTGAGCTCCAAGCTGCCCATCACATGTGGACGTGAGGGGCAGAAGGGCGCCGGATACGGAACGCCTATCAGGACACTTTCCACGGTTGCCCTGCATTGCGTTTGTCCATAGACATTGTACCGACTCGACCACCAGCCACCGCCAGGAATTCCTCTGCGCATTACTTCGCAGAGCTCTACTTCTGGAGGGAGAAGCTCTGCATTCGCGTTATTCAGGTTGAAGGTGTCTTCAGCCCGCGTGCCCATGAAACCCATCGTGTCAGGAAGCTCTCCGGAAAAACGGTTGTTCCCCAGTTTAAGAAACCTGAGACTGCTGCAGTTGCCGATCTCTGGCGGCAGAGAACCGTCCAGTTTATTGTACTGGAGGGAGAGCCAGAGCAGGTGCTTCAATTTACCAATGGTGGAGGGGATTGGACCACTTAGCGTATTGAAGGAGAGGTCGACCACTTGGACTTGTGCCAGATTGCCAATTTCCACAGGAAATCTTCCCTGGAGAAAATTTGATCCCACTAACAACCACTGCAAGGATGGAAGACTACAGAGTTCTATGGGGATCTCTCCGCTCAATCTGTTGTTAATCAAGTTCAACATTTTAAGCCTTGAAAGCCCACCTAGCTCTGGGGGAATAGTCCCTGTGATATTATTCTGGTGCAGCAAAAGATATTCCACGCTTACCAATCTACCCAGCTCAGGAGGAATGCTGCCTGAAAGACTGTTGTTTCCTGCTGTCAAAATGCGCAACTCAGGCAAGCTACCGATTTCCGGAGGAACACTTCCGGTGAACCTATTGCTGTCCAAGACCAGCTTTTTAAGATTTGTAAGTAGGCCGAGCTCCTTGGGCAGTTCGCCCCCAAGATGGTTTCCATTAAGATGCAGAGCCGTAATAGAACTGCAGTTCACGGTAATGGAAGGAATTCCTCCTGTGAAAGAATTGTTCCCGAGATCCACTTCTCTGAGATTTCCACACGAATTCAGCAACTCAAGAGGGAGCTTACCGCTAAAATTATTGAAGCGCACAACAAGCCTTTCCAAATTTTCCATCTGCAACAGCTGAGGCCGCAAAGGCCCGACCAAACGATTGCAGCCCACATCCAAAAATCGCAGTTTGTGGCAATTCGCCAAGTCCGAGGGCAGCTCACCATCGAACTCGTTTGACGACAGATTGAAGACCCGAAGTTCAGGGCAGTTAGAAAACAGAGCCCCGGGAATTTCTCCTGTGAGACGGTTGTTGGAAAGGTCGAGATATCTGAGACGAGGCATGAAAACGGAAAGCTCGAGCCAGATGGTTCCTGTGACATTGAGGCCTGTGAGATTCACAGACTCTATTTGCCCTAGCCCGTCGCATCCGATGCCCAACAACGAGCACGGATTCTCCTGGCTTTCCGACCATCGGTACGACTCCCCTGTCACTTTCCGTTCAATTGATAGCAGCGCCTCTTTCTCCACTCCGCTCACACCACCCCAGCTCATCCGCACCAGACATAACAGTATAAGCCCTGTACACAGCTTCCGCATGATGGACCAACTTTACCTCTCCTCTCAACTCATCCTCCCCTCATACAACACAAGATGTTTCAACGGATTACAGTTGCACCCGCTTACTCGCCCCATATCTTGTTCAAACTTCTATCGCCAACCCAAGTCGAAGGCCATTGGGTACAAGAATTAATGTGCAAATTTGTAAGCGTTATCATCTTGTAAAAAATCTCTGTTTGATACGCTTACCTAGCTAACGTCTAAATTTTGCGGCATGTCCAGCCTGTGAAGATCAGATACTCCTTAAAAATTTATGTTGTAACCTTTCTTCTAGCAGGGGCTGTAATTGTATGCCTTGTTCATGAAACGGCCCAACTGTCATTTTGAGTAGATATTCTAGTTCTTAATTTATTTGTGATTGACATAAAATTGATTTGGTTCAATCTTGTCATAGGTGAAAAAAACCTCAAATTTGAATTATCCAAATTGATTTTCAATTTTCTTGACTTTTTTACTATTTGTTAAGAGCTAATTTTGTGCATCATGTTGATATGTTTTGGTAATACTTAAAGACATTCAATGTGTGACCATGAATTCATATGTTAGATTTAGAGAATAAAAAATATCTAGAACACATTTTGATTTCTAAAAGAAGAAAAAAATCACATTTGTATATATGTCATTTACATGCCAGTGAATGTTTTATTCAATATTGCTTATTACTAATCCAACCTACCAAAGGAGTTTGACATCAAAGAGTATTCATCTATTGAATCAACCCACTCCTAAACAATGCCCCTTGTAAGAATGCATCTAAAGCAATAAAAAATTCAAAACACAATAATCTAATTGAAACTCTAAACTATATGTAAACCTCAAATCCAACATGATTAGGATTTTCCCATGCTTTTGACAAAGTGTGGATACTCAAACAAACACGCAAGATATTTTTCAACGTGCCGATAATTCCTTATAGGTTTTCTCCATGATAAATATGTAAATTTTTGAGAGATTAAGAGATATTAAGTGATGGATGAATTTATGAAAGGAGAAATAGATTTATAGAATTTTAGGACAAAGAAATGAATGGTTAAAGATCAATTTGATCAAATTTAGAATTACAGACTTCATTTAGAGTTAATTAGTTTTAGTGATAAGTAATTTGATTGACTAGTCAACTTTCTTGATTAATTAGTCAAATAATCTAATCAATCAATTAACTATCTTGATTGACTAGTTAATTAACTTGGTTATTAAGTCAACTAATTTGATTTAGAGTTAACATGATTAACTAATTAGTTAACTAATATAACAGAGTGCAATGTGGGTAAGGATAATTAGACATTTGTACATGGATTAATTAATTAATAATAATTAACTAATTAATTTATTATGTTGATTAATGTAGTGTCACTAGCTAATCAAAATTAATGATTTAACAATAGGGTAAGTGTATGGATTTGTGACACATTTTGGGTCTTAAGATGCCACTTTTTTTTTTCTGAAATAAGTAAAATATGATTTGCATGAGAAATTGAATATAGTTACACTCAAAATTTCAAGATGTAGCAAGAACAAAAGTTGAAGTGCTCTGAGCATAGTTTCTAAGCTACTAATTCTTTTTGAAATTAATGAAGATTAAGGGTCTCAAAAAGGGGGCCCCAAAACAAGTCTTGTTTTTATGAAAAAAATAGCATAGCGCTTGAGGGCTCCCTCCTTTTTTTTTTAGAATTTCAAAAATCCCAACAGTGAGAAATTAGCTAACACCATGTAGTTTATCCTCGTTCTTTCGGATAATTTTTTAATGAATATATAATATTTTATGAATTTTGAAGGTGGACACATCTTGAAAAGCTAAAATTTGAGCATGTTTACCCCTAATTTTTTAAAAAACTAATTGAAAATTATTATTTTTTCATCATGTGTAGAATGGAGTCTAATTTAAAAAAATGTAATTTGTTTCATGTTTCGATGAACGAGTAAAAATCTATCCTAAAACTAGCACATGTTGGTTTTTGACCAAAAATGAAGGTATTTACAATAGAAGCTATGGATCAAAACCTTAATTGAATCAAAACGAAAAAATAATTATATATTTAGATAGCTAAGAAAGAGGTCAACGACATCATGATTTTTTTATAAACTTGCATTGAAATAAGTGTAAATGTGAAGGTGAGCACATATGAAAATATGAGGAAATTTGGCAAATCTTGTCAATTAACACATCCAAAGCAAGTCATTTGGTGAGCGTCGAATTTGGCATACACCAAATGTGATGTGTCATTTGGCAAGAGCCAAATTTGGTGCTCACCAAATGACCTGCTTTGAACAAAATCTTAATTCACTCTCTCTTTGGTCGACGACTTTGATAATGCTTAGAGTGCACAGTTATGATTGTAGATGGATAGTTGAGGTTTTACCTTTCATACGCTCTCTAACTCTTACCCTAACTGGATAACTCTCTATCCCTCTGAAGCGTCTCTCTCTCAGGTCTCACTCCCTCCCATGCTACCTAGACTACTCTCTCTCTCACTCCAATCACCTCTCTTAGGTCTTGTTCCCTCCCACCTAGGTACCTAAAAAAATATATCACTCCAACCCCCTTTCTCACTCTCCCTCTCTCTCCCCTCCTCCAGTCTTTTTGTCTCTCACTCCATATCCCTCTCTTAGGTCATTATCTCTCTCTCTCTCTCTCTCTCTCAAGTCTCTCCTTCCTACCCCCTCTCCCTCTCTTAGGTCTCTCACTCACTCCCTCTATCTCTCTCCCATTCCCTCTCTCTCACACTCACTCTATCTCTCCCCCTCCCCCTCTCTCTCTCTCATCTATCTCCCTCCCCCTCTCTCTCTCACTCCCTCTCTCTCTCCCACTCCCACTCCCTCTCTCTCACTCCCTCTATCACTCTCCAACTCTCTCCCCCTCTCTCTCAAGTCTCTCCTTCCCACCCCTCTCCCTCTCCCTCTCCCTCTCTCCTCTCTCTCTCTCTCTCTCTCTCTCGGTCTCTCCCTCCCATCCCCTCTCCCTTTCTCTCAAGTATCTCCCTCATATCCCCTCTCCCTCTCTCTCTTTTTCAAGTCTCCCCCTCCTACCTCCTCTACCTCTCACAGTCACTCCCTCTATCCCTCTCCCACTCGCTCCCTCTCTCACTCCCTCTATCTCTCTCCCTCTCCCTCTTCCTATCCCTCTCTCTCAAGTATCTCCCTCCCACCACCTCTCCCTCTCTCTCAGATCCCTCTCTCTCTCATTCCCTCTATCTCTCTCCCTCTCTCTCCTCCCCTCTCTAATTCTCTCCCTACCCCTCTCCCTCCCTCTCTCTCTCTCAAGTCTCTCCCTCCTACCCCCTCTCCCTTTGTCAAGTCTCTCTTTGTCTCTCTCACTCCCTATATCTCTCTCCCACACCCTCTCTCTCTCACTCCATGTCTCTCTCTCCCTCTCTCTTAGGTATCTCCCCCATCCCCCTCTATCTCTCTATCTCTCTCACTCCCTCCATCTCTCTCCCATCCCTCTATCTCGAGCACTCCCTCTCCCTCCCACCCCCTCTCCCTCTCACAAGTCTCTCTCTCCCACTCCTTGTATCTCTCACATCCCTCTATCTCCCACTCCTTCTCTATCCTACTCTCTCAGGTCTCTCCCTTTGACCCCCTCTCTCCCACTTTGTCTCCCTCTCCTTCTCTCTCATGTGTCTCCCTCCCACCCTCTCTCAGGTTTCTCCCTCCCTCTCTATCTCTCTCTCAAGTCTCTCCCTCCTACCCCCTCTCTCTCTCACTCCCTCTCTCCCTCTCTCTTAGTCATATCCATTCCACCATCTCTCCCTCTCCCTCTTTCTCAGGGCTCTCCCCCGCACTTTATCTCCCTCCCTCTCTCTTTCTCTCAAGTCTCTCCCTCCTACCCCCTCTCCCTCTCTCAAGTCTCTCTCTCATTGACTCCCTCTATCTCTCACACTCCCTCTCTCTCTCACTCCCTCTATCTCTCCATATGTCTCTCACCCCCTCTCTCTCCCCCCCTCTCCCAAGTAGGAGGGAGAGACTTGAGAGAGAGTGAGAGGGAGTGAGAGAGAAAGCAGGTTGAGGGCTTAGGGTTGAGTTTTTAAGGGTTGAGGGATTAGGTTTGAGGGTAGAGGATATTGGGTTGAGGGTAGAGAGTAGAGGGTTTAGAGTTTAGGGTTGAGTGTCTAAGGGTTTAAGGATTGAGGGATTAGGGTAGAGAGGGAGGAATGGATGGAGGGAGAGATGGAGGGAGAAGTGAGATAGAGAGGAGAGAAAATGAGGGAGGGATAGAGATAGATGAGGGTTGACGATCCAATGTTTAAGTTAGATAGTTGATAATTAAGGGCATAGGGTTGAGGGTAGACAATTTAAGGGTTTAGGGTTTAGGGTATAGGGTTTACAATTTAAGGGTAAAGGGTTTAAGGGTTTAGGGTTTAAGGGTTAAGGGTAGAGGGTAAAGGGTTTTAGGGTTTTAGGGTTGAAGGTGGAGGGTAGAGGGTAGAGGGCTTAGGGATTAAGGGTTGAGGGTAGAGGGTTTACGGTTTACGATTTACTGGTAGAGAGTGTAGGGTTGAAAGAGAGAAGGGGGTTGACGATAGAGGGTAGAGGGTTAAGGGTAGAGGGTAGAGGGTTTAAGGGTTTATGGTTTACAATTTAAGGGTAGTGGGTATAAGGGTTTAACATAGATAGTAGAGGGTTTGAAAATGAAGACAATGTAGGACATGTTTATGTAGTGATTGTAGATGAAGACAATGAAGGACATGTTTATGTGTTTATGATTTAGGGTATAGGGTATAGGGTTTATAGTTTAAGGGTTAAGGGTAGAGGGTTGAGTGTTTTAGGGTTTGAGGGTTGAGGGTTGAGGATAGAGGGTTGAGGGTTTAGGGTTTAGGGATTAAGGGTTAAGGGTAGCGGGTTTAGGGTTTAGGGATTACGACTTATGGTCTAAGGGTAGAGGGCGTAGGGTTGAGAGAGAGGGGGGGTAGAGGGTAGAGGGTTTAGGTTTTAGGGTTTATGATTTATGGTTTAAGAGTAGAGGGTTTAAGGATTTAGGGTAGATGGTAGAGGGTTTAAGGGTTAAGGGTAGAGGGTTTAGGGTTTATAGTTTACAGTTCAAGGGTTGAGGGTTGAGGGTTGAGGGATTAAGGGTTGAGGGTTGAGGGATTAGGGTAGAGAGTTTAGTTGGGTTTAAAAGGGTTTAAGGGTTGAGGGTTGAGGGTATTAGGTTTAAGGGTAAAGGGTTTAAGGGTTTAGGGTTTAAGGTGTAAGGGTTTAGGGTTTACGATTTAAGGGTAGAGGGTTTAAGGGTCTAGGGTAGATGGTAGAGGGTTTAAGGGTTAAGGGTTAAGGGTAGAGGGTTTAGGGTTTAGGTTTTACAGTTTAAGGGTTGAGGTTTGAGGGTACATGGTTTAGAGTTTAAGGGTTGAGGGATTAGGGTAGAGAGTTTAGTTGGATGTAAACGGGTTTAATGGTTGAGGGTAGAGGGTATTGGGTTTAAGGGTAGAGGGTAGATAGTTTAAGGGTTTAAGTTTTAAAGGTTTAGGGTTTATAGTTTAAGGGTAGAGGGTTTAAGGGTTTAAGATCTAAGGGTTGAGGGTTTTAGGGGTTAAGCATTGAGGGTAGAGGGTTTAGGGTTTAGGGTTTAGGGATTAAGGGTTAAGGGTTTAGGTATTATGGTTTATGGTTTAAGGGTAGAGGGTGTATGGTTGAGAGAGAGAAGGGGGGTTGAGGGTAGAGGGTAGAGGGTTTAAGGGTTTAAGATCTAAGGGTTGAGGGTTTTAGGGGTTAAGCGTTGAGGGTAGAGGGTTTAGGGTTTAGGGTTTAGGGATTAAGGGTTAAGGGTTTAGGTATTATGGTTTATGGTTTAAGGGTAGAGGGTGTATGGTTGAGAGAGAGAAGGGGGGTTGAGGGTAGAGGGTAGAGGGTTTAAGGGTTTAAGATCTAAGGGTTGAGGGTTTTAGGGGTTAAGCGTTGAGGGTAGAGGGTTTAGGGTTTAGGGTTTAGGGATTAAGGGTTAAGGGTTTAGGTATTATGGTTTATGGTTTAAGGGTAGAGGGTGTATGGTTGAGAGAGAGAAGGGGGGTTGAGGGTAGAGGGTAGAGGGTTAAGGGTAGAGGGTTTAAGGGTTTAGGGTTTAGGGTTTAAGGGTTTAGGGTTTACGGTTTAAGAGTAGAGGATTTAAGGGTCCAGGGTAGATGGTAGAGGGTTTAAGGGTTAAGGGTATAGGGTAAAGGGTTTAGGGTTTAGGGTTTAAGGGTTGAGGTTTGAGGGTAGAGGGTTAAGGGTTGAGGGTAGAGGGTTTAGGGTTTAAAGTCTGAGGGATTAAGGGTTAAGGGTAGATGGATTAGGGTAGAGAGTTTAGTTTAGTTTAAAAGGGTTTAGATTGTGTTTAAGGTTTATGGGATTAAGGGTTAAGGGTAGATGGATTAGGGTAGAGAGTTTAGTTGGGTTTAAAAGGGTTTAAGGGTAGAGGGTAGAGGGTAGAGGGTTTAAGAGTAGAGGGTAGATGGTTTAAGGGTTTAGGTTTTAGGGTTTATAGTTTAAGGGTAAAGGGTTAAAGGGTTAAGGGTAAAGGGTTGAGGTTTGAGGGTTGAGGATAGAGGGTAGAGGGTTTAGGATTTATGGATTAAGGGTTAAGGGTAGAGGGCTTAGGATTTAGGAATTAAAATTTACGGTTTAAGGGTAGAGGGTGTTGGGTTGAGAGAGACGGGGGGTTTTGAGGGTAGAGGGTAGAGGGTTTAGGGTTTACGATTTACAATTTAAGGGTTGAGGGTTTAGGGTTTAAGGGTTGAGGGTTGAAGGATTAGGGTAGAGAGTTTAGTTGGGTTTAAAAGGGTTCAAGAGTTGAGGGTTGACGGTATTAGATTTAAGGGTAAAGGGTTTAGGGTTTAAGGTTTAAGGGTTTAGGGTTTACGATTTAAGGGTAGAGGGTTTAAGGGTCTAGGGTAGATGGTAGAGGGTTTAAGGGTTTAGGGTATAGGGTAAAGGGTTTAGGGTTTAGGTTTTACGATTGAGGGTTGAGGGTTGAGGGTAGAGGGTTTAGAGTTTAAGGGTTGAGGGATTAGGGTAGAGAGTTTAGTTGGGTGTAAAAGGGTTTAATGGTTGAGGGTAAAGGGTATTGGGTTTAAGGGTAGAGGGTAGATAGTTTAAGGGTTTAAGTTTTAAGGGTTTAGGGTTTATAGTTTAAGGGTAGAGGGTTTAAGGGTTAAGGGTTGAGGGTTGAAGGTTTTAGGGGTTAAGCGTTGAGGGCTCAGATAGAGGGTTTAAGGTTTGGGGATTAAGGGTTAAGGGTCTAGGGATTATGGTCTACAGTTTAAGGGTAGAGGGTTAAGGGTAGAGGGTAGAGGGTTTAAGGGTTTAGGGTTTATGGTTTAAGGGTTTAGGGTTTAAGATTTAGGGTTTACAGTTTAAGGGTAGAGGGTTTAAGGGTTTGGGGTAGATGGTAGAGGGTTAAGAGTATAGGGTAGAGGGTTTAGGGTTTAAGGGTTGATGGATTAAGGGTTAAGGATAGATGGATTAGGGTAGAGATTTTAGTTGGGTTTAAAAGGGTTTAAGGGTTAAGGGTAGAGGGTAGAGGGTAGATAGTTTAAGGGTTTAGGGTTTAAGGTATAGGTTTTAGGGTTTATAGTTTAAGGGTAGAGGGTTAAAGGGTTTAGGGTTAAAGGGTTAAGGGTTGAGGGTTGAGGTTTGAGGGTTTAAGGGTTGAGGGGTGAGGATAAAGGGTAGAGGGTTTAGGGTTTAGGATTTAGGGATTAAGGGTTAAGGGTAGAGGGTTTAGGGTTTAGGAATTATAGTTTACGGTTTAAGGGTAGAGGGTGTTGGGTTGAGAGAGGGGGGTGTTGAGAGTTAAGGGTTTAAGTGTTTAGGGTAGAGGGTTTAAGGGTTTAGGGTAGATGGTAGAGGGTTTAAGGGTTAAGGGTATAAGGTAGAGGGTTTAGGGTTTAGGGTTTAAGGGTTGATATTTGAGGGTAGAGGGTAGAAGTTTTAGGGCTTAAGGGTTGAGGGATTAAGGGTTGTGGGTAGATGGATTAGGGTAGAGAGTTTAGTTGGGTTTAAAAGGGTTTGTGGGTTGAGGGTAGAGGGTATTGGGTTTAAGGGTAGATGGTAGATAGTTTAAGGGTTTAGGGTTTATAGTTTAATGGTAGAGGGTTTAAGGGTTTAGGGTTTAAGGGTAGAGGGTTGAGGGTTGAGGGTTTTAGGGTTTAAGGGTTGAGGGTTGAGGATAGAGGGTAGAGGGTAGAGGGTAGAGGGTTTAGGGTTTAGGGTTTAAGGATTAAGGGTATAGGTAGAGGGTTTCGGGATTATAATTTATGATTTAAGGGTAGAGGGTGTAGGGTTGAGAGAGGGGGGGTTGGGGGTAGAGGGTTAAGGGTAGAGGGTAGAGGGTAGAGGGTTCAGGGTTTATGGTTTAAGGGTTTAGGGTTTAGGGTTTAGGGTTTACGATTTAAGGGTAGAGGGTTTAAGGGTTTAGAGTAGATGGTAGAGGGTTTAAGGGTTAAGGGTATAGGGTAGAGTATTTAGGGTTTAGGATTTATGGTTTAAAGGTTGAGGTTTGAGGGTAGAGGGTTTAAGGGTTGAGGATAGATGGATTAGGGTAGAGAGTTTAGTTGGGTTGAAAAGGGTTTAAGGGTTGAGGGTAGAGGGTAGATAATTTACGAGTTTAGGGTTTAAGGGCTTAAGGTTCAGGGTTTAAAATTTGAAGGTAGAGGGTTTAAGGGTTTAGGGTTTAAGGGTATAGTGTTTAAGGGTAGAGGGTTTAAGGTTTTAGGGTTTAGGGGTAGAGGGTAGAGGGTAGAGGGTAGAGGGTTGAGGGTTTAAGGGTTGCAGGTTGAGGATAGAGGGTAGAGGGCTTAGGGTTTAGGGTTTAGGGATTAAGGGTTTAGGGCAAAGGGTTTAGGGATTAGGGATTACAATTTAAGGGTAGAGGGTGTAGGGTTGAGAGAGAGAGGGGGGTAGAGGGTAGAGGGTTTAATGGTTTACGGTTTAGGGTTTAAGGGTTTACGGTTTACGATTTAAGGGTAGAGGTTCTAAGTGTTTAAGGTAGATGGTATAGGGTTTAAGGGTTAAGGATATAGGGTAGAGGGTTTAGGGTTTAGGTTTATGGTTTAAGGGTTGAGGTTTGAGGGTAGAGAGTAGAGGGTAGAGGTTAGAGGGTAGAGGATTGAGGGTAGAGGGTTAGAGGGTTTAGGGTTTAAGGATTGAGGGATTAAGGGTTGAGAGTAGATGGATTAGGGTAGAGAGTTTAGTTAGGTTCAAAAGGGTTTAAGGGTTGAGGGTAGAGGGTATTGTGTTTAAGGGTAGAGGGTAGATAGTGTACACATCTAAAATTGGTCACAATTGATCGAACCTGTTAATTAATTAAATATGAATTATTTAATTAATGTTCTTAAGTCATCTACATATAAATAAATATAATTATTTATTTATATTGTTCATTTTCTAATTCTTCTAATTTAATTAAATAAATAAAGTTTATTTAATTAATGCTACCTTCCTCTTAATTAATTAAATAGATTTTACAATTTATTTACATTAATTATCACAAGTTTAAATTCTAAATTTAAATAATATTCTTCTCTCCACATTTAATTAAATACTTTTAATATTTAATTAAATCATTTTCTAAATTTCCCACTCTTCTCACAAAATTAAATATTCTTAATATTTAATTAAAAGGCTTTTTCTCTGCTCACATAATTAAATATTTTCAATATTTAATTAAAGCCTTTTCATTTCTCTCACACATAATTAAATATTTATTTATTCAATTATGAGAGACACTTTTCAATTTGTCTCTTCATTTTCCATCTATCTCTCAGAATTCCATCTTCTTTTCGAATTCTTGATCTCTCACCGTTCATTCTAATAGGTTTGAACTCGATCGTCGATCTTGGCTAATCGAATTCATACCTTCAAAAATCTATAAATACAACCCTCTTATGAATGGAAAAGGATCTCGAATCTCATATTTTCATGCATAGTTACTATAGTTGCATCTTAGCATTCATAGTATTTCAATTCAATATTTTAATATTTTAGATGCATAGGCATTCTTATTAATCTCATTCTCTCAAGCTTCCATTCTACAAGCTGTTGTTTTAAACAAACTGAGAGCAAGCATCTTGAAGTGAATCCTTGGAGATAGAGGACAATGGGACAAATTCAAAGAAACTATGGTTTAGAGTTTGCATTTACTTTATTTAATTTGATTTCTTCAATCTAATTTTTCATTGGTGTATTAGTTTAGATTTAATTTGATTGACACTTTCTAACGTACACAAATCATTTAAGGGTTTAGGGTTTAAGGGCTTAGGGTTTACGATTTAAGGGTAGAGGGCTTAAGGGTTTAGGGTAATGGTAGAGGGTTTAAGGGTTAATGGTATAGGGTAGAGGGTTTAGGGTTTGAGGGTAGAGGGTAGAGGGTAGAGGTTTTAGGTTTAGGGTAGAGAGTTTAGTTGGGTTTAAAAGGGTTGAGGGTAGAGGGTACTGGGTTTAAGGGTTTATAGTTTAAGGGTAGAGGGATTAAGGGTTAAGGGTAGAGGGATGAGGGTTTTAGGGTTTAAGGGTTGAGGGTTGAGGAAAAAGGGTAAAGGGTGAGGGTTGAGGATAGAGTGTAGAGGATTTAGGGTTTAGGGATTATAGTTTATAGTTTAATGGTAGAGGGTGTAGGGTTGAGAGAGAGAGATGGAGGTTGATGGTAGAGGGTAGATGGTTTAAGGGTTTAGGTTTTAGGTTTTAGGGTTTAGGGTTTAGGGTTTAGGGTTTAAGGGTAGAGGGTTTAAGGGTTTAGGGTAGATGGTAGAGGGTTTAAGGGTTGAGGGTAGATGGATTAGGGTAGAGAGTTTAGTTGGGTTTAAAATGGTTTAAGGGTTGAGGGTAGATGGTATTGGGTTTAATTGTAGAGGGTAGATAGTTTAAGGGTTTAGGGTTTAAGGGTTTAGGGTTTTAGGGCATAGGATTTAGGGCATAGGGTTTAGGGTTTAGAATTTAAGGGTATAAGGTTTAGGGTTTAAAGGTTAAGGGTAGAGGGTAGAGTGTTGAGGGTTCAGGATTTTAGGGTTTAAGGGCTGAGGGTTGAGGGTTCACTATTTAAGGGTAGAGGGTTTAAGGGTTTAGGGTTTAAAGATTAAGGGTTGAGGGTAGAGGATGTAGGGTTTAGGGATTACATATTACAATTTAAGGGTAGAGGGTGTAGGGATGAGAGAGAGAGGGTTGAGGGTAGATGGTAGAGGGTTTAGGGTTTAGGGTTTAAGGGTAGAGGGTTTAAGGATTTAGGGTAGATGGTAGAGGGTTTAAGGGTTGAGGGTAGATGAATTAGGGTAGAGAGTTTAGTTGGGTCTAAAAGGGTTTGAGGGTTGAGGGTAGAGGCTATTGGGTTTAAGGGTAGAGGGTAGATAGTTTAAGGGTTAAGGGTTTAAGGTTTTAGAGTTTAAGGGCTCAAGGTTTAAAATTTAAGGGTAGAGGGTTTAAGGGTTAAGGGTAGAGGGTAGAGTGTTGAGGGTTTAAGGGTTTGGTTTTAAGGGTTTAGGTCTCCCATCCCTCTATATTCCACTCCCTCTCTCTCCCACTCCCTCTCTCAAGTCTTCCCCCCACCCTAACTGAATAACTCTCTCTCTCTCTCAGGTCTCACTCCCTCCCACGCTACCTGGATTAATTTGTGTCACTCCAATGCCCTCTCTCACACTCCCTCTTTGTTAGGTCTCGTTTACCTCCTACCCTACCAAGACAAATATATTTCACTCCAACCCCCTATCCCACACTCCCTCTCTCTCTCCCTTTGGTCTTTTTGTATCTCTTAGGTCTCATCCCCCCAAACCCCTCTCCTGATGTTAGGTATTTCCCCCACTTTAACTGGATAACTTTATATCCCTCTCAAGTCTCTATCGCTCTTAGGTATCAGTCCCTACCACACTACCTAAACTAATCTCTCTCACTCCTATCACCTCTCTCTATCTCAAGTCTCACTCCCTTCCTCTTTATGCAAGGTGAACATTTCAAAGAAACACATTTGGCACTCGCCAAATTTGGCGTGCACCAAATTTGGTACTCTCCAAATTTGGCGTGCACCAAATTTGGTACTCTCCAAATTTGGCAAGCACCAAATGTGTTTTACCTTGAAATGGTAAAATAAGGGTTGACCCAATGATTCAACTCGACATGATTTTGGATTTTTCTGGTTCAACGCTTTATTCGAATCAGAAACACATTTTTTATGTAGTCAACTCCCTATTGTACCAATCTATGATTGATCCATCACCTTTTTACCACCAATCTGCATGCTAGATAATGCAGAAGAAGACATTTTGAAGTTTCTACATCATTTTACATTAGCTTAGGTAATATATTTATTTTGGTAATATTGAAATGTTTATATTTAGTATATTTATATGTTTTTGATAATATAAACTAAATTCCTCTAATGATTTTATTAATCATAACAATTGGACATAGAATTCAACATTGAATTAGATGGGAGTTGCATAAAAAAGTTTAATTTTTATGAGTTTGAAGAAAAAAAAACATGACATTTAATTTAGATGAGTTCATGTTTAAAATTATATAAACTACATCAAATTAACACAAATTTTCTTATGCATTCTATTTCCATTTCTTATAGTAGTCCATTTCTAGCATGGCTAGTGGAATTCACTCTATTTCATTTTAGGTAGATGTTTATATTGAGTTTTTTTTGTTTTGTTTTCACAATTTTTAGACCATTCATTTGATTATTTTAGTAATCTTCATTGCTAAACATAGAATTCAACATTAAATTATATGGATGTTGCATGTAAAAGTTTAACATTTAGGAGCTTGAAGATATAAAATGGAAAACATGACATAATAGATTCAAATTCAGTATTAGTGATGGTTGTGGGAAAAAAATTATTTTCAACTAATTTGGAAAACCTAATAGATTTCATGAATGTTAATTCAAGTTTCCATTAATTTTTTTTTCCATAAAAAAAATTACCTTCATCACATGTGCTTAGATAAATTCAAGTGAGTTGACATAGTTGTTAATACAAGTTTCCATTCATTCATACCATTTACCTTTCTAATAAATTAGAAAAGGGAAAATTTTGTGCAATTGAAAATGCTTATTGTCTTTCTAAGTTACCTCATTTCCAAAGAAATAGTGAATAATTCCAAGATATAGCATCAAAAACCCTTCTTTGAATTCATCTTCTTCATGGCTTTGTTGACAATCACAATATGGTTTTGACAACAATAAACACAAGATTCTCTAGTTTAAGGTGGCAGAAAATTATATCTTGGGTTTGACACTTGTTTTCTCCTAAGCACTTGTCCACACTCCAAATACTCCCCTTTGTTTCATAAAATGCAATGTAATCAACAGTATGGATATGTTTGAAAATCTATGCATTAATCACTTTTCTTGTAGTATGGAGGTAGATGTATGTATAAAAAATGTTGTAGCATAGACATGTTTGATAATTACAAAAATCTCGTTGCCTTCTTTCATAAAATACTTTGGTGTATTTCATAAAATGCAATCTAATCAACGATATCAATATGTTTCATAAAATTCATTACTTACTTTTGTTCTATGTGTGTTTGTGAACATGTAGCATTCAACTTCATGCTGATGAAATGACCAAAGGCTCTAACATCAGAAGAATGTGTAGTTTAAAATGAAAGGAGAAGAGAATAAAAAAACTTAGCTTGTGAAGCAAAGGAATTGCATCCCATACAACTAAAAATTCATGTGCAATATAAGAGAGATGTCCAATTGGAAAAACAGAGGGCACAAATGAGGAAAATTTGTGGAAGGACAAGAATGGATACTGAAGTTGGGGTCACATCATCAACCATAGGTGAAGTTCAATGCACATCTCTAGTTGAAGATGCATTGGTAAGAATACATGGTTTTCCAAGTACATCGGAAATCACATCTCCAATTGAAGACACACCATCAACAACATTGTGTTTCTAAAGTACACCAGCAAACAAATCTCTATTTGAAGACACTCCACAAATGAAATCTCAAGTTGGAGGCACAACATTGTTTACATGTCAATCTCAAGGTATGTCATCAATTACACCTTCGATTGAAGGTATGCAATCTATCCCCAATGTTGACACAAATTTACATTTGAGAACTCCTAAGAAATCCTATATTTTTGCATAGAAAACCTACATTTTTTATTTATATTGATTCCAATGTTTTGAAATGGATGCCTAATAATATTTCAAAACATTCATGTCAAAGATAAGCACAGAGGATATGGAGCTTATTTTTTGTGAAGCTAAGTGAGGGTGGAAGATGCCAAATATTTTTTGAAATGATGAGGCAACTCAAATTAGGCCCACCATGAAGGCTCTTGGGCTAAGAGTTTCGAATGAATCAAGTGAAAATTCCATTGTAAAGAACTTGATGAGTGCATACGAGAGTGTGGGTTCTACCTCACGTGTGAAGGATAGTTGTGCCATACGATGTGTGATGACAAAAACATTTTTAAGTAGTCAAAAAAGGAACAAGTTTAACCTTACAAAGACAATTCTTTTAAAATAAGTAGATCATCTCTAATGAGAGCCAAAGGAAGGCGTGAAAGAGTGGAGGATCCAAATAGCAATGAGTTATGAGCATTCTTGGGTAGAGTGCCATGGAAAGATAAAAGAATTGCTCAAGGCTTGAGATTTTTAATAGTAGATTATTGGAAGGATAAAATAAGGACCTCTCCTAATCAAAGAGATGTTGTAAGAAGGAGAATTGGTATTAAAATTCATGAGCCACATCCAAAGCATTATTTGGATATCACTCAAACCCAATTTTTTGTTGATTTTGTATAGTAGTTTCCTGAAGTTAAAATATGTCAAAGGTATTTTGAAATGCTAAAGCCTTTTTATGTCAAAATAAATCACACACAAACTATTTGTTGTTGTAGGGTTTATATTGAGTTTTCTAACCATTATGTTGTTTATTGATGTATATGTGTAGATATGCATACTGACAATGTTTTGCATGAATGTAACATAAGGCCTCCACTTAAATCCTCAAGGGAATTATTATCTTCCATTTTATGTGAAAGAGAGGATGGTCAATTTTTGTACAAAAAGTCATGTTTGGATGGCACATGTGATCATTGTGGTGGCATGCAATATTTTCCAATTTTCCAACACATGGCTAGTACACACACAGCTAGAGATAAAATTGTGGAATTTGGGAAATAGAAGACAATGGCCTACAATATAAAAGATGGGAAAGAAGCAAATAAGTGTGAATTGGTCAGTGATAAGATTCTAGTGTACCAGTTTATGGGAATTTTCTTTGATCAGGTGATCTATGAGTATGCAAGTCATACACACAGAGCTCAATGGTTGGACTCATAGTTCAAGTTTTGCAAGGACACGTTTCTACTTCATAGCATCATTTCAGTTGTCAACTTCATGGAGAACTACACACTACAACCACAAAATGAGGTGCAATAAAAAACTAAAACTCCACACAACTTTTTATATTTGTGCATATAACATTCATTCATGAAAATGATAGTACAAAGGAAAACATGAAAGTATTGAGGGAGTATCACTTTTACATCAGTGATGATCAAACACATTCTACAGAGTTTGTGCAAGGTTTATTTCAGATGTTCTATGCTGATCTAGCTACCAAAGACATATCATTCAGTCAACATATCATATGGCCAGATAACTGTACATCACAATTCAAGAACACCATAATGTTTTACTGGTTGAGTAGGATGCATAGGATTCGTGGTGTTCAACATATGTGGAACTTATTAGAGGTCGAGCATGGAAAGGGGGAGCATGATAGAGCAGGTGCATGTATCAAAAGAGCCCTAGCATGAGAAGAGTCAAAGTGCAAATATAGTGTAAAGTTGATAGATGAAATATCAATTGTCTAATGGTGCAATCATGCAATGGTTCTAGGTAGTGAAAGTAATTATTTAGTTTGTAGATTTATCATTTAGTAGTTGATACTAACATTGTAAAATATGAGGATTGGTGTACACTAATAGGATTGAGCACACCACACTCTTTTAGAAGCTCCAATGCAGGTACATGGGCTATCCATATGTGGAAGATGGCATGCTTTTGTTCCACATGTAAACTTCAAGCATGGAATGATTATGAGTCAACAAAGTGGGTTGACGAATGGTCTATAAGAAGTCTAACCCCACTTGACACTTATTAGCTCTTGACGACTCTAAAAATCATTAAGATGCAATCATCCATTGACTTTGATCATGTATCAGACCTATTAGAACCAGGTAATATATCTTACTTACATGTTTTATTGTGATTTTCAATAAATACATCTAACAAGATGAACATATCAATGCGGGGCATGTTTATGCGGTGATTGTAGATGAACAATGAAAAGGGTATAGATTATTACCTATGTCATTCTATCGAGGCCAAAAATAAATTGGAGGCCCCAGTTATAGATGGAGAAAACATAGAATATCCTACAGGTTCGATGGTTGTTACTAGAACATGGATTAGAAGGTACCCAATTAAGAATGTTGCAGTTTGGTTGTTTGAGGACTTCAACATGCATTAGAAGATTCTTCACTACTTGAACCTTGTCATCACCACCAATGTTCATTTGATCAAATATAAAGGCATACCTACAAACAAGAACTTGTGGAAAGTGTGTGAGTCCGACCACGAGGAAATACTTGACACAATAAAGAGAAGAGAAAACCCAGATGGTTCCTTGGATTGATTTGTAAGTGTGATCAGGTGAAATCTCCTAGTCTAAAAATGCAAAACAAAATAGAATGCAAGAGAAGCAAATACCACCTAACACCTCAAGATTGGGTTGCGTTGAGCACAAATAAAGAAACATAAAGATAACAACAAGATAATATACCTTTCTCCCTTGTGTTGATCCTTGGTTGGCCCTTGATGATGCTTTAAATATGCACTCCTTGATGGTGAACTTGTGATGGTAATGGTAGTTGGGTGATCAACGAGGATGGATAAATGCAACAATGGCTAAGATGCAAGATGAAAAATGTAGGTGAATTGCAATAACAATGGCTAAAATGGCTAAATGGTTAGAGAGAATAATTTTTGTAATAATGCATGAAGGTCCCTTAATGCATGTAAGAGGGGGTATTTATAGAAGAATTTGAATTATTTAGAGGATTCAACGGTCAAGATTGAGCCACCATGGCCAAGATGGAGGGCTATGGTGATTTGAAGACTCACAAGCCCTCACATCTTGCCATGTGGCGGATGAAGTGGCCAAGGACATGGTGAGATGGAAAGGGTACAAGGTGACATGGAAAATTCCATGTGGTCCCAAGGTACTTGCAAGTACCTTGGGATGGGAGAGGATTTCCCTAAAAAGGTATTCCTTGGCCCCATATGGGGCTGAAAGTGATAAGTGAGGACTTTTAGAAAGTCAATTCTTGTCACCATGGGGATTGGAGATGGCATTGGAGAAATAAAAGTGAATTTTTAATTCATTTTTTGGAAGAAACCAATGGGTAAGACAAGATTCCCCTAAAAGGGGTTCTTGTCCCTTGGGTACGATGTGACCTTTGAGAGGTCATGGGGAAGACAAATGCATGTGGGGAATAAGTGTGAATTTTTAATTCACATGGGGAAGAGGTCAACCCAAAAAATGTAAGTACCAAGAAAGGTTGACTTAAGGACATGCTAGAAAAGGTAAGTGATTAGGATAAGGATTGTGCAAACAAGTGATTAGGCTAATTAATGGGGATTAGAGACAAGTGGGTAGATATGGAGGATGTGACATTAATATTAATTAAGGATACACACATCTTAATGAAGGATTAATTAAATTAACCCAGATTAGTGAAAGGGTTATGGAGGATGGGACAAGGAGAGAGAAAAAAAGAATTAAAAATTGAAGTGGATAATTGACTAAATTAAATAAATTGATTTTATTTAATTTAGAGAGGAAATGGTAAAGGATAAAGTATTTAATTAAATACTTTTGGGAACCTTAGGGCAAGGGGATAATATCAATTAAATGTGTCATTTAATTAATATAGATGGATTATACAAATAAATGATGGAATTATGACCATATGGAAGTGGTCAAATTAGGTGTCTACATTTTTCCCCTCTTCGAAATATTGTTAGAATAATAGTGTTTCGAAGAAAAATAAATGCAGATGACTTCTCTAGAGGAAGCAACTAGAAAAGGATGCTCTAGCATGGGAGACGTCGTGTGAGCTTCTCAAATGGAGGGGAGTGAAAGGTCATGCCCCAATCATGAGGGAAAATTATCAAGGAGAAGGTATGGATGGATTTGGTAGGGTATGCCCCCTCGAGAGGGCAGTAGGAGAAGAAAAAGGGGCCCCAGGCAACTTCTCGATATGAAGAAACAAAGGGTACCATTGGAAAGATCTCAAAAAACCATGAAAAATGGATTTTGAACAGAGTCAAATGAACACACGGGGCGCAAATGGCGGCCCCGAAAAGTTGGAGGATTAATCAATGGAGAAAAAAGGTTAAATAAAGGGAAAAAATACCCTCTATTTTAAAAAGGTGAAAAGGAGGGAAGGGTTATAAATAGTAATTTTAGAATTACTATTCCTCATTTGAACAATTGGCAGTGGAGAAAGAGAGGAGAGAAGAGGGAAGAGAAAGAGGGAGAAGATGTCAGAGGATTACGATGATGACATCATCCATCACGGGGATGAGGTGCAAAGTTTCTATCATGAGCGTGCGGTCCCACGCTAGGTTAGCCTCAAAACCCCCTTTTTGATTTTAACATTTTTTTGATGTATTTTTAAGTTTGTATGCTAGTTAAACATATGAGTTTTGGGATAGGAGTAGGTTAGAAAAATGGGTAGGAGACAAAATTTAATTTCATCAAGTGAGTAGGGAGAAATGTCCAATAAGGATGGGTATGAAAAACTAGATGAGGAAGAAAAAATAGGTAGTTGGAGGGAAAAAAGTGGGGTTTGGTCACAATAGGGATGACCACATTGCAAGGAGGGATGGCGGATCCCCTGAGGGGAAACTGCGCTTGGCGCACAAGCGGCGATGCCCCATGCCCGGGAGGGGTGGTCCTACTCGGAGGGGTGGCCCCATCCTGAGTGGGGGTGACCCTACCTGGAGGGGCGACCCTGCCTTGTGACGTGTGGCCGTGCCCCAAAGGGGTGGCCGTGCCCGGAAGGGGTGGCCATGCCCCAAAAGGGGCGGTCGTGCCCGGGAAAGGCGATGCCACCCAAGTAGGGGCGGCTACGCTCAAAAGGGCAGTTCTACGAGGGAAATAAAGAAAAAATAGGGCAGTGAAAAAAAAGTTGAAGTGTTAGAAAAAGAAGGGGAAGAATTTTAGGAAGAGGTTTTTTGAGAGGGGGGGTTAGGAAATGTTAGTGCAAGAAGGCACCTAGAGCCGGGAAAGAAATAAAGGGAATGGGGTGGTGACTGACATGTTGTGTGATTTAGCTGTAGAGGTTCGACAACTTGCAGACATGTGAGAGGAGATCTGAGGTGTTGGTAGTGACACAACGAGTGATGACCAGAGTAGACCATCAGGTGTTGGCTCAAGTAGGGTTGTTACACCCATTAGGGTGTCCATCCATCAGGGTGCATTAAGTGATGTTGACAGCCTTGATTGAGCATTGGGATTCAATGATGTAAATATTCCATCTCCCAATAAGAGAGATGATAGTGACGCTGGAGGATGTCTGGTGGATATTGAGATTTCCCATAGCAGGGTGAATGGTGAGTGAGCTAAGATCAGAGGGAGAGGCATCGGATCATACCATATGGGTCTTGTTCAGGTGAGAGGACTTGTCAGTGGAGAAGAATGCATTGGACGTGGATAAATGTTTGGGGTTGAGAGTACCACCACTGCCATTGTATCTATGCAGGTTGATCAGCGGGATACTCATACTGGATAAGAGTGGGAGATTGTGCAACCTTAGCTACATGGAGGTAATTTGACATATTGTCAAGGGGAGAAATGGATAGTTCATATGGGGTCCATGTGTCCTTGCACATCTATACAAATATATGCATGTGATTTATTATCCGAGGCAGTTAGCATGTGCCATGTGACATTACTGTAAGTGTGGGCTTGGGAGCACATCAGTGTGGCCAGGCTAGATGTGGTGAGAGAGGGTCAAGAGGATATGTCATTATCGGTGGCCTATTGGTATGGTGTAGAGTATGGCTAGTTTTTTTGATATCGGGGTGCAGGAGATTTAGATAAGTGGAGGAGGTTTTTTGATGATTTGGAGGAGGAGGATATAGTGTGGAGGCCGTATATGACATAAGTCTTTAAGAGATGGAGGGAGGATGAGGTGAGATATAGGGAATATTTTATGATTCATTGTTATATAGTTGGGAGAGAACCTCAGACAATAGAGTCACATAGGCTAGATTGGGTGACGAGATAGTTTGGATTGGTACAGGATATTCCAGGTGACCCTGATATGTTCAGAAGAATTACACGAGAGGGACCATGGGTTGATGTGATTTCAGTGGAGTTTGCATGGGGGCACTGGGTGACACTAGTGTGAGAGCTGGTAGAGTACCCAAGGAGGGTTGAGGGAGATGTAGATGTAGGGTTCACAGTGAGATATGCAGCATGGTTTGTGCAACACTGAGTTACACAGATTACATTGGAGGTGTGAATCGTAGGGGCATTAGGATTTGGATCGGAGGATGAGGCCAGAGGAGTAGGATGGAGGAGGAGATGGTGGAAAGGCAAGGTTGGGGGGCAAGGGAGGAGAGGGGCAGGGGCAACCCAAGCAAGAGGAGAGCAACTAGGGGCAGCTAGAGCAGGAGGAGATTAGTAGAGAGAGCCTGAGGTAGGGAGAGCAAGAGGGTGCCAAAGGACTGCGCAAGTGGTAGCCAGAGCAGAGCTAGAGGGAGCCAAAGCAGTAGAGTTGTAGGAGATAGGGCAGGGGGGAGATGAGGTTGGAGGGAAGGTAGGAGGAGGAGGAGACAGATTGTGTGGGTGGAGCCTGAGCAGGAGGAGAGGCATGATGCAGAGGAAGTGGGGAAGGGGGATGAGGCTAAGGCGATGGATATAGGGGATGAGGGAGGAGTAAAGGTACATGATATTTATCCTTTTTATATGATGCCATTAGTAGTAGAGGATCTAGCCACATGGTTGAGAGGATTAGAGGCGGGAGTATATATCATCGAGCAGAGGTTGAGAGAGTCAGAGGTGACATGGAGCAAAATGGAAGCAGAGGCTCTTGGGTTGTGAGCTCAGCTAGCAGAGAGTGAGAGAGAGTACCAAGCAGTGGTTGATGCATTATCATGGCATGAGACGGTGATGCGGAGGGAGGGAGAGAGGTTGTGGGCAGAGATAGAGGAGTTGTGAGTAGAGGTGGGTAGGCTATAGGATGAGATGACTCATTTAGAGGGAGAGGTGGTGAGGGAGCATGAGGTAGGAGATCTAGCAAGATGGGAGTGAGACAAATTAGAGGCTATCATGATGATATCATAGATAGGGGGTTAGCGAGAGGTGGGAGGATTGACAGAGAAAATATTGGCAGAGAGACTAGTTGAGGCAGAGAGGGATATGGAGGATCTGAGGAGGCAGGTGGAGGGATTGCTGAGAGAGAGGAGGGAGTTGAGGTAGGAGTGGGATGAGCTTATTGACAGAGTGGAGGTAGTAGAGAAGATATAAGGGGATATGAGATTGATGCAGGAGAGGGAGGATATGATGAGGGCTTGAGTACAGGTGATGGAGGCCGAGAGGGATGCGTTACAATCACAAGTGCAAGTCATGCAGGGGGAGATAGATGCAACCATTGCACCGATACAGGAAACACAAGGCGGTGAGCTAGGGGAGGGGGGTCAGATACTATAGGCGTAGGTACAGGAAATGCAGGAGGAGAGGGATAGAGCCCTGAAGCAGGCATCTCGGATGGGGTCAGATATTGAGCATCTACGATTAGCATGGGGTGCTTGGGCATAGGAGAGGAGGTCCATCCGTGGATACCGGAATAGGTACAAGATGGAGTGAGACTCAACTAGACAACATACTAGTGAGTGAGAGGAGTATATGCGAGAGGCAAGCTACGATATGTGTGCCTATTATTTAGTAGTGCTCGATCCATCACAATGAGTACCTCCATATGTTCGAGCATCGCCACAGATGCTAGTGCCATACCAGTCAGTAGGGGCACATACCCAGGGCTATAGTAGCATGATGGAGACACCCTCACATAGGGAGCCAGTGCCATAGTCTCCGCAGAGATCAGATGCGAGTAGTTCATGGTTTAGAGGATCAGTGGGATAGGATCTTGACTTTTGACAGGTGCAAGATGATATATAGTACAAAGTAGCAGAGATCAAAGCAGAGCCATAGTCCTGTACTTTATTTTTGATGAAAAATGATGGATATGTTTTGTGATGTATGTGATGGAAATTATTATGGACTTCATGATGGATATTGTATTTTTGGTGATTTTTGATATGATATGCGAGATCCCTTATTGATATGATGTGCAAGCTGATTTATTTATGCATATGTATATGTTTATGGTTTTATGATTGATGATGTGATGTATGAATATGCCTATATGGATGTATGCATAATGATTATGTTGATGCCTAATGTTTATGAAGCAGGATGTGACAGATGAGTTATGATTATTTCTATGTGGATGAGTATTATGATATGCATGATGTCTAACACTTGTGATGCAGGATGTATGATGGATGATTTGTGCTTATTTATATGTGGATGATTTATTATGATGTGCATTATGGTTAATGTTTATGGTGAACCTAATGATATGAACTAAAATGAATATGTTAATAGATGAGTTTGAAGATGCATAGAATAATTAATGAAAATTAAACTACACAACTTAAAATGATTATGTAATGGAATTTTAATGAAACTAGAATGAGAATGCTAAAAATGCAATGTGATCCTAAATACAAATAAAGGCCTCCATAATGATAAAAGTGAAGAAGGTGATGGGTGTGTGATCACACTTGTCAAGAACTATAGGACTCCTAAGAAGAAAGGGGAAGGTGGGGGGAATCACCGTTTGCACAATCCAAAATCCTAAGTCAAGGGAAAAGAAGGGCTGAAGGATACAAGAATGCAATGGAGGAGAAAATGAAATGCAATCCTAATGCAAGTTACCATCTTCAAAGCACTAATTTTTTCTATAGCACAAGACACCAGTTACCATGGTATATAGAACAAGGTGGATTAGTTTCAATGCATAAACAAAACAACAAACAAGAAGGCTATCCCAATACCCCAAAGTCGCAATGACTTTGGTCGGGCTAGGTATTAAGATAACCACAAGCGCATAAGGATGTCCCAGCGTAACACAAGACCTCAGGGGTCTTGGTGGGTACTATGTGGGACAATCAGGAAAATAAAAGACAAAAGAAAAATCAAGATATGCCCCTATGTAAACTAGTCAAAACACACCATAATATGAGAGATTATGGAAACCTTGTTGAGTGATGATAGGGAGCTCAAATGATGAAAAAAAACTAAAAGCATCAAAAGATTGCAATTTATTTTTAAACATCATTTGCCATAGTATCAAGATGATGGATGGGGTTGATGTGGTTTGTTAGGAAGGATATGTCCTATTGAGACCAAAGATGGATGCTAAACTAAAAGATTGACAATAACACAGGATATTTGAAAACCATTTAAATCTCGTGACACAAATGGATCTTATTTGTGAGCTACCAGTGAGATAAGGAAATACCTTGACAACAAGACAAAAGACTAACACTCCCTAAAGACCTAGGGGCTCAAGAGTTGATCAAAGATCAACCTTACCTACGTGGAAGCATAGAGCCCTCGTAGTTAAGGAAAATAATTTGATAAAAGAGGAAAGAGTATGATGAAGACAGATGATGGAAGATAATGATCAAATAGATCAACCACAAAAGAAAAAGAAAGAATAGCCTTAGGGGCAGATCAAATTATCAACCTTGCATACGTGCAAGCATAGGGGCAACATAGTTTGAAAAGGACGAAAGACAAATGATGAGTAAGATCGGAAAGTGGACCATGGTGATAGATGATGAAGGATAGAATGCCCTGGGGGAAAATCAAGTGATTAGCTTTGCCTATGTGAAAGCGCAGGGGCAACATAGTTTGCCAAAGATGGAAAGACAAAAAAAGACAACAAAAAACAGCCCCAGGGGTAGATCAACTAATTGGCCTTGCCTATGTGAAAGGTCAGGGGCAACGTAGTTCACCAAAGATGGACAGACGGAAGAAGACAACAAAAAAAAACCTCGGGGGTAGATCAATTGATCATACTTGCCTACGTGAAAGTGCAGGTGCAACGTAGCTCACCAAAGATGGGAAGATAGAAAAAGACAACAAAAATAGCCTTAGGGGTAGATCAATTGATCAACCTTGCCTACGTGAAAGTGCAGGGGCAACATAGTTCACCAAAGACAAAATGGGAGCTAGATGGAGATAGACACGATGAATGATCCTAGATGGAGACAACCAAAGTGTCGAGGCGACACACAAGCTCAGATTAGGATAGAAGCTCAGGATGTTGGATAGCAGATGATGTTCATCCAATGCTCAACCAAAGATATACCAAGTGACCAGATGATGTAAGCGGATGGGAGGATAGGATTGATAGGATGATAAGGATATTGAGATTTGGATGGATAAATGATAAAGTAACTAGGACACGAGGTAGATAATGATTAAGCCCTATATGAGAGGAACCTATTTCTAGGTTTTCACCAATCGTACATATCTAAGGTGCCACATAGGGGTGGTTTTCACCATAGGATGAATTATTTCTCTTTACTATTTTTGGATAATTTTTTACTTTTTTTGTATTTTTGAGATTTTACTAGGAAGGATACCCCAGCTGACCTAAGTATACAATTTCTTCAAATGCATGATGTTGATGGGTTCTTCTAGGGGCTCTTCTCCAGGTGTAGATGACATGTATGCTCCAGAACCATATTTGGTGGTGATGACATAAGTTCCTAACTAGTTAGCTTCAAACTTACCCTTCTTATCTCGATCTTGTTGATTCCGCTGATTTTCTTTGAGGACTAAGTTGCCAACATTGAATTGATGAGGGAAGAAATTATTATTGTAGATTCTTTTGAGTCGGTGTTGATAGGATTGTAGATGGTTTTAGGCCTTGACCTATTTTTCATCCAGTGATTCCAACTATGCAAGTCATGCAACTCGGGTGTCTTCGTCAGTGATCATATTCTTTAGTGATTTTTGAAGTGAGGGTATTTCGACTTCGATCAAAAAGATAGCTTCGGTGCCATAGACTAGTGAGTATGGAGTAGCGTCAGTGGGAGTGCAGATGGATGTGCAGTAGGCCCAAAGGGTAGGATGGAGGTGGAGGTGCCAATCTCGACCAGTGCTATTAACCATCTTCTTAATGATTTTAATCAATGTTTTATTGGCTACCTCTGCTTGACCATTACCCTAGGGGTAATAGGGGGTAGACCAATGATTTTGGATATGATAAGTTTCATAGAGGAATTTCTTGCACTTATTTTTGAATGGCTTTCCATTATCAATGATGATGGTGGAGGGTATTCCATACCTGCAGAGGATATGGTAGAGGATGAACTTAGATATTTGAACACCGATGATTTGAGTAAGTGGTATGGCTTCCACCCACTTGGTAAAGTATTGAGTGATTGTAATGATGAAAGTGTGATCATCAGAGGACGGAGGGTAGATCTTGCCAACCAAGTCGAAACCCCATTATGAAAATGGCCAAGGAGTTGTGATAGGTTGTAACTCTTATGCCGGGGCATGAATCAAATCTGCATGTTGTTGATAGGGAAGACACCTTTTGAAAAACTCGCAAGCATCATGTTCCATAGTAGTCCAATAATACCTTTCTCTTAGAATCCTTTTGACTAAGGCCATACCATTAGAATGGGCCCCACAAAAACCACTATGCACTTCTGCAATTGTAGTGCGAGCTTCGATCTCGTTTAAACACTGGAGGAGGGTTCCATCATACCCACGTCGATAGAGTGTATCATCGATGATGATGTAGCGGGATGTGCGGTGGATAAACTATTTTTCATTGGTTTCATGTGAGGTCAGATGGTAGGGTGTTGTCACGAAGATAAGTGTAAATGTCATGGTACCAGGGGGATTCAGGCCACACAATGTCACATACCATTTCACTATTAGGGATGTCATATGGAAGGATTAAAAATTTTTCTACAAGGAACTCACATTCGGTACGATCTCTAGGAATGTCCGGGAGGGAACCAGTAGTGGCCATGGCATCAACTACATTTTCTGTATCCTAGGGATTTGGTCGAAATGGATGTAGGAGAAATATTTCTTTAAATCGTCCACCATGTGTTTGTAGGGTAACAACTTGTCATATTTTGTGAGGAATTCATCATTAACTTGCTTGATCACTAGTTGGGAGTGACCAAAGATGTGCAAGTGTGAGATACACCATTGAATGACAATCTTAAGGTATGTGAGGAGAGCTTCATACTCAACAATATTGTTGGTGCAAGGAAAAGCCAGTCTGAATAATTTGGGTATGTAGTCACCTTGGGGGGTGATGAGCAAGACGCTTGCTCCTGACCCATTGTGAGTCTGGGATCCATCAAAATATAATGTCCATGTGGTGGCTTTCGAAACTGAAAAGACCCCTTCATCTGGAAAATATATCTCTAAAGGATAGGCATCTACTAGTGGAGCATATTCTAATTGATCCACAATGAATTTTCCTTTGATTGCTTTGAAATCTACGTAATCAATGTCAAATTTTCTTAGTAGCATGACCCATTTAGCCATGTGACCTGTTAATGTTGTTCTTGATAACAAATATTTTAGCGAATCAACTTTGGATATTAGCTTAACCTGATGAATAAGCATGTAGTGTATGACTTTCTGGGAGCTAAAGATGATGACTAAACATGCCTTTTCCATTGAATAATAATTGAGCTCATAATTGATCAAAGTCCTGTTGATGTAGTAAACTGCTTGTTCTTTAGAGGATTCATCATGTTGTGCCAATAATGCCCCCAATTCTACAAAATTAGCTGAAATATAAAGGAGGAGGGGCTTTCTTGGGATATATGGCATGAGAATAGGAGGATAAGCTGAGTATTCCTTGACCTGATCAAAACAAAGCTGACATTGTGGGCTCCACTTAAATGTAATGTCTTTCTTCAGGAGGTGTGTGAACAACTGGAATTTATCATCAAGTTGAGCAATGAATCTGTGGATGATTGGAGCTTACCCTGTAAACTTCTTAGCTATTTTGGGGTGTAGGGCGGGGGAATTTCCATGATTACCTTGACCTTAGTAGGATCAACTTCAATTTGTTTGTGGGAGACAATGAACTTTAGGAGTTTTTTGGTTGTGACACTGAAAACATATTTCTTTGGATTGAGGCATAGCTTGTATTTTTCCAAATGTTCAAAGATTTTTTTAAGGATGGTGGGGTGCTCTTCCCTTGTTCTTGACTTTCCTAACAGATCATCAAAATAGTCTTCCATTATTATATGGATGAGGTCATGGAAGATAATCATTATATCTCGTTGGTAAGTTTCCCCCACATTCTTGAGGCTGAAAGACATGACATTATAGCAGAATGTACCCCAGGGTGTTGTGAAGGTGGTCTTGTGCTAGTCCTCAGGGGAAATCTTGATCTGGTTGTAGCCAGAGAAACCATCCATGAGGGAAAACATCTCATGTTATGCAGTGAGGTCGACTAGCATATCAATATTTGGTAGAGGGAAGTCATCCTTAGGACAAGCTTTATTAAGATCTCAAAAATCTATACAAATTTTGATGTCTCCGCTAGGTTTAGCAACTGGGACTATATTGGAGATCCATTCGGAGTAGTCAATCAGTCGGATGAACCCTGCTTCCAAAAAAATTTCTAATTCTTTCTTAACCAATAGAGCCACTTGAGGGTACAATTTTTTGAGCTTTTATTTAATAGGTTTCACATCGGGATGAGCATCGAGGTGATGTATCACCAAAGCTAGATCCAGGTTAGGCATGTCTAAGTATGTCTAGGAAAAGTTGATGATTCCTTCTTTCAAGAGGTTGGTGATGGTAGAATTTTCTTCTTCTGATAGTGCCTTAGCCACATAAGTGATCTTGGAGTTCTCTTCTGTTACCAATTTTACTACTTGAGTTTCTTCGATCAAGATGGATGATCGATCAAATAATTGAATTCCTATAAGGGGAAGATGAATGTCCCCATCTCCTAGCACCTCTTCGAGGTTTTCACTAGCAGATACACCCTTTTTTTACTATTTCATAGTCACAAAGTGCCTCAGGGAGGTTTTCACTAGGTGACCCATTTTGAATTTGTTTCTTTTTATTTTTGCACTGGGGCGTTCATCTTCCCCCAATCCCATGAGATGCACATATTGGTACACTGAGGGAAAGGTGTTGGGAGTGCAGTACCTTGTAGGTCATAATCTATAAGCTTGGGATGTTTGAGGGATAAGGTGATGGTGCAAACAGATAGGCATTTGAACATGGCGGGGAGGTCAATGTGATCAACGCCATCGTACGCATGTATGATGAATTCCTCATCTGGTATGTATTCGAGGGAACCATAATCCACATTAATAGTGTTGGAGGCACTAGATGATGCCAAGGGACCCTTTTGTTTTTGGTCATAACCCAATCCTATCTTCTTCGGATGCATGGATTCTTCTACGAGTTGTCATTTTCCTTGCTCGTCTATACTGAGACTGTCATCGTGGTAGTTTCACTTTTCATCAAACTTAGACACACGTAGATAGACTTCCTAGAAGTATTCTATGAAGGGACAGGATGACTCAGGTTCTTCTCTATAAACCCATTGACTGATATCTTCTTCCATTTGATCATGAAGGGAACCTAGATCTCTTAATGTTGTTGAGCCCGTGTTCTTGGAAGTGAGTGTGAGTGTCTTCTCTTCCGCTTTGTAAATAGATTGAGAGGGTTGTCCATATGTATGTGGTGATGGTGGCGTGGTTTCCATGTTTAGTGTTGTACACATTTCATACTCACCACATCCCTTGTCAATGATCTGGACCTTTGTGATGGTGGAATCAGGTGTGGATGATGGCGGGGATAAAGGGGTGGATGATGTGGTGTTTAATGTGTTGGTGGATAAAAGAATAAGATGTTTGAGATGCCCCCATTTCTACCCCAGGAAAATAAAGTGAATGTGGAAATGAAGCTTCTAGGGCACAAAAATATTCAAATGGTTGAGGGTTAGCCTGTATGGTTACTTCCATTCCTTGAAATAGGAACTTCAAACATTGATGGTAGGTCAATGGGACAACTTGCATAGAGTGAATCCATGGGCGACCAAGGAGGATGTTATATGGAAGTTCCAGGTCCAACACATGACACATAGTGTACTATACAATGGGACCCACCTGAATAGGAAGAAAAATAGTGCCCTAAGAATCTCTTTCCACATTATCATATGCTTTAATATTGATAACCTGATTACTTAGGTCAGCTTAGGTGTATCCCACCTATTGGATAAACTTTAAAGTATAAAGATTTATGGCAGAGCCATTATCTACAACCACCCTTTTCACTTTATGACAATTCACCCTAACCTCAAGGTGAAGGGGATGGTTGTGACTTGAGTCTAGGCATGGCATGTCCTTCTGACTGAAACCTAATTGGTAGGTTCTGGACATATTTCCTACCAATGCTTGGAATTGTGTGGGATTGATATCGTCAAGGCCTTGGGGGTTTTGTAAGGATTTATTCAAGATGTCTTGATTCACGAGGGGAGACCTAAGAAAATCTAGGATAAAAATCTGAGCTAAAGTCTTGCTAAGTGATCAAGGATGTTGTACTATGAACTGACATATGGTAGTTGGGTAGACGTGGGAGTGGCTGGGACCGTGATGCAGGTCTGACGGGTGGTAACAACACATTGTGGATCTTTTCCTTTGACGCGTATCATGGATACATGTGGCTCCACTTGTTCTATGTATGTGACCACACCTTGGTAATTGTATGGCACATTTTTATAACTGATATTATTTATGTTGTTATTTTGATTATTGTTGTTGCTAGGGCTAGGATATGAGTTGGATGTATTGGGACCCTGATTGTGTTTGGGAAAATAATTTTGATATATTTGGAGTTGAGCATTGGATGAATGTCATGTTAGCATCCACATGGATTTCACCCCGATCTATGATATTTTGGACATGTTTTCAGGTTTTGACACTTATCCAATGTGTGTCCCTTAATCTTGTTAAATTCACAATACTTGTTTTCTTTAAACCAAGTCGGCTTGGGCTTGGATTCGTCAAGGGGATTGATTATAGGATAAGTGATGGGGTAGTTGGCTTGCAGGAGTTTTTTAAACACGACGCTAAGGGGTTCTCCCAACTGAGTGAGCTATCATTTATTCCCCCTTGGTTGTTTTGGTTTGATCGTTGTCGAGGTGCTCCTTGAGGAACATATATGGAATTTGGGATTGATTGTTGTTGTTGAGGAGGATATTTTTGTGATGTGGTAGCCACCCGAATGTGTTTGGTGTTAGTGACACCATCATTGACAACATTCTTATTTTTATTCCAATATTGAGGCTTATCCATAGAGGATCTCTCTTTATCAGAATTGAAAATCTTGACTTGCCCTTTAGCAATAAGGGCATGTTCCAAGATGGGACCTTCTCCATGAGTTCCACAAAGGTAGTGATACAGTGGAGTCAAAAGTTGTGAGCCATGTCCAAATGGGAATTTTTGATGAAAAATATAACCATGGCTTTTTCCTATTATGGGGACTTCATTCAGCTGACTAAGGCTTGCCATATTTGCAGATAGCTTGTGAAGGTCTCTCCATCACACTATTTTTCTTTCAGAAGATCAAGCATATCAATGTCCTTCTCCAGATTGAAAGAGAAGTGGGAGAAAAATTGTTCAGATAGTTGTGCAAAGGATTTGATGGATCCTTTTTCAAGGCCCATGAAACAATCAAGAACAAACCCCTATAGGCTCTTAGAGAACAACCAAATGAGATAATTGTCGTTATGCATGACCTCTTGCCAGTGGGCATAACACTCTTGCAAATGGGCTTTGGGATCTTTGGTTCCCTTGTATTTATCAAATTTCGGTATTTCCAAATTTTTGGGAAAGGGAACCAAGGAGATGGAGGGATCAAAAGGATAGGACAAATGTCCTTAAACTTGAATGGTTGCTTGCCCATTCCAGCCTATAAATCCTTCAACACAACTTTAACTTATTCCAATTCTTTGTTGATGGGTGTTATAGGATTCAGAGTAAGCTAATTGTATGGATAGTATTGTTGGTATGATGAGGATGGCATCGTCGAGGTTGGATCATAGGCAACCTGAGCTGCATATGAATGTGTTTTCTGATTTTGATAAGTGGATTGCAGATTGATGTATGGTGGATAGGAAGATGATAGATTGTGATGAGAGAAAGCCACTTGTTGGTAGGGTGGTTGTTGCTGATAGTAAGAAGCGAGCAAAGTGCCCTGCTATTGTGTAGGATTTTGGTAATGCAAAGAGGTAGGACCCCCTTGTTGATGTGAGATGGTTGTTGGTAGTAAGAGAAAGGAGGTGCACCTTGCTGGTAGGATTTCTACTGAAGATAAGGTGGATAAGATTGGTAATGTTGCGCAATGGTGGTCTGCCACATGACATATGGGGATGGATTTGATGGTTGTTGGTAGGGATGATTCTGTGACTACAAAGGATTGGTGTAAGGTGGTGGTTGGGTCTGCGTTTGGTTTTGACTAGTCTGATGAGGATTTAAATTGAGATGGGATAGAGTAGTATATGTGTTGGATCGATGATAGAGATACTTTGTAAGCATATTATTTTGTATTTGTGTAGGGATATGCATGTGCTACTATGGAGGTCGTTGTTGTGGTTTTTGTTGATGAGATGGGTGAGATGGAATATGTTGTTGTTGGGGGACTACTACTGAAGTGCCATACGATGGTTGCGACTACTACAATGCTGCTTGTGTTACTTGATGTGGCGGTTGTGTGGGAGTTGAGACGTTTTGTTGTGTGATGGGAATTTTGTGCTACGGTTGTTGCTGATGAGGTGGTAGGGATGAAGCAAGATCTGTTGTAGTCTATTGTAGTCTATTTGCAATGGAGTGGATTGATGGTGATTGGTAGGAGGCTGCTGAAATATGGGTGGCGACAAGTTGTTAGCGGGTGCAAATCCTAGAGGTGGCATTGATGCAAGGGTAGGTATGCCCCCAGTATTGATAGGAGGTTGACTATGATGTTGAACCAAAAGTGGTGGAGCGGATGGGATGTAGGATGGCATGTTGTAGGCGTAGGGATCATGATGCTCGGGTTGTGATGCCAAGGTTGTGGTCGAGAGGGGAGGATAACTAGTGACTTGATGTACTACAACGTTGTCGAACTCAGGATGATACCATTTTTCTGTGGGTGCACCTTTGGGGATATATGAATTCCTAGGGATGTTTTGAGAAGTTTACAAATCGAAGGGTGTGGGAAGAGTGTGGGCACCAACATATTATGATTTATCAAAATTGGATGGTGGTTTGATGCCAATTATGAGTAGAGTGGCAAGGATCTTATCACCACGTTCATTTAGGAGATGATCCGTCATCTGGACATTAACAGGATCATTGAGGTATTCATCAATGGTGACTTCGGGTTGGTTAACCATGTTCTTGTCATTGGGTGGTGTGGTGTTCTGGATGTCAGTATTGGATTGGGATGAGGCATCATTATGGGGATCTTGTGGGATGTTGGGAACATTGTTAGGATCTTGTGGGATATTTGGGTGGGAACCTTGGGTCTGTTGGTCCACCATTTTATTTTTGTTTGTGAATGGGTCAGAATGGTCATGAACGTGAAAAACAACTAGGTGATCTAAGATGAAACTAAGCTTCTAAATGATGATATAGATGATTATTTGGATTTGATTGATTGGATTGAATAAGGATTGTTGGATTGGATTGGATGTTGTATTGATAGGATATATGATGGATCAATTGATTGGATGATTGGATAAGATTGGATTCAATTGGATTTGATCGATAAAATGATTGATAGGACTGGATGAAATTGGGTTAAAGATCAATTGATTGGATGATTAGAAGGGTTTCTAAAATGGGCTCAGAGATCACCCTAAGTGATGTAAGGTGTTGATTGATCAGATTGAAGGATGAACTAATGATCACGAAACCAAATCTGCCTTGAGATGGAAGGGGATTTCTAGGGCCAAGGGTGATGATCGACTTAGGATGGATGGCTATCCTAAGTGGATGTTAAAGGATGACGATCAAGTTCAGGCACCTAGGTCAATTTGGATAACAACTTCAAATGAATTTTAGAGGATTTGGATTGATAAAGAGATGATGGATGTATAAAATAAGGATGATTAGAAACACAACTTATATGATTTAGATGATGATGTGGGTGTAAACGGATTGTGATGCAGGTGAACGAGATGCGCAAACAGTGGGGCAATCAACAAGCCTTTCAGAAACCACGAGAAGCTAGCTTTTTAGATCAAGTTTGGGAAATAGGTGCACTTTTAGGGTAGGGCCACCCAAACTTGGGCAAGGTCACCCAAACAGGGCAAAGTCGCCCAAATAGGTCCCAGTTTCAACTTAGGGCAAAAAATGGTTAAACGATATCGATAAATGGACTCCCAGAATGGGCAATTGGGTTTATGGAATAGGAAAACAATGACTTAGAATGAGTGAATGAATGTAAGAGGTTGGGGAATGATACTCAAAACGGGAAAATGGGTTCCTAGAATAGGTGAACAACTTCTCGGAATGGGTGAACAGTTGATCAGAAAGGGGGAATGATGCTTGGAACAGAAAAATGGATACTCATAATGGATGGATGGATGGTTGGGATGAGCAAACGGGTACTTCAAACTAGGGAATGACACTCGAAACTAGAAAAAAAGTTCCCAGAACAAGGTAACGACTAACGAATGAAGGTCAAAAAAGTTTGTTTGGAAGGGCAAGGTCGCCCCTTTAGGGAAAGGTCTCCCCTCCTGGGAAAGGTCACCCAAAATTATGGTAGGGTCACCCAAAAATGGGTGGTCTCCCAAACAGGGGGCAAGGTCGCCCAAACAAGAAAAACTACCAAAAGTTTGACTTAAACCGGATAAACAACCATTGCGGCAAGGGGGCAGGGTTGCCCTTTAGGGCAAGGTCACCCCTTAAGGGAAAGGTCACCTTTGTGTATTGGTCTTAACCTAACTTAGTCAAAACAATGATGGCAAAGGATAAAAACAACAAGTAAAAGGACAAAACTGACTGAAAAGTACTATTTTTTCACAAGAAAACACTTCAAACAACACAAGTCTAGTTCTAGTGTTAAGGGTATGGTCAAAATGATCCTCTATCTAGGATTAACAAGGTTGCTAAGGGTATCCTGTTAGAGTAATAAGTTATTATGCTTAATTAATTATATCATACTGGTTAATTAATATAGTCACTTATTCCTTTAGATGCTTAAGCTAAACTTAGGCACATTAATAATTGATTAATTATTAAGTGTGCACTCTAAGGTTTCCCTTTTAGGGTTTCTTAATCTCCTTCATAAGGATTGATCTCTTTCTAATAATTCAAGATTCTAATAATGCATTTTACACTTTGAGGTTTACAAAACTTCTTGTTTGTTCTAAATGTCTTTTGCATGTGACAGGTATCCATTTACATGCAGGTGATCTTGGTTTTCTAACATGGTATCAGAGCTCCAGACCTACAACTGCCTGTTCATGATCTGAAGATATGGCCTTTCAGTGAGTTTCAAGTGCAAGGGTTTCCATAGGCATCTTTTCTACAAGATCTAGGGGTAGCCAATTTTTCAGGACACTTTGGGCTCAAACGGATGTTGCCATCGCGTTCACAACGCCCCAAAACCCTATAAATGCTTGTCAAATCATCCATTTTGGTGAAGTTGGTTCGGAAGGCAAAAAAAATTTGCCAGGGAGGTCGTACGACCTCCCTAGCACGCTTCCCAATGCACAAAAATTGATTTTTTTTTTTTAAAGGTGAATTTTGGGGATCTGCGCCGGTGCCTCCAGTGTTGCAGGATCTCGCCACTTGACGGCAACCGGGCTGCCACTAGGCAGCCATCAGCCCGCCACCCCCGCCGACTTCCTCCGCCAACCGGCCACCAGCTCCTTTAGCCCCCGTGGGCCCTCTACTACTCAGTCGAGGTCATATGGACGACCAGGCGCTATGCGCCTGGCGCCCGACCCACTCCAGCCCCCACCCTGGTCACATGGGTGACCAAGGCAGGGCTCCAGATTTTTGCGGCGACGACCTCTAGGCCGTCAAAATTATTTCCAGTGAAGTGTTGATGTCAGCATGACATCAACGTCCGTACGGTGGTCTTTGTCCCCTCCTAGTCCTAATTTGCCTTCAAGAAGCATTTTTTTTGTTTTTGGCATAACTTGGGCATACAGTATCGAAATCGAGCGAATGAGATATCACCGGAAAGCTGGTTACGAGTACTTTTATTTGGTGCAGTTTATTTTATAGTATTTTCCTGATTTACTGCATTTATTTCTGTTTGAAGTCAGATGTTTATTTTATGCTTTCGAGCTCATAAATTTTTGCCACAATCTCCGATTTTCGCTATCTTTGCGGTGTTGGAAAGGTATTGAGGAGCTCTATTTTGCTGTCTATGCAATTTTTATATATCTATCCTAGGTTGATCACTTAGTTCAGATTTGGCCTGATGGGTTGTTTGGAGATTACTTGGATATTTTGGTAGTTGGGAGGGTGCAACTTGCATCTTTGCACTTCATTTTCAGTAATACATCATTCAATAATCGACTGCTGCTTCATAGATTCCAGGGTTGTTCCCGTTTGGAGTTTTCGAGTGTTCTGAGGCATCGGGTCTGCTGTTGCTTTTATCATCATTCCTTGAGTCAATTAGTGACTCTCATTCAGTTTCAGTAGTAGACAAAAGTATCTTTCCTTGCTTGCCAAATTTCAGTTCCAGTGTTACTCTACAGTGTTCTTCCAGTGCTTCTTTGCAACATGTCATATCATTGTAAGGAGGTTTTTTCCACTGGGTTTTCCTTCTCTACCTCTTTCTTGCATTTGTAAATGGGTACCTGATCAGGCCTAGTTGTCGGGACCCATCTTTTCTTGCATGCATCTTCTTCTAGTGTTTTAGCTTCTTCCTAAGTTCATCTTAAGGGGGGGTGTTAGAGTAATAAGTTATTATGCTTAATTAATTATATCATACTAGTTAATTAATTAAGTCACTTATTCCTTTAGTTGCTTAAGCTAAAATTAGACACATTAATAATTGATTAATTATTAAGTGTGCACACTAGGGTTTCATTTAGGGTTTCCCTTTTAGGGTTTATTGATCTCCTTCATAAGGATTGATCTCTTTGTAATAATTCGAGATTCTAATAATGCATTTTACACTTTGAGGTTTACAGAACTTCTTGTTTGTTCTAAATGTCTTTTGCATGTGACAGATATCCATTTGCATGCAGGTGATCTTGGTTTTCTAACATATCCCTGATATACACATGGTACGTGGAGCACAACCGTGAACACCATCCCGTCTACCAACGTGAGTTAGGAGCAACCAACAAGAGACTAGGAGCTTGGACCAACTCTTCATGTCTTATCTAGGTATCACCCTAGCTTTGATGCTCCACTAGACATGATGTGACTGCATTGGGGTATAGCTTTCACCTCCCCCTTTATATACCCCACCACTAACACGTGGTTGGGATCGTCCCTTGGGGTGATGAAATCCCCAAGCAAGTCCCACTAATAAAATGAAAAAGAGTAAAAGGACTAAGTGGACTACAATTTCTCTTCACCCGGGATCGCCAAATGGTGCAAGGGGATTGGATACATCAATAGTCCACTTTAAAACACAACAAGAAGATTCTTTGACCCTTTAATTAATCCTATGTTCCTATTTTAAAGAAAATGAAAGCGCAAAACCAACTAAGAAAAATTTCTCCACCTGCAACACACTTGTCAGTAGTTTTGTTTTTTGTCTTTGACAAGTGAACTCTATTTTTTGGGCATGGTTGCCTCTTCTGTGAACCTACAAAATGTCAGAAAGCCGAAAATAGTAGAAACATAAACAAAACAAAAAACAAAATTCTATGTTTTTGGGCAAGGTCGCCCCTTTTGTGAACCTGCACAATGTCAGAAAGCAAAAAACAACAAAAATAAAAAACAAAAGTCTGTGTTTTTGGGCAAGGTCGCCCCTCTTGGTAAAGGTCACCCCTTCTGGGAAAGGTCACCCCTCTTGTGCAAGGTCACCCCTTTTATGAACCTGCATAATGTTAGAAATCTAAAAACAACAAAAACATAAAACAAAACAAAAATAAAAAGTTTATTTTTTAGGGCAAGGTCACCTATTCTATGAACTTGTAAATAGTCAAAAGGAAGAAAACAAAAAAAACATAAGAAAAATATTTTTATTTTTTGGGCAAGGTCAGTCGCCCATCCCGAGCAAGGTTGCCTATGTGTTCCAAAATCTGCAAAATTTCAAAAAATAGAAAACATGAAAGCAATGGACCCGTGACGTGGGTCCCACTAGGCATGCCAGAAATATGATCAGGTGAAATCTCAGAGTCTAAAAATGCAAAAAAATAGAATGCAAGAGAAGAAAATGACACCTGACACCTCAAGATTGGGCTGCATTGAACACAAATAAAAAAAGATAAAGATAACAACAATATAATATACCTTTCTCCCTTATGTTGATCCTTGGTTGGCCCTTGATGATGCTTTAAATATGTTCTCCTTGATGGAAAAAATGTGATGGTAATGGTAGTTGGGTGATCAATGAGGATGGATAAATGCAATAATGTCTAAGATGCAAGATGCACAATGTAGGTGAATTGCAATAACAATGGCTAAAATGGCTAAATGGCTAAATGGCTTGAGAGCATAAGTTTGGTAATAATGTATGAAGGTATCTTAATGCATGTAAGAGAGCGGTATTTATAGAAGAATTTGAATTCTCTAGAGGATTCAATGATCAAGATTGAGCCACCATGGCCAAGATGGAGGGTTATGGTGAGTTGAGGACTCACAAGCCCTTACATCTCGCCATGTGGTGAATGAAGTGGCCAAGGACATGGTGAGATGGAAAGGGTACAAGGTGACATGGAAAAGGCCATGTGGTCCCAAGGTACTTGAAAGTACCTTGGGATGGGAGAGGATTTCCCTAAAAAGGTATTCCTTTGCCCCATATGGGGCTGAAAGTGACAAGTGAGGACTTTTAGAAAGTCCACTCTTGTCACTATGGGATTGGAGACAGCCTTGGAGAAATAAAAGTAAATTTTTAATTCAATTTTTGGAAGAAACCAATGGGTAAGAAAATATTCCCATAAAAGGGGTCTTTGTCCCATGGGTACGATGTGACCTTTGAGAGGTCATGAGGAAGACAAATGCATGGGGGAATAAGTGTGAATTTTTAATTCACATGGGGAAGAAGTCAACCCAAAAAATGTAAGTACCAAGAAAGGTTGACTTAAGGACATGCTAGAAAAGGTAAAGGATTAGGATTATGATTGTGCAAACAGGTGATTAGGCTAATTAATGGGGATTAGAGGCAAGTGGATAGATATGGAGGATGTGACATTAATCCTAATTAAGGATATGCACATATTAATGAAGGATTAATTAAATTAACCCAGATTAGTGAAAGGGTTATGGAGGATGGAACAAGGAGAGAGAAAGAATGAATTAAAAATTGAAGTGGATAATTGACTAAATTAAATAAATTGATATTATTTAATTTAGAGAGGAAATGGTAAAGGATAAAGTATTTAATTAAATATTTTTGGAAACCTTAGAGAAAGGGGATAATATTAATTAAATGTGTCATTTAATTAATATAGATGGATTAGATGAATAAATGATGGAATTATGACCATATGGAAGTGGTCAAATTTAGGTGTTTATAGTAAGTATGCACATTGAATTTGTAAATTCATGTTATTGATCATTACTTTCTTTCAAGAATTTAAGTTTGATTGTAGAAGGGTTTGCAGAATTGTATTATTCTTAATTTGCAAAATGATGGTTATGTGTTGCTCTCTATTGACCACCTTTAATTTGGTATTCTCTATTGGTGTTTGATGTCATATGAATTTATGACTGTCATTGATCCATTTGTGTCTGTAGGTAATACTTAAGTTTATTAACTTAAGAAAAGAACAACATCGTTGCTGGTGCAAGTGTTCAGTGGTAAGAAAAACATCGATTGCTGGTGCATTTTCTGGTTCTCAATATTTTCTTTATTTTCCATCTCGTAGATTTCTAATATTCTTATATGCTACATATTTTATGTTAATTGTGTCAGTGATATATTTGAAATTTATACATACAATCATCGAGAGATGATAAAGTAGTGAAAGATGGGTCACATCACCTTTGTGGGACCTTCAATCAATCTACTTATAGCATGCATGAAGGTGCTAATAAACCTCGTCAAGTGTATGTCAGACATTATTCAGCTATTACTCTTTTAATGATTTTTATGTTAGTCCATGTCTAATATTGATAGGTTTTTATAGGTTTTTTATGGACCAAATTCCAGTGAGAGTACACAACCATGAAGAGGCTACTACCCATGTGTTTCCAAGGGAGAAGGGGATGTACTTGCATTTTTGAATGCAAATAATTGGACCACTTGAGGTGGATTGGAGAAAAGAAACTAGGAAACAAATCCTTTTGTTTCTTCTTATACAATATATTTCATGATCCAGGCTGCAAATGAGAGGATTATTTCTGTGTATGTATTGCTACAAGTATTAAAAAATGGGAAGATTTTCAAGATGTTCTTCCATCACTATTGTAATATTTGTTATTGAATTAGTGTATTTTTTGCTATACCAAAATTATGAGAAATTAATACATGCAAATGTGTGGGCCCTTAGAATAGTAGGCCCTTCATAATAATAGGTTCATCGGGTGGGGGGGAATCAACCGTTCCGGGCGGGAGGGCCCCTGCCCCTTCGGGACCAACCTAAGAGGCACTGGTAGATTCTAGTTGAGTTGCCTGCCTTCAGCAGGGCCCCCCCTGCTTAGAGGTAGATTAGATTCACTTTCTCACCCTATTGACTATACCCACCCACTATAGTAGTTCCCCTTAGAATAGTAGGGTGGTCGGTGGGGTTTGTGTCGAGCGAGGGGACATTAGGACCCCAACTATAGTTAATTAAGAAGTTCATTAATGCGCTAAATTAATTCGCTTGCTAGATTAAGATAGTATAAGCTATAATTTCTATAGTTGGGGGGGGGAATATATGCCTCAATTAAATGTGTACATTAAATTTTAAAGTTAGTTGTAATTCTTCATGGTTTACATTTAAAGTTGTCTTCAAGGAAAAGCATGTGGATTTATGACAAAATCTCAAACAATATCTTGCATTGTACAAAGTCATATTTTATTGCTCTTCTATAAACCCTATAACTCCTTCCAAAATTATTATTTTGATTAGAAGGTTGTGAACTCACCTCTCAAATTAATATGTCCCCATTATATCATGATGATTATCAACCCTTTTTATTTTGTCTTGGGTTATTACATCACTGTGAGACCCCATTTCTATGAGGAATATTCTGCCCCTACCTTGTCAATCCTATCGAATTGGCAAGCTAGTGAGTTTTTTGGCTTGCCAATTTGGCAGGGTTGACAAGGTAGGGACAGTGTATGCCTCATAGAAATGGGGAGTGAGATCACTAGCTTGCCAATTCGGTAGGGTTAACAAGGTAGGGGAAGCGTATTCCTCATAGAAATGGGGTGTCACGGTGATTTTTTGATATGGATTTAATAGATTATTAGACATATATGTGACTACATCACCATGATACCCCATTTCTATGAGGCATACGCTGCCCCTATCTTGTCAACCCTATCAAATTGGAAAGCCAGTGAGCTTGGCAAGCTAGTGAGATCACTAGCTTTCCAATTCAGTAGGGTTGACAAGCTAGGGGAAACATATGCCTCATAGAAATGGGGTTTCAGAATAATTTTTTGAGATGGATTGAATAGATGATTAGACATATATGTGATAGTGTCTTAATTCATTGCAATGTTTTGTGATGCTCTTCTCATTTTTTCATGTGGATGGTTGAAGTTCTATTAAGATTATTAAAGAATTTTATCATAGTCAAAGGAAACTATGAGACACTTGTCTTATAACTCTTATATTCCCTCCAACATCATAATAAGAAAATACTCCTTCTAAGACCTTTGTTCTTATGGTCTTTGTGAGCATTGTGAGAAGTGGCTTCTTCTCCCACCTTTCACTCCACCTTGCCAACGTAGGAGGAACATATTCCTAGTTTATTTCCCTCATCCCAACTGATGTAGATTAGGGAAGATTTTTTCAAATCAATCACAATCCAATTATTCTTGAATTTTTTTTTCACTTGGAAGACCCTAACTTGGTGTTTTCACTCAATTTTCTCAAATTTGCTTGTAACACATCAAACAATGAATTTTAGGCATATATTTTAGAGAACGCCTCAAACCCATGAAAGAAATATAACTTAGGATACCCTTTATTCTCTTCTTGAAGATACCAAATTTTTGCATAGGCTTGTTTTAGAACATTCTCTCCTAAAATGGACTGTTGTGTTGCCCCTTAAGCCCAATTAGGCCTCTTTTACAAAGCAAGTGTGTGATATTATTTCCCTAGATCACAAATATTCATTCCTAGACCTTGGAAATATCACATGGGGTCTGAAACAATATATTTTCTCATTTGAAACACCCAAAAACTCATCTAACAACAAAACCCTACCTCTACCTATCAAAACTAGCCTAATACATTGAAATATTAGGCTAGGGCTTGCACAAATAGGGCCCTAACTCCATCCCTTGAATCTAAAATCCTACTAAACATGAAAAAAACCCTATCTAATTCCATTCCACCAATTTTTAGCAATTTCCATTGGTGGAATGGTTCAATATGCCATTTTTTCTCTCAAACCAATTTGATTTAGGGTTTTCAGACCACTTCCAACAAATTGCCTATAAAAACCTTCAAAATTTATGAAAATAGCTCAAACCAATGCCAAAACAAAGCTAGTTCATGCCTCCATCAGATTAAATTCAACTTATTTCATGTAGAGATTGTATGGAACCATACCCATTCTTGTAGCAACATATTTACATAAAACATTACAAAAAATAGAGCTATTATTATTGCTTGCACTTCAAAATCAACTTCAAAACCTTGCCTCAAAGTTTGTGAGGCATATTTGAACTTGTACCACAAAAAAACAATAGTTCCACAAACATTTGTACTACATGATCATTCAGCTTCCAAATATGAAAAAATTATAAAGTTGAAAGCAACATTTGAAAACATTTGTAAAACTTAACAAAACTTGGCAAATCTATCTAATACCAATCCCACATGACTTATTAAATTGTAAATGGTCTAAATAGACCTTATTACATCATAATTAGACTCAACAACACAAAAAATAAATATTAGACCAAAATTGCACAATTTCACTAGGTGCCCCTGCACCACCAACCAATCCAATCCTCACCATACATGTCACAAGACCAATTTTCCAACCGTTGATCTTGTGCCACATGCATGTACAATTTATTAGCCTATAAAAGGAAGCTCATCACCTCCATTTTTAACATGCACAAGAGCTATCATACTTACGTGCTTCTTAAATCTCATATTAATTATCCAAAAGTGTGCCTTTGTCTTTGCATCATTATTATCATAGCATTAGCATTATCATTAGCATTGCATTCTCATTAGCATAGCATAGCATAGCAATCTCCATAGAATTGCAGTTGTAGATAATTCATTGTAGGATCATATCCTCATCTCTATCTTATCATCATCAATAGCTTCATCAGTTGCATATCCATACCTTGCATTGTAGAAACAATTCACACTGCATATCTAGCTTGGCAAGCTAGTGAGCTCACTAGCTTGCCAATTCAGTAGGCTTAACATGGTAGGGGAAACATATGGATCATAGAAATGGGGACTCATGATGATGCATAAGGGAAAAATATTGAAAATGGGGATTCATGGCCATGTACATCACCGTGAGTCTCCATTTCTATGAGTCATACACAACCCCTACCTTGTCAAGCCTACCGAATTGGCAAGCTAGTGAGCTCACTAGCTTTCCAATTCGTTAGGGTTGAAAAGGTAGGGGAAAATTATACCTCATAGAAATGGGGTCTTATGGTGATTTACATCACCGTAAGTCCCCATTTCTATTATCCATACGCTTCCCCTACCTTGTCAATCTTATCGAATTGGCAAGCTAGTGAGCTTGGCACGCTAGTGAGCTCACTAGCTTGCCAATTTGGTAGGGTTGACAAGGTAGGGGAAGCATATGCCTCATAGAAATGGGGTCTCATGGTGACGTACATCACCATGAGTCCTCAACAAGCCAAAGTTTAGTGGGATAACACCTTTTCCCATCTCAAATAAATCTATAAATCTATCCTTCTAGATGATTGAGATAACAAATATATCTTGAGGAAAAGACATAGTTTTGAAAGGAGGGATGATATGGTGCAGGGAACCATAGGCCTCCATGATCCATGAAAGAGTCTAATGTTATTTTTTTGGTGTTTGAGTCAGTTGTAGTCGAATTGTAAAAGTTGCTCCAATTTGCTAAAATTTGCTATGCAACTTTGCATTTTTTGCATTTGGGGGATGTTGAACAGATAAGAGTTAAAAAGGTAGTTGTAGTTGGTTGGTTTTGATTTGAAAATATTTAATATACCATTTAATGGTTGAACCAAGGTTGTGGAGGAAATTTTGTAAGTTGAAGATCAATAATGGTGTGGTTTTCTAATTTTTCTTATTGCGATTCGTTATTACATGAGGTTGTATGACCTTGTACTGCCTGCAAGTGGTATCAAATTGACTAGAGTTGATGTGGAATTGAATCTACTTTGCAAAAAACTTAATTTCATTGAATTTAATTCAATTTTAAGCATTTTAGAAGCAATCTACTCCATATCGCTTTGAAACCCTAGGTTTTAGTGCTTTGAGAGAATAAAATAGAGTTTTGAGCCTTTCCACTAGTAAAATGGCCCAAGAATTGGTGGAATTGAGGTAATTAGGATGTATTTTGAGTTTGTGAAGTTTTTAGGAGAAGGGGAGGAGGTTTTATGAAGACTAGGTGATACCCTAGGTTGAAAATCCTCTTGTTTTGGGCATAAAAGGTTGCATAGGAGTAGGGTTTTATAGAAAACGTGTTTGGAAACCATTATAGTTGATAGAATTTTCATGTGAAAACCCCATATGACATGTTGGGTTCTCTAGAATGAACAATTGAGGATTGGAGTTGGCAGAACCAATAGTTGACCTATCAAACAAGCCTAATTAGGCCTATGGTGAAGCGTAGAAACAAAAAATTGAGGGTTGTGTTCCAAAGTAACCACAAATGTAATTTTTATATGTTTTGAAGTGTCAAAAAGGGTATTTATAAATATGATTAGATTTTGGGTTGGAGGTCTTATCTGAAAGTTATGACAAAAATACCCTATTTTTTTGTACTACAAGGAATAATGACAACTTGTGAAGAAAAATTATTTGTTTGATGTGTTAGGGTTTTGACTAGTAATTTTTTTGATTTGGTTTGTGATCCCACCCCTACTTTGCATCATGATGTTAGTCATTTTTCTATGGTGTCTAGTTTTCACTTGATGGAAAAAGTGTCAAATGCAACCAGTGTAAAGTTGCAAAGTGGTGCAACTTTTTTTTTACAACTCATCTGACCAAACACTATTCCAACGCATCTTGATGGGTAAATTTATGCTAGGCATGGTACTTTTTCACACCCATACATGTAGAATCACTCTGAGCTACATTCAACTGGTTGAATCCTTTAAGAGTCCAAAGTGCTAAATGGCAGCAAACTTTAGCATGTTGTTAGTCAAACACTATGATTCTTAGAAACTTATCATTTAATAACATGGGATCGGGTTGGGCCTCTCTATAATAACCTCTCTTAGTTTTTTCTATCTTAGAGGATTTTTCCTATGGTGACAAATTTTAACTTGGGAAAAAAGTTGTCAAATACAAGTGGTTAAATTTTTTCAAGTGGTGTTATGCTAGGTACGGTCCTCTTTGACACCCAAACATGCAGAATCGCTCCGAGCTACATTCAACCGACATAATCCCTTAAGAGTCCAAATTGCAAAATGGCTGCAAACTTCATCATGTTCATATTTAGACACCGCAATGCTTAGAAACTTCTCGTTTGATTCTATGGGATTATCTTGGTCCCCTCTATAATAATATCTCTCAAATTTTTCTATTTTAGAGGCCTTTTCCCATTGTGGTGAATTTTTGCTTGAAGAAAAAGCTGTCAAATGCAAGTAGTTGAAAGTTGTAAAGTGGTACAACTTTTGTTCTACAACTCGTGTGACCAAACGAATTGTTTTGAAACATCCAAATGGGTACATTTACTCTAGGCATGGTAATATTTCACACCCAAACATGTAGAATCACTTTGAGCTACATTCAGCGGGCATAATCCATTAAGAGTCCAAAGTGAAAAATGGTTGCAAAATTTAGCATGCTCATATTTAGTCACTGTTACACTTAGAAAATTCTCATATGAGCCTATGGGATTGCATTGAGACCCTCTATAATAATCTCTCTCGATTTTTTCTATATCAGAGGCCTTTTCTTGTGATGGTGAATTTTTGCTTGGGGAAAAAGTTGTCAAATGCAAATAGTTAAAAAATGTAAAGTGGTGCAAATTTCGTTCTACAACTCGTGTGACCCATCAAACTATTTCAACACATCTAGATGGGTACATTTATGTTTTCATGGTCCTCTTTTGCATCCAAACAAGTGGAATCGCTCTAAGCTACATTCAACTGATAGTCTCCCTTAAGAGTCCAAAGTGCAAAATGGCTACAAACTTCAACATGTTGTTATTTAGACACTGTGACACTTAAAAAATTCTTTTCCAAGCCTATTAAATAAAATTAGGCCCTCTACAATAACCTCTCTTGGTTTTTTCTATCTCAGAAGAATTTTCCCATGGTGGTAAATTTTTGCTTGGGGAAAAAGTTGTCAAATGCAAGTAGTTGAAAGTTGCAAAGTGGTCCAACTTTTATTTTGCAACTCGTGTGACCAAATGAACTATTCCAATGTGTCTGAGTGGGTACGTTTACATTATCCATGGTCCTCTTTCACACCCAAACATGTAGAATCGCTCTGAGCTACATTCAACCGACATAATCCCTTAAGAGTCCAAAGTGCAAAATGGCTGCAAAATTTAGCATACTTTTAATCAGACACCATGACACTTAAAAAATTCTGATATAAAAATATGGGATCTCGTTGGGGCCCTCTACAATAACATCTTTCAGTTTTTTTTTATCTTGGAGGCCTTTTCCTATGGTGGCGAATTTTCGCTTAGCGAAAAAGTTGTCAAATTCAAGTAGTTGAAAGTTGCAAAGTGGTGCAAATTTTGTTCTGCAATTTGTGTGACCAAACAAACTATTTCGATGCATCTGAGTGGGTAAATTTATATTACACATGGTCCTCTTTCACACTCAAACACACAGAATTGCTCTGAGCTACATTCAATCGACAAAACACCTTAAGTGTCTAAAGTGCAAAATGGTTGCAAACTTCAGCATATTCGTATTCAAAAAATGTGGCACTTAGAAAATTTTCATCTGAGCCTATGGGATCATGTTGAGACCCTCTAAAATAACCTCTCTCATTTTTCACTATCTTGAAGGCCTTTTCCCATGGTGACAAATTTTTTCTTGAGGAAAAAGTTGTCAAATGTAAGTAGTTGAAAGTTGCAAAGTGGTGCAAAATTTTTTCTACAACTCATGTGACCAAATGGACTATTCTGACACATCTGGATGGGTACGTTTATGCTAAAAATGATTCTCTTTCATAACCAAACATGTGTAATTTCTCTGAGCTACATTCAACCGGTAGAATCTTTTAAGAGTTCAAAGTGTAAAATGATTGAAAAATTCAATATGTTTGTATTCAAACATCATGATGCTTAAAAAATTATCATCTAAACCTATGGGATCATGTTGGGACCCTTGTTAATAACCTATCTCAATTTTTTCTATCTCAGAGGCCTTTTCCCATGGTGGAAAATTTTCATTTGGGGTAAAAGTTGTCAAATACAAGTAGTTGGAATTTGTAAAGTGGTGCAACTTTCATTTTGCAACTTGTGTGACCAAATGAATTGTTCCAACGTATCTAGATGAGTATGTTTATGCCAAGAATGGTCCTCTTTCACACCTGAACACGCAGAATCATTCTGAGCTACATTCAACCAACAAAATCCCTTAAGAGTTCAAAGTGCAAAATGGTTGCAAACTTCAGCATGCTTTATTTGGACACTATGATGCTTAAAAAATTCTTGTCTGAGCCTATGGGATCACATTGGACCCCTTTATAATAACTTCTCTTGGTTTTATCTATCTCAGAGGCCTTTTTTTGTGGTGGTGAATTTTCATTTGGGAAAAAAGTTGCAAATTTATGCACCTTGTGTGACCAAAAAAATGGTTTCAATGCATCTGGGTGGGTAAATTTATTCTAGGAATTATCCTCTTTCACAACCAAACACGTGGAATCACTCTGAGCTAAATTCAACCTATAGAATCCCTTAAGAGTCTAAAGTGAAAAATGGTTGTAAACTTCAACATGGTGTTACTCAGACACTGTGATGATTAGAAACTTCTCATCCAATCCTATGGGATCATGTTGGGCCCGTCTACAATACTCTCTCTCTATTTTCACTATCTCATAGGTCTTTTCTTGTGGTGGTGAATTTTCACTTGGGAAAAATTTGTCAAATGCAAGCAGTTGAAAGTTGCAAAGTGGTGCAACTTTAATTTTGTAACTCATGTGAACAAATGAACTATTCTGAAGTATTCGAGTGGGTACATTTACACTAGGCATGGTCCTCTTTCGCATCCAAACATGTGGAATCGCTCTGAGCTACATTCAATCAAAAAAATCCCTTAAGAGTCTGAAGTGCAAAATGGATGCAAACTTTAGCATGATTTTACTCGAACAAAGTGACACTTATAAAATTCTTTTCTGAGTCTATGGAATCATGTTGGGCCTCTATATAATAATCTCTCTTGGTTTTTACTATTTTGGAGGCTTTTTCCCGTGGTGGCGAATTTTTGCTTGGGAAAAAAGTTATCAAATGCAAGTAGTTGAAAGTTGCAAAGTGGTGTAACTTTCGTTGTGTAACTCATGTGACTAAAAAAAATATTCTGATGTGTCTAGGTGTGTACATTTACACTAGGCATGGTATTCTTTCACACCCAAACACGTAGAATTGCTCCAAGCTACGCTCAACTAGAAGAATCCCTTAAGAGTCCAAAGTGCAAAATGGCTGCAAACTATAGAATGTTATTACTCAGACACCGTGATGCTTATAAAATTCTCATATGAGCCTATGATATTTTTTTGGTCCCTTCTACAATAACCTCTCTCAATTTTTTCTATCTCGGAGGCATTTTTTATGGTGGCAAATTTTCACTTCGGGAAAAGTTGTCAAATGAAAGTAGTTGAAAGTTGCAAAGTGGTGCAAATTTCATTCTACAACTTGTGTGACAAAATGAACTATTCCAACACATTTGGGTGGGTATTTTTATACTAGCCACGGTCCCCTTTTACACACAAACACATAGAATCGCTCCAAGCTACATTCAATCAACATAATCCCTTAAAAGTCCAAGGTACAAAATGACTGCAAACTTTAGCATGTTGTTACTCGGACACCATGACACTTAGAAAATTATCATCTGAGCCTATGGTATTGCATTGGGCCCATCTATAATAAATTATCTCAATTTTCACTATCTTAGAGGCCTTTTCTCATGGTGGCAAATTTTCGTTTGGAGAAAAAGCTATCAAATGCAAGTAGTTGAAAGTTGCAAAGTGGTGCAACTTTCATTTTGCAACTCGTGTGGCCAAATGAAATATTTTGATGCATCCGGGTGGGTACATTTACACTATCTATGGTCCTCTTTCACACCCAAACATGCGAAATCCCTTTGAGCTACATTTAACTGACAAAATCCCTTAAGAGTCCAAAGTGCAAAATGGCTGCAAACTTAAGCATGTTGTTACTCGGACACCATGATACTTATAAACTTCTTGTATGAGCCTATGGGATCAAATTGGGCCCCTCTACAATAACCTTTCTCGATTTTCACTATCTCATAAGCCTTTTCCCATGGTAGAAATTTTTTGTTTGGGGAAAAAATTATCAAATGCAAATAGTTGAAAGTTGCAAAGTGGTGCAAATTTCATTGTGCAACTTGTGTGACCAAAAAAATTGTTCCGACATGTCTAGGTGGGTACATTTATGCTATGCATGGTCCTCTTTCACATCCAAACATGCCAAATCACTTTGAGCTACTTTCAACTAGCTAAATTATTTAAGAGTTTGAACTGCAGTTGTAGTCACTATATAGTGCACCCTTGCTGAGATGCAAAACTCAGCCTACTAGTGAAATATAATTTGAATATTCAATATCCATGATGTATGGTTTAATTTCCTATGCTAATTTTGCATGAAGAAAAACCATGCTTGTTGCTTACTATTATGCCAATTTTCGTGTGAAGAAAACCCATGAGACCATAGACAAGGCAACAAACTATTTGAAAAAATGACTCAAAGAAATGTGGTCTCATGGTGATGGAATGGCATGAAGAATTCCAAGACAAGAAAATTTATATGGATTGTCATGGAATTCCATCACCATGAGACCACATTTCTTTGAGCCAATTTTTCAACCAACTCACTTCCTTGTCTATGCTATTGATTACTATTATGCTTTGATAGAATTTTTCCAAGCATCCATAGCTTGTTCGAAATCACCTGTTATAGGATTTTAGCCATAGTAGCAAGGTAGTGAACTATTTGATAAAATTATTTGGTAGACATGTATGAAAAATATGGTAGCATAGACAAGGCAGCAAACTTTTGAAAAAAAGCCTCAAAGAAATGTGGTCTCATCGTGTGATGGAATGCCATGACAAGCGAATTGCTATGGATTGTCATGGAATTCCATCACCATGAGATCACATTTATTTGAGGCATTTTTTCAACCAGTTCACTACCTTTTCTATGCTACTAGTTACTATTATGCTTTGATATATTTTTTCCAAGCATCCATCACTTGTCTGAAAGCACTTGTTGTAGGCTCTTAGCCATAGTAGCAACAAGTTTTAGGGTTTTATCCATAGTAGAAAGGAAATGAACTATATCAAAGAAATGTGGTCTCATGGTGATGGAATTTTCTTGTCATGGCATTCCATCACCATGAGACCACATTTCTTTGAGATATTTTTTCAAATAGTTTACTGCCTTGTCTATGCTATTGCTTACTATTACACTTTGATAGATTTTTCAACGTATCCATAGCTTGTTTGAAAGCACCTATTTTAGTCTTTTAGCCATAGCAGCAAGCTAGTGAATTGATTGATAAAATTCTTGGGTAGACATGTATGAAAAATTTCATAGCATAGACAAGACAATGAACTATTTAAAAAAACTGCCTCAAAGAAATGTGGTCCCATGGTGATGGAATGCCATGACAAGCACATTGAGACCACATTTATTTGGGGCATTTTTTCGAATAGTTCATTGCCTTTTCTATTATATTTTTTATATTATGCTTTGATAGATTTTTTCCAAGCATCCATAGCTTGTTTGGAAGCACCTTTTTTAGGCTTTTACCCATAGTAGCAAGGTAGTGAACTGTTTGATAGAATTCTTTGGTAAACATGTACAAAAAATGTGGTAGCATAGACAAGGTATTGAATTTTTTGAAAAAATGCCTCAAAGAAATGTGGTATCATAGTGATGGAATTCCATGAAAATCCATATAAATTTTCTTGTCATGGCATTCCATCACCATGAGACCACATTTCTTTGAATCATTTTTTCAAGCAGTTCATTTCCTTGTCTATGCTATTGCTTGCTATTATGCTTTGCTAAATTTTTTCCAAGCATCCATAGCTTGTTCAAAAGCACATGTTTTAGGGTTTTATCCATAGTAGAAAGGAAATGAACTATTTGATATAATGCTTTGATAGACATGTATGAAAATGTGGTAGCATATAAAAGGTGATGAACTCTTTGAAAAAATATCTCAAAAAAATGAGGTCTCATGGTGATGGAATGCCATGACAATCAAAAGCAATTTGATTGTCATGGAATTCCATCACCATGAGACCACATTTCTTTGAGGAATATTTTTAAATAGTTCACTTCCTTGTCTATGGCTTGTCATGGCATTCCATCACCACATTTATTTGATGTGTTTTTTCAAATAAAACACTGCCTTGTCTATGCTATTGCTTACTATTATGCTTTTGATATATTTTTTCCAAGAATCTATAGCTTGTTTGAAAGCACTTGTTTTAGGATTTTATCCATAGAAAAAAGGTGGTGACTGTTTGACAAGATGATTTGGTAGAAATGTATGAAAATGTGGTAACATGGACAAGGCAGTGAACTATTTGAAAAATACCTCAAATAAATTTGGTCTCATAGAATGCCATGATAAGAAAATGCAATTGGCAACTAATCCTAGTTATTAGTTATGCAATGTGAAGTAATTGCATAAATTCTTAGGTTGAATTTGTAAAAACTATATTGTAATTAAAATTTTGTCATCTATCAGCATCTAGTTATTATTTATGCAATGTGTAGTAATGCTTTGACTTTGAAAGATGTGCAATGCAATGCAATCAATGATATGAATATAAACTAAAAAAATCTATTTTTGACAATTCATTAGTCAAAATATTTATTTTATTTGGTCTCTATATCTCTATATTCTATGGAAATACCTTTCAATTTGAAAAAGAAAAGTTTTTATCTCTTGTTCTACTATTTTTTACATTTTTTTAAATATGATTTTTTCTCAATTTTTTCAAAAACTCTTATACTTTTGGTTTGCCAATTTTTCCCCAAAATATTTTTGTTGCTATGCATTGGAAGCATGAAGCATACACTTGAATACACACAATATACATGAAGTATACATGTGAATAAGTGAAGAATACATGTGAATAAGTGAGGCACAAGTAATTAAAGCATTGTAAAGGATACAAACCAACAGGAATGGAGCTTATTTACACAATATGCTTTAGATGTAGCTTATTGAGCAATCAAGAGTATTAATTAAGCATTAGATGTAAAAAAATCCATGCCTACAACATTCAAGTGTAAAATTTACACAATACGCATGATAACATCATTCAAGAATGGTAGTAGCAAAATAAGATTTTCTTTAATAAAAAATTCGTAAGGCTATACAATGATATATATTGATAAAATTATATACAATATATCTAGAAAAGTCATACAAACTTACAAAGGAGCCATATGGCAATAAAATGTCATGTATATATCAATAGTATAAAATATATGTTCCAAAATGCCACATAGGCATACAACAAACGACCCTAATACATAGCCATTTCCCTCTAGGGGAAGGAAATAGATCTTGTGTTGCCTTCAAAATTCAGTTGGATGGAGTGACTATTGATTCTCTTGTCTTTCGAACATGCTCAATAGTCCTCTTGTCTTCATTCTAGACCTTCAACTGATACAATAAAAAGTAAAGATGTTAATAAATAGAAATTGAATTATGGAATGACATATAACAAAATATAATCACTTGCCGCATACATATAGTCATCATGCACATTTACAACATTACCACATCCACGATTTGGAGTGACAACCACTTGTAGCAACCATCAAAATAGAATTAAACTACATAAAAGTATCATAAAAAAAATCTATAATAGACCATAAAAGAGTAAATATAATGTCAAATCAACTAGTCTGTTGCATACCTCTCTTAATGGATAAGAACTGGCTATTTCTGCAACAACTCCATGGTCCATCATGCCACCAACATCACCAGGGCTATCTGATGTCAACAACTCCAAATGAAATAAAATATCTAACAGTAATATAAAGAAGTTCAGGTAGTTCCTTTATAATTATCATAAATGAAAGAGTAAATGGTTGGCCTTAGTTGAGACTAAAATATAGTGCTTATAGATCACAAAATGGTGAAAGTACTAAGTCCATTGGGATAGTCCAAACTCTTGAAAATGCCAAAATTCAATGTTCATTGAGATTTGTATTGCATATGTTGATGAAATAATGTTAATTAGGGCATGTTGTCAACATAGTGATAATGCAACAATGAATTTCACATGAATGAAGTGAGGATTAATATGTTACTGGAAGCTTTCAAAGGGATAATGGAACATACGATGAATTAGGACGTGTCTAGGATTTTACTATAGCACATAAATTTGGTTGATGAGGTGTGCAACAGTAATGGAGAAAACAAATTTGGTCAATATTGAGTGGAAGGAAATTTGTTTCTTCTAACAGTGTATAGGATAAAACTTGGATGGAGGTGCTATAGCATATACGAGATAAAGAGACAAGATCAACAAGGGATAATGGAACATATGGTGAGAGGGTACAATGGGATGGGAGTCAAATGCAATAATGGAATATGGGATGGGCTAGGATGGGATAACAAAATATAGTGTGAACTATTAGAGGTTAATGGGATGGGATAAGGAGGGAATAAAGGAACATAGGGTGAATTAGGGAAGGATAGTGAGACAAGACCAAGAGAGGATAATGGAACATAAGGTGAAATAAGAGAGGGTAATGGGATGGGAATAGAAGGGGTTAATGGAACATAGGATGGACTAGTATATATTGACGGGATGGGCTAGGATGGGATAAAAAAATATAATGTGGACAGCTAGAGGTTAATGGGATGCAATTAGTAGGGAATAATGCAACATAGGGTGAATTAGGAGGTGTCTAGGGTTTGAATATAGTACACAAAGTGTGAACTTGACTTGTGTGTAGAAATAATAGAGAAGATTTATCTAGGATGAAACGTGGATAAAGATGGTATAACATAGAATGGATAAAGGAACATAGGGTGGAACATAGGGGATCATGGAACATCTAGGGTGAAATAAGAATGGGTACAATAAGAAGGGAGTAGAAGGTCATAATGACACATAGCATGGACTAGAAGATATTAGTGGGATGGGCTAGGAGGGGATCATGGAAAATAGGGTGAACTATTAAATGTTAATGGGATGGGATTAGGAAGGAATAAAGGAACACAAAGTGAATTAGGAGAAGATAATGTGACATGATCAAATAATACAAATGAATTTTTTATGTTTCTCATTAGTTTTTTAGATTTGTATATGCATAATTACAAAAACTAGCTAAATTTTTTTTACAACACCATTAATGAATAAAGGCTACCTGAGTGTAAGTTTTTTGCGGAAATGAATTGCGAGGTGTGGAGGCTGAAGGTCCACCATGAAATTGTTTGAAATACAAAGCATGTTATGAGACAAACATTCAAATATAACATTCAGTTGTTCAAATGCAATAATAATATCTTTAATAATAGTTGCATACCTGTGGACTCAACATCAAGAATGAATAAGGGTCTATAGGAATGGAGCACGTCTCATGAATAGTCTGACCCTAAAATTTTATCATATCAAAATTCTACTAATTTAGTTATTCTTAAATTTCAAAATATAATTTAATAAACAACATTAAATGAACTTGCTGAATTTTACTTGAGTGTCAATGCCGAATGTATCATTAAGAAAATCATCTGTGAAATCCATCACCTCTGCAACTGATGTAGGTTGCGTAGTTTCATCCTAAGAGATTTGATAATCATACAATAAAACAACACCATAAGCATCACAATGGTGGGGTGGAGCTCGAGACCTACACATCTCCTCCACATCAAGCTCTATTAGAGGCCTCACACACTATAAAATGGTATGGGTGAGTGATCCAATTGACTCCAACATGCCAACCTCTAAACTATCCTTAACAATGGAAGGAACAACGACATTCTCCACCATGGGTTTGGCCAAGGTTCTTGGTGACAACTATGGATTACGTCAAGCAACAAGTCTATCATGTGTGGAGTCCCCATGTCTACCCTGAAAGTCTAAGATGTTAAAATAATTTGGAATCTTATTGAGGACAAACTCATAATAGAGTCTCCTCAAAAATTATTGTGGTACCTCATGGTTATTGCATGGAGGTTGGTCAAATACCATCCACCACCGATCCCAAAATTTATTTTTAATTAACTCATGGTAGAACCAATGGATGGGGAACCTCTTGCATACATGAGATAAAGGTGTGTTGGTTCTTGGGTCTATAAATAGGGCACACAAGTTGAATTTTCTATTTTTTTGTTCTTTCACATCTGCATATGACAAACCACTAGCATAAAATTGTCTCATCTTATGCTTGTTATTTGACCAAAAAATTATTTTCTCGCTCATTTCTCCTACATGAGATACAATTGACTTCAATTATTCAGCAATCCCTCTCCTATAAGGGTGGGTTTTGGCATGCTCGGTCAATCTTCCAATTAATTGTTCAATGTCTCTTTTATTGTTTTCAATTTGATTTAGAATATTTTATTGTGTTCCTTGAGGATGCCTATGAATTGATGGAGGGGTTTCATGTTTTTCTTGTATAGGAGGCTCTTCATGAGGGGGTGATTATCAATTCTCAATGTTTCGAGGTGGAGATTCATTCCCTGAGAATTAGAACAAAGTTTTATTATAAAAACCTATTTCAATTTGCATTATAAATCAAATTCAAAATAAATAGAATAAAAATACACACCTCTTTGCAATATTTGACCTCTCTGACGTGTTGGCGAAATCCTCATGAAAAATCACAAGCTAAGAGTGAAAAAAATGGATGAGATTTAGTGAGCACGAGTTGCAAAAATCAAATCATCCAAGCCAAGCCATGGGTTGAAATGAAATGCAGGTTTGAAATGCATTTTTTGGCTTTTAATTTACTTTTACATTTGGCGCTCACCAAATTTGGCATGTGCCAAATGCTCAATTTTGACCTTTTTTGAATTTTTTTCCAATTTGGCATCAAAATTATGTCATAGATTGGTGCACTTACTCGATAAGCTTTATAAAAATAGCAAGTTGATGAGATAAGCATAAATATTCTACAACATTAAGGTGGAAAATCTAGGTGTTTCTATTTTCTCCTCTTTGAAAGGTCATTGTGACTAAATGAAGCATTGGATTTTTAAAGAAACTAGAAGAGAAAGAAGGGATGCATGAGGATGCCTAAACTGGCATGATAGTTAGGGATCTTCCCCATAAGAGGGTTTGCGAGGATGAAAGATATGGATGGGTGATCTAAATGAGAAAATAAGTAGTAAATGGAAGAACTTAGGGTAGAATGGATGAGTTAAACCAAAAGTGGTGGGTTGAAGTGAGTAAGAAAAATGTTTTCTATGGATAATTAGTTAGAATAAATAGGTTTAAAAAATAAGAAGATGAGTTTAAGCATTATTGATGTGATGATGAGCGTTGTGAAGCTTCACATACACAAAATTTTAATTATTTGAGAAACATAATTTATTATAACATATAACAAGATCCACCATAATATGTAAAAGTCATGATGCCCTCATTTGAGTATGTTATTAGATGGACACAAAGGCAACAAAAAATAAATAAACACAAAAATACACAAATACGAACACTCACAAATTACAAGAATAGATTACAATTGTGTCCTTGATTAGGTTAAAATCCATGATTAGTTGATTGGTGGTAATGATTGGTTTAATTTTCCCCAAGCAACAATATATGAGAGGCAGTTGAATTGGGAACAATATATCTCAATAAAGTTACAATTATATTTTTAAAATTGAACATGGATTTTAATAAAACTAATAACTTTCAAAATGGTTTTACACTTATTTATTGTTTCATTATTGGATTTTTCTACATTTTTATTTTTTTAATGTTTTTGGACTTTTTGTAGCTTTGACCATATGAAATTATAAAATAATGCTAGATTGCACTCTAAAGAAGATCTAATATACCAATATTTTCCTACAACATGTCTTAAGAATCTTCCTATGTTCTTGTCAAGGTAAAAAATGGGAAAAGGAATTATTGTAAATTAACAAGCATGGGGGATAATTAAGAATATTGAGATTTGAATTCAAAGTGGGAAATACCCCCAAGTGTAGGGTACTTATAGACAATAGACTAAACATGATGCTAGAAATTAGTTTTCATGAGAATGGTACTAGAGTATTATATTACTTGATCAAGGGTGTCATAAGAATAGTTTTCACCTATTCAAAAATATCTTTACTCTTTTTATTCTTTTGATAGCATCATCAAAATATTTAGACATGGTAGAATTTGAGGTGCATGACACTCATAGGTTCATCAAGCTCTAATACATATTAAGAGGGAATTTATTTTGCTCCTAAGCTAATTTTGACAATGATAGCATAAGGAGCTAGCTAATTAGGCACAAAATTGTCTTTTTTTCATGATTCTAATTGGCATCTCTTTAATTTTATTTAAGAATGAGATCACCAATTTCAAAATATTTGGATTTAATACACTTTTTGTAGCTTATTTGTAAAAATTTTTGATATTATTTCTAATGGTCAAGCACATTTAACCATTTTCATCAAGAAGTTCCAACTCATAAACACATGGAAACTTTTATTCCCCATCATTGATCAAATTATGCAAGGAGATGCAAAAAGATGGAAGATCAATATCAATAGGTAAGAAGGATCTAGCTTCAAAGGTAGGGAATAAGGAGTGGATCTTATGGGTTTGGGGATATTGGTACAATAAGCTTATAAAGTAAGATAGAGTTGAAGATGTTAATCTAACCACCATTAGAAAAACTCAGGGTGTAGTGAATGCTAATTTTTTTTAATCCTCAAGTGTAATTTTGATCTAGTTATATCTTGAGAAACCATCCATGAGAGATAACATTGTATTTATTTTTATCAATTTGGAAATCATTTCAATATAGAATGAAGGAAAATTATATTTTAGAAAAGTCTTATTAATGTATGAGAATTTTTTTCACACTTGGATACTTTCTAGTTTTGTATTCATAGGATTAATGTTAGAAATACATTTATAATAGTCAGTTGATCATATAAACCCAGCCTCTTTATTAATTTTTAAGTTCTTTGATGAGAATATCTACCTTACGATGCATATTTATTAGCTATTATTTAATGGTTTTTCCATCAACATGTATGACTAGGTGATGCACCAAAATGGATGGATCCAACCTAGGCATGTCAACATATGACCAAGCAAAAAAACTAAAAATTTATTTAGGAGAGTGAGAAGAATTAATAATTGGACTAAGAAACGAAAAGAATGACCATTTAGGATTTTTCTTCATTCTAATATTCACATCAATGGTATCCTCAAGTAGAAATATAGAATCGTACTATAATTATACTAGCATAGGAAGAACATTGATTTCCTTGTCTATTAGCACCTCAGAGAGGTTTTCACTAATATACTTATCTTTGTTTTTTTAGTTTTATTTTTTGGTCTAATAATGCCTCAAAGATATTTTCACTTGGGGAATTTTATTTTTTATTTTTTATTTTATTTTCTTATTAACTCTTCCTAGTCCCCAAAATAAAATACTATATCTAGATTGATGTCAAAACCTTATTTATGATTTCCTTTCAAGATACCATCTTGAATCTCCATGAATTCTATTATATATTAATCACTACAAAATAAATCATTGGTATGTGATATTTTTTGTCCCAGTCAATAAGTTTTGAGTGTTGGAGGTCAAGGGTAATTGTGACAATAACAACATCATTAAAAAGGTTGGTGGCAGTGAGGTCTTCACAAAAAATATGAGAGGAACCTATCTCAATGTTGGAGGAATCTTTCTCAAAGATCTTGGAAATTTTACTAACATATTCATATTAATCAATGAGATGTTTGTATTTAATACCATGATGTATTTTATTTGAGAAAATTTGTATAGGTTATTTAGTTCTTTTTTCATGAAGGAAAAATAATTTTTATTTGTATTTCATGACTTAAAAGAGTTTATTTTTTATAGGATAATCATTGTTTTGAAAGTAATATCTCAAACCATCATTACACAAATAATATTTATTAGAGTTATCACTATTCAAATTTGCAAGATAATCCTAATTTAATGAAATAAGTTGTACCAAACTAAGGGGATACCTAAGTTGTCTTCTTATTCATGTTGGGCCTATCATGGGTTTTAGGTGAAATGGAAATTTTACCTACATGGAAAGTGTCTTGTATTTCATAGTCTCCACAAAATTTTCTAATGATCTTCAAGTTAGATTCAAAATATGGGATTTTGGATGTGGAAGGATGATCATTTGGATGTATGTAGGATGAAGAATTTGTTGGTTACAAAGATGTGGATTTATAGTTATAAGCCTTATTTCATTAAATTAGGATTATCAATTTAAGAGGCATTTTTTAGTAATATAATAGTGATTTTTTTTGGATCACCCCTCCTATATTTTATAATATGGGAAAGGTTGGGGATCACCAATAATAGTTACTTATATTCTTGAATATGGAAAATTAATGCATTTATGGAAGGTGGATAGTATGGCTTGCATGGCATGAATCTATGACCAAAAAAGAAGGATACTATATGAGATAAAGATAAATGACATGTAAAAAGGTTGTTGTATGACAAGGTCAAACATGAAAGGAAGATGTATGATACCTTTATATTCACTTTCTATATTTATCATATGCTATTTGGGTTTAATGCTAATTTAGAGTAACTAAGATGAATGATTAACATTAAATTAAAAATATTTAAGCCTATTCCTTTATATACAAGTACCTATTTCACTTTGTATCTAGCAATAAATTCCTTGATATAAAAATTAAGGCAATGGGATTGGACAATAGGAAGCATATAATTTTGGTTAAAGGTGAGTTGATGTCTCAAAGACAAGTGTCCAATGAGGGATTGCAATTGGGATGGATCAAAAGAATTGGGTATTCTTGACTCTTGAAGGAATTTATATAAGATATACTTATAAGTAGTATATATTTTGAGAATATCCATAATAGAGATCTAGGCAGGAGTTTTCTCAAGTTGCTTGGTTTTGTTATCCTTTAGGAGTAGGAAAGGGAGTCCCTTGGATAGTAATTTTATATGCCTAGTTGTGATATCATAATATAGGGATTTAATTTTGATGGTTATAACATGGTTGTTTGAATACTTAATATGACCAACAATATCATTGTATGAATGAGAGGATTTAATGAAACTTACATTATTGGTTTGGGTATTTTGACCTTGATTTATATTTTTGATTATGATTTGAAAATGTATTATGGTATACCCTAATTTCTAACTCTTCGATGCAGATGCACTTCAATCAACTTTGACATCTCCTTTATCAATAAAATATTGTATGTATATTTTTAGTTTCATGCACCAAATAATTGAATGCACTTGTATTTTATGAAATTTATAATAGTTATTTTCCTTATACCATTTGGGGTTTGGTCTATTTTATCAAAGGGTTTGGTTTGAGGAAAAATGTATCATATTTGCAATACAAAATTTAAACTAGAAGCTTGTAGACACTACTTCATGGTTTGTGAGAAACTCATACAAACTAATGTTTTCAATGGTTAATTTTTGAAAGACAAATTCCATTAATTCCCCTAGAACAATATATTAGTTTCTTATGGTCTCTTATTTATATTTTCCTAAATATTTGGTGATACTAGGCGAGTTTTGCACTACTTGAATGTGTTTTTATTTAGTCACTCCATCTTTGACAATATTTTTGTTTATACTAAAGAACTTAAATTTTTTACATTAATTTCAATTATAAAATTATTTGAAGATTTTTATTAGTCCTTTGTTAATCAGAGCCTTCAATTTTCACTCCCATCTAAATATTTTCATGAAATTTTGAAACATAATGTACTTGTATATCAAATTTAATTTTGTGATTCTTGAGTTAGTAATAAAGATGCTAAATACCTATTTCTCAAGAATGGAACAAGAGAATATACTAGCCAATATTCTTCATATTTGAAGGAAGTGAGGAAGATAATATTTCACCATTCCTTTGTTTATTATTACAAAGATCCATCATAGTAAGGTTGTGCTCCATATTATTGTAAAAGTGTTTCATAAATCTTTCCATTAAGTTTGTAAACGTGCTTTAATCCTCTGGGAAGATATGGGAACTATTATAATTATTTTACCCTATAATCTTTGGTAATATCCTGATTATATGGATATCACTATAATAGTCCACTTGACATGCCATAAAAAATATTTCACATGGTCTCCTAGATCTCACTTTCTCTTGCACTTGTCAAACTTGGATATATTGAAATAAGGAGGAAAGGAGACTTTTAGAATTGATCTATATAATAGATATGGAAATATCTCCTCAAATTTTATTTCTTACTTTGGTTTTGGGTTATGAGTGTAGACCTTATAGTATAACATCCTTCATATCTCAACATTCCTAGTCAAATGGTGTTAGCTAAAGATGCATTGATAATGTTATAAATTTGGATTTATTGGGTTGTGAAGGACCTATATGAGAGGTTTGATTTGATAATCATTTAGCTATAAGTTATAGTTGATCAATAAATTTTTATTTTTAAGGTTACATTGTGTTGTTTTTCCCTTTTAGGGTCGTGTCTATTTCATTTCCCTTATTTTTATGAGGAATTTGGATTGTCACTTGATTTTTTATGTTTTCTAATAGGGTTTCTATTGTATTATTCTTAATTTGGAATCTCTTCACTTATGTTCTTAATCTCTCAAGGTTGTAGTTTTTGGGAAGCTTAACACTTGATTCTATAAGACATAAGAAAAAGTCATCTTAATAATGAGATATATTGTAGTTTATTCAAACACAATGTTTTTCAAAATTAGAAAGGTCATTATGTTCATTCTTGGACACATTCAAGCTCACAAGGCTCTCACTATCATTATTTTCAAGAATGATTTAAGGTTAGATTTGATGAGAGATTTAGCCATCATAAGAATTTAAAATAAAACGAGTCTCCTCATGTAAGTTAAAATCATTATACCTTGATTTATTGTTATAGGCATGACTCTTGTTTTGATTTGGTTTGGCATAGATTTCACACAAGGGGTAAGAAAAAAAAAACACATCAACAACCTATGTTATTTAGGTGCATTTGTTTGACCTTTGTGATCTCCAATATACCAAAGGTTCATGGTGAGTAACTTCATATGGATAAAGACTTATTGGTGCATTATAGGTTACAAATAGTTAGCAACATCTTAATATATACTTAAATAAGCTTATCTACAAAATTCTTGTATATACCTTACAATATGTGAAGGATATTGTTTGAGGCCTACGTATAGGTGGATGGAACCAGTCACTTTAAAAATTACTTAAAACACATAATTGATTAGCCAAGAATGATAAGTTCCTTGAGGAATTTAAATAGCCCACCAAAACTAACCTTGGGCCAATGCAATGAAATCCAGGTTTTTAAAACCTTAATATATAAATAACAAATAATCCATACCATTTCTTATTTCCAACTTTTACTTATGTCATGAGAAAAGATCATACATATATGGATTCAAAAAACACAAGTGAGAAAACTATTTTTGATTCTCAAGATTGCCTTATGGTGTAAGAAAAGACCATACATGGCCCAATCACACAAACAAATACAAGTAACAAGAAAGTATTTTTTGGATTATTGAATTTTTATAACTTTTCCCAACATAGTTGTGAAATATATATTAGTAGTTTTAACATTTAAATCATTGAAACATTTTTTTAGATTTGTATAAAGAGAACTAATAGCAATAAAAATAAAAACAAGATCAATAATCCCTATAAAAAGATGATTTTTCTAAATAATACATGAATTACAAAAAATGGTATTTAAGGCAATCAAATCATGATCTTAATTTGAAAAAAAAATGAATCAAACCCCTCAAACACCAAAATACAAATCACATGACAAATTTATCCTTCAAAATGGTCTCTCTCATCAACACCCTACACACTTGAATTGAACTGAAATAAAGATGAGTTGCCTACAATTTGGGATTTAAATTTTGGTTTTATTTAAATTGATTTGAGAGAGTAGCATTATAAATTCTACCACAATACTTACGCTAAATTCTAAAAATTGGGTACGCATTACAAATGAAGAACAACATATAATGTGCATAAGATTATATTGCATACAAAAATTCTAAAAGTATTTAAACATGACTCATGGATACCTTAGTTTTAGATCACATCATTTGTGAAGGGTATTTCACTACTATAAATTATACTGCTTTGACTACTTGATTTATTGTGGGAGAAGTCTATTTATAAGTATTTGATAAAGTGGCTCAAAAAGGACTATCAAACATCTTAGAAAAATTATGTATAATAATAGTGTTAAAATAGTAGCTACAATAAGACAAGAAAAAGAGAAAATAAATTAAGACATAATTTAGTTGGTAGTGTAATGTCCCTTCTAGGAGTTAACCTAAATCTATCTTAAATTATCAATTTACCAAGAAATAGGTCCTAGAGGATTCTTTGAATTGGATTAGTCCTTGTATATAAGTTAGAAATTCATCACTCAAACAACCTAAAAATTAGGATATTAGTACTCCACGTTGAATATTAGAATTAAGTATGAGTAAACCTATATTAGACATCATAACCAACATTTCCCATAATTGATCTCCCCTTTCATGTTGCACCATGGTAGGAAGCTAGTATTACAATGGTGGATCTCATGCTTGAACTAGACCTAGAGGCAGTACCCTGATTAATTAGGCATAAACCCCCTGGCCCTCGTGGGCTCATCATGTCCCAAACTTGGGTGGCATATCTAGTGGATACCAACCTAGACCCAAAGGCAGTACCCTGATTAATTAGGCAGAAACCCCTTTGGCTCTCATAGTCTCATCATGTCTTACCCCCATGTGGCGTATCTAGGTGGCTTTGTTACACAGATTCCCCCTCTTGTGATCCTACTTCCCTACCATGATGGAACATGGACATAATAACACAAGGAAAATGAAAGATTACAAATATGCATATTAGAATTGTATATATATATATATTCTATGTAAAGATCTATATGTACATTAGTATTCCTACTTGATTTATAATAATTACCCTTGTATGGATATATATATACATATATGTATGTATAGATATATACTTTATAATTAAAAATAGATATACATATCCATCTACACACATAAATAAATAAATAAATATATATATAATTATATTTAGACTTCCCAATATTTTATTTTAATAACATTTTAACTCCAATAGACCTCTCATAGTTGTTGATCCTTATATTCTCATTCATATGTCTGTTTTTATACTCATAGTTATGTCCATATTTCTTAAAATTTCTTAATATATCCTTTGCTTGGAAGCCTTCCCCCTTTAAATAATCATTGATTAGATGCATTGTCAAACATATTGCACCTGAATGCTTGAATCGTTAAATTCGGCAATCTATTGAAACATGGGAAATAATTCCAAGTTATGGGTACCCTATAGGGAATTAGACCTCCAGATTGTAGGCTGGTTCCTATATAATTTTTCTGATTAATAACTTGAATCTGCTTGGGAAAGGGAGAAAGACTAAAATAAAATGCATAATTGTAAAACTTAACTATGGTGATGTTTATACCAAAAAATGATGATCTAAAAAGGCATATTGATTTGAAATTATGACTTCTAAGGAATACTTCACACAACTCATTAATGCAAATCTTATTGTAAAAGTGTTTCAAAGGAAGGCTGACTGATCTCTCCTAGCAAGAAAATATGTTTCACAACTTTGAAGAGATGAATATATGCACAACTTAAGACTTGAAACTTGATTACATCTAAAAACTCACATCAGTGAAAGAGAAAAAATTTAAAGGTTTCTGATTTATTAAAACACAATAAATTTCATCAAATCATTCATTAATGCAAAAGCCTGAGTAATGAAAAGGTAAAACTTGAATCCTTTAAGAAAAAAGGAACAAAACCATGTAATGACAAAGGTAACCTATAAACCTGCTACTATATTAATCTGAAAAAAAACTGAGTTACATGATAATTCAACTTGCAGAATGCAGAGGATGAAAAACAAGAACTAGAGGAAAAAAGACTATGTTTCCTCAATATATACAAAAATCCTTCAAAAGGCATAGAGGTGGAACTGAAAGTCAATTTCAGTGTAAAAATTGATAACTCCAAGGCAATCCATGAGCAAAATAAAAAATGCCTGAAAAAGAGGCTTAAACCCATGCAAAAATGAGTGCATGATGGTCCAAACTCAAGGTCAACTGATAACTAAAACATTTATCACTCAAACTAAACTGTAAATCCCTCAAAAGTGGGCCCAAGCATGCAAAAGCCTCCTTTTTTATATCAATCCACCCATGATGACTTGAACTGGATCTCCGTATTTAAATCAAATGTGCATGATTGGAAAAGTAACTCAATGTTACGTTTTCTCTAAAAATAGTTAGAATTATTTAAATGATATACAATTTATGATTTAATTAACTAACTTTACATATATATAAGCAAAAAAGTTAACATTGAATTCATATCTTAGCACCTTCATACATATCACTTGATCCGCCACCACACTTAGCATATATTTGAATAAAAGTCATCACCTTTCGAGCTCCATACACTTACACTTAGGTTTATTGATTTAATAAACCAATACTCAAGTATATTCAAATGAAAAAGAATTAATTTCAAAACAAAGTAAAAACTCAACAAAAATACTAAGGCATCGAGTAAAGGTAAACTCGAACCCTAATCTTTATCACTCCTCATTGTGACCTCAATCCATTCTGGAAAGCTCCATTGCACTACCATGCTGCTGAGAATAGGGTTTTGTGGGAGTCTAAAGAAACTATTTGGAATTCATGAATTTCTCCCTCTAGATGATTGATTCCTCCACTCGCAGGCCTAGTAAGTTTTTCCAAGATATTTTATGACTCCATAATTCGATTTGAAGGAAAGAAATATCTTCAAAGCCATGGCTCACATAGGTAGATTTCTGACTTCATGATTTATTTTCTCTGTGCTTGTCTCTTTTGTTCTGGCCGCCGTGAGAATTCCATGAGAGTGAAGTCTTGATGAAGAACTACTATTGGAAAGTGCATGGTATTCCATTCTTGTCTTTACTCAAGCTTGTTTGCAACAAAAAAGAAAATAAATGCCTCGTATTCTTTGTATACATCTTATCTCTGCTTCCTTGCGGGTTGCTTTTATCCCTTTGGGTCACTATTTATGCATTTACTAGATATTTTCTTATTCTACTGTTGGTGCTTTCTGGGTACTTATTAAATAGGCTCACATGTATTCATGATGTGTCAGGCTGAAACTTGAATCTGTATTTGAGATTTCTGATAGAAAACCCCATGTGGGTATTTGAAATCTAAGCTGAAAATGATATCTCAGGCTATTTCAGGTCGCGACTGCATAAGGTCTGCAATTTTTTTTGTAAACTGTGCATTCTGAAGCAAGAATATTGAAACCCTTGCCTTGTGAAAATTATTTTTCTCTTGCAACTTCAACTTTGTAAATATTACACCCACTCCTTTCATTCATTGTTTTGAACTTTGAGGAAATTTTTGTATCTTTTTTTTTTGATATTCAAGCCACCATAACTGTATATGAGAAAAAACCTCTTTTCACATTTCTTGAAGGTTATTTATTTCTGAAACTTTTCCTCAATATGGTTGTGGGATGAGTATTGTCTTTCTCACAGTGATCGGCTTGAATCTTAGACATGATATTTTTACCTTTCATCCCTTTCTGTCAAACGACCATCTCACCATATCCATCTAAACCCACACCGTCATCCATTGTCATGGTTTCCATACCATTAAGTTTGAAACCCTTCTATATTTTTCCTTTTTGAGGTAAAAAGAGAACTAATGATTGACCCTCTAGATGCTTATCATTTTGTGAACACATGATTACTTGGGTGTGTAATTCTGGAATGGAAATAACAGTGTTATTTGAAATAATGAAACATCACCTCTCTTGTGAAACAAAGATAGATAGATCATGAAATGGTTGTATTTTTAAAATTAAACTTTGCATACCTTCAAGCATCACTTTTACTCACAAGTCTTTATCAAGATGCAACCTCATATCTCATGGGGTCCATAATCAAATGTTCTCTATACTGCAAATCATCTCTTAGTGTTCTATCCTTGGTGACCGTGGTCTTTTGGAACTTTCGACTGTTCTTTAACTGTTCTTTTGATGTGCCTTCATTTTTTGTCCTCTTGGTGGTCTATCATCATTTGTTGAAAAATAATATGCTCCTTTTATAAACCATCCTCTAAAAATATTTATATCAAAGTGTCTTTGAATACTGAAAATAAACTCCCATCTTGAGTGACTGCATTTATACACTGTTATGTGTTATTGCCAAGACATTTCCATGAGTATGCCTGTAATTTCTCTTTGACAGTTGGTTGTCATACTGGTAACATGAAATTTTCTATTGGCTTTGACTATGAACATCCTTTTATAAATGAATCTCCATCATAGTGTGACATGAAGACCACTACTTCATTATTTGATAGCTCCATCTCATGATGAGTGAAAGTAGACTTGCTCATACTATCATGTACCTCTATCAAAGATGTTGGCAATGGGTTGGCTGCAACTTTAGAAATAAATGGCTACTTAATAAATATGGCAATGATAGTCTTTAGCTGCTTCTTCTCATGATGATTATTTCTTTTGCATAGGAAGTCATTTATGACTCTCATAGAGCATGACAATTTTTGTTATAAAAACTCTTCTTTGCATGAACTTATAGTTGAATGTGATATCTCAGGCTGTTTCATGAATGGCACCATGCTTTTTAAATGATGTAGACCTACTCAAATTATTTTCACATATTAGAAAAAGGCTTCTAATGTTATCTTCTTCTTAGTTTCAACAACTCTCTTAATGGCTGTTATAAAATTTGACAACTCTCAAGTGTAAATGAGAGGGTGTCCTCTTTGATATGTCAGACTCAACCCTTGTGGGAGCCCGTTTTACTCCACATATCTGATAAAATGATCATGTACATAATAAACCTGTTCTTGCAAAGTGAACAAACATTTTAGCAAAATAAAATAAGTTGAAAGCTTCCTTTTGAGTTTTATGCCTTTTTTAATGAAATCATCTGATGGATGCCTGATCAATTATATGCTATATTTTTGTTGATAGCGTAGGAATATGATAGGATTTGATTTGCATTTCTCTAACCACACTTCCATCATACTTATAGGTGCATCAGATCTTGGAGTTGGATCTATTCATAGTCACAATTGAAGAATTCAACTTGTCAACGATTCGTCATTCCAAGCAATGACGAATCACTTTCTACCCTATGCTTTCTTTATTTTCAGTTGCATAGTTTAATTTACTTCATGCACCCGTTATTTGATTATGAAAATCAATTGAAGTTACTCCCGTGGCTTGTGTGGGACTTTGGTTTGTACATTATGAATAAAGAAGTAAAAATTATGCAATCTTATGATATCATTTTGAAATGTTTTTGCATAATATCAATGAAATTCACACTGTAATGAAACATTGCACAATAATGAATACTTAGCAGAATTTTTTTTGAACATCTTGTGTACCTTTTGGTTTTGAATTTGCAATTCAGCTCCACCTGTTTGACTTGGTAGTGAAAAATAGGTAACAAATTGGTGACCTCTACGAAGTGTTTTCTTGCTAAACACCATATACCAGTTATTTAGCTTATCCATTGGGAATGGAGTCTATTCTTTCTCTTAACTTCAGGAAAATTTTGTAACCCAACTTCAAAACAAACAAACTGAAAGAAACTATCTCAACTCTGTTTATGACAGTGTTTGAAACCCTTGTGCAGTGGCTGCACTTTATTGAAAGCGAAATAGTATTGAATGAAAAATAATGTGCAATGAGAACTTATTGAAAACATACTAAAACTGAAAACTATTCTATTATGTACAACAACGACTAAAATTCTTAATAACACTTCTTGAGATGGATCCCATTGACGGGAATTGGCAATACTTCTCCATCTAGCCTTGAAAGATGGAAAGCGTTATGTTCTTTCTTTGTTGTTATAATGTATGGTCCATCCCACATGGCATCAAACTTGGAATGTTTTCCAGGCCTGCTCTTTAAATCATCCCATTTGAAATCTAAGTCACCCTCATTGAAGACTCTTGCTATTGATTTCTTGCCAAATTTATTCTTCATTTGAGAATGATGAATCTGAAGCTTCTTGAAAGCTTCTTTCCTGGTTTCATCCAACTTTGTTAGTTCAGCAAGCCTAACTTGCATTGGTTGCTCCTCAAGTAACTCTAGTTCCTTTATGTAGCTCATAGTTGGGAACTCTATTGAAATAGGTAGCTTGGCCTCTTTGCCATAAACCAAAACATACGGTGAAAAACTTGTTGATCATTTTGGTGTAACTTTATCAGCCCAAAGGGATAATTTCAGTTTATCATGTCATGACCTTTGATTATCTTCAATTGGATTTTTAATGATTTTAATCAAATTCTTGTTTGTCGATTTTGCCTGTCCATTACCCTGGGGGTAATAATTGGATGAAGTATTCAAATAAATTTTATTCTTCACTGACCAATTTGAAACTTTTAAGCCAATAAAGGCTAAAGAATTATCTGAAATGATAGATTCAGGTGTACCAAACTTGGAAACTATGTCTTGATAAAAATTTAAAACTGATGTTTCGTTTGCATCTCTCAGAGCAACTGCTTTTATCCATTTTGTGAAGTAATCTATTGTTGTCAAGATCCACTTGTGCCCTACACTTGACGATGGGTTAATAGGACTGATGAAATCAAGTCCCCACTTTTTGAATGGATGCTCAACTTGAATTGGATTCACGGGCAAAGATGCTAACTTTTGTTTTCCTACAAACAATGAACATTTAGCACACTTTCTGACATATGCATAAGCATCTTTGAAAAGATCTGGCCAATAGTACCTTGCTTTCATAATTTTCAGAGTCGTAGTATGTGGTGTAAAGTGTCCTCCAATAGTTCCATCTTGGAATTCCTCCAGAATTCTTTCAGTTTGATCAAGTTTAATACATTTGAGAAAGACTCCATTAAAATCCTTTTTATATAAAACATCATCTATTACTGCATATGGAGTTTCTTGTAACCTGTAATACCTTTGTTTAGATTTATCCATACCTTCCGGGTAGTCTCCAATATGCAAATAATGGATCATTTCATGGATCCAATCAGCTGGAACAGTTGAACAATAGGTTCTTCTGTATTATTTAGAACTATAGTGACTTATTCATTGTTATTATGTTCCTTTTATGCAATCTGTTTGCACAGACCCTTACCTCAAACAAGCTTGGTAACCTTTATACTGATGTTTTACTCCATGAATTTGGTTATCCAGCCTGTTCACTTGTCATTAATGTCCTTATTTAAAAGAAACTCCTTAACTATTGGGTGAGCTACCAACAGATGAATTTTATTATTAGACAACATATGTCTAAAATTTTTAAGAATCCTTACTACAACAAGAATTTTTTTTTCAACAAAAGAATATCTTGTTTCATAATCATGCAAGACTTGAATAAAAAATGCTATGGGTTGTTCAAGTCTTTGATCATTTTTTTGATATAACATGGAAAAAATTATATCAACACTACCAAACTCATACAGTATAAAATCTTTATCAAAGTCTGGATTTATTAGTGTCGGGGCTGCTACAAGTGCCTCTCTTTAATTTGTGTAAAAATGTTCTTACCCTCCTTCGTCTAGCTAAACTGCATGTTCTTCTTCAACATGGCTATCAGAGGTTACACCAATGCCGCAATGTTAGGAATAAATATCCTAACGAAGTTTATCTTGCCTAGAAAGCTCTGCAAACCCTTTTTGTGAGTAGGAAGTGGTAAATCCAGAATGGCTGCAATGCATTATGGGTCAATAGAAATACCATCTTTAGAAACAATGAAACCCAGAAGCTTACCTTCGTGAAAAAAAAAAACTTTTCTTTAGATTCAAAGAAATTCCATATTCTCTACATCTCTCAAAAATATGTCTAAGATGACCAAAATGTTCATTAGCATTTTGTGAGAAAACAATGATATCATCTAAGTATACAAGAACAAACTTGTTTATCAAACCTTGGAGAGCCATATCCATTGCTCTTTGAAAGGTTGCTCCTGCATTTGACAATCCAAATGGCATCTTTTTGTAAGCCATAGTACCCGACTTGGTGGTAAAGGTTGTCTTATACTGGTCTTCTTCTTTAACCAATACCTTGTTATAGCTTGAACATCCATCTAGTAATGAGAACCTTTCTGATCCTGAAACAACTTGCAGTATTTGCTCCATTGAAGGCAACAAATAGTGATCTTTAAGTGAATCTCTATGTAGATCACGGAAATCAACGCACAATCTTATCTCTCCATTCTTCTTTCTGACGGGCACCAGATTTGATACCCAAGAGGTGTGCTTGATTGGAAATATGATACTACCTTCAATCAACTTGTTCAATTCTATTTTCATCAAATGTTCTAACTTAGGATTCAGGGGCCTTTGCTTTTGACTGACTAGTTTTGTGTTGGGTTCCAACTCAATGGTGTGTTGAGCTAACTCAGGGTTAAAACCCTTCAGGTCTCCATATTCTCGAGTGAAAATGTCACTAAATTCTTGAAAAATAAAAACAAAGGCTTGTTGTTCCTCCTCTGTACAAACTTAACCAAGCTTGAGGAGCCTGTCTTTAAATATCTCTATTGGTTCCTAATGTTCCTGCTTCACTATGATGCTGGATTTATCTCTTCTAACCTGATCATCAGTGTTGAAGATGGATTCAAGAGTCACCAAACCTTTTGGAAGTTTGTTAGATTTTAGTTGCATGATCTAATCAGCATATTTCTGATCAAACTTGCATTGGTTTCTAGCAGAAAACTCTGCTTCTTCCATTAGAAAATGAACTATCTGTTCATCACTGTCAAAAATTTTCCAGCTTACATTGTTATTAGGTACCGAAGGTCTGACAACTAACTTCACATATTGCTGCACTTGCACGTTATGAATTTCAGTTGGGATGTCAAACTGTGATCCCATAGCAGCAAGTTTATCAGCTTGCTTATTATGATTTATGGGTATGGATTGTAGATTAAATGCATCAAACTCTTCAATTAAGTCCCAAACACGGTGCTTATACAATTCCAGCAAATAATTTTTTGTTAAATTCAGATTTCTAACCTGATTTTCTATTAATTTAGAATCACTAAACACCTGTAAACACTTCATTTTCCTTTTTTTGGCCCACTCTAAACCGTGTATCAATGCTTCGTACTCAACAAAATTATTAGAAAAACTAAAATAAAATCTAAAAGTTGAGTAATACCTGTTTCCTTCAGGTGATATGAGAAGTGCTCCTCCACCAACACCAATTTTACTCCTTGGTCCATTAAAGTGCAACTTCCAAAGTTGATCAGTTTGTTGTTCTTGCCCTTTTTCCTCCTTGACCAAATTTGGAATAGTAACATCGGGATCCTGAATCATATAAATGCCCAAACCTACTTTGTCCATGAGACTGAAAGGGTCAACCTCATGATTATCAGCTGCCCACTCGTCTAAATTAATATCAGGTATGTCTTCTATAGGTACAGTGGGGTCGAGGGTCATGGATTGGTCCTCCTAATCATGGAAAGCTAGGTTTGCATTTATAGGATTTGGCACATAGGGCTCAATATGATCTTTAGCCTATGGTTCTGACTTAATGGTAACTCTAGTACCATATTTGGTTCTGAAAAATATGTGTGACCAGTTTGAGGACAGATAACCACCTAATTTTGTAGTGAAATATCTAGATAGGCAAATAGAAAAATAAGGTGGAAGATCAATGACATAAATGTCCTATGGTATTTGAAAATTCTTACAGGCATGCAATGTAAGCGGCGAATTTTTTATAACTCCTGCAGACTTAATGGTTGTGCCATCCAATTGGATTACCCCTTTTGACAAAGGTTCGTACTCAAGACCTAACTTTTCCACCGGCTATTTAGGCATAATTGAGTTGCTTGGTCCTGAATCTATCATGCAATTATACACTATGTTATTACCAATTATCAGCCTAACATAAAAGGGTGGTGGTTTTACCTCTTGAGTTGACTGCCCCTTTTCATTATTTGAACTGTTTGCAAGAAATCTAGGTTGTTCTTTAGTTGTTTCATTAGAAATGGATGTTTTAGCCAAAGCTTCTTGCATACCTTATTTCTTCCCAGGTAGATGTAACGCACCCAACATGGTGATGCTAACAGTTTCCTTGTTCATATGATCTACAATGTTAAAATTAGGAGAACTAACCTTTTGTTGGGTTTTAGGAACAACAATCTCCTTCTGCACTAGATCTGGCTGAGTTCTCGTGTCTTTAATTGGTTCAACTTGTTTTTGTTGTTCTTTAGCATTCTCAAGTTGCTTCCTTGGTTAAAATTGGACATTTTGGGAAGAAGAGGGTTGTGAGTACTCTTTTCCAGCTACTGGAACTAGATTCTTTTGATGAACAACTCGTTGTTTACCTTTATCTGCTTTTTGTTTGTCACTTTCTGTATGTTGTTTTTTAGAAATAACTTGTTGTCTCAAGTCTATTTCTTGTTTCTTAGACCTTGTATTTTTTCAATAGAAGCTGCTGACTAATTTTGACCTTGAATTTGATTTACTCCACAAAATTTGTTGCCTTTCTCATTCATCATGGCAACATCCATATCAATCTGTTGCATTTGATCTCTCTGATCATTGCCATCTTTTGTTGTATCTTTTACAACAACATATGTACTCTGTACCATCAAAGCTTGATTAATCACTCCATTCATGCATGTAGCCTGATTTTGAGGTTGATTACACAGGTAACACCATATGTAATCATGTGCTAAGTTTTTATGAATAGGAATGAGCTCCTTAGATGAGCTAGCAACATTTTGATTCTGATTGTATGGTGGCCTAAGATTGAAGTTCCTTCACTATCCTTGATTATCTGCCTGATAGGGTGGTCTGCTAAGCTGAAAAGGTGCTTGGTAAGGCCTAAAATTTTGGTTTTGTTGCCTCTTGAGACTGACCAAATCATTGTTGACTGTCTACAATAGTTTTTCCATCTCTTGTTGATTACCCTTAAGTTCTTGAAACTCTGATTGTGTTGGAAAAGCACCGTTTTGAACAACTAGTGGATAGCCTAAGGCTGGTTCAGCTAGAATTGAGGCAATAGGTGGAAAATTGATAGGAATTAAGAGATGGATATATGGAAATATGGGCATAGGTGGCCTTGGTGCAATTTTACCAGCTTGTATAAGGCTATTTTCCACTCTAATAACGATGTCATAGGTTGCTAGTAATGTTAATCCTCCCATCAATTGAATCATCAAAGAAATATCACTATTTAAAGACCTAAGGTAATACAAAAAAGTGTGATCAGGAGTAGGTCTTACTGTTACTAGAATCCTATTCCAGGTTCGTTGAAACTTGAAATTAAAGTCCATCATCTGTTCTTGTGGTGCTCTCTTTATAGTCATCATCTACTCGACTAGAGATAGGTGATCAAACTTGTCAGAAAACTATTTTCTCAGCTTATCTCCTAAATCATCCCATGTCACGACAGTATTAACTGGTAAGCCATGAAACCATTGAAGTGCCTTTCCTTTGAATGATGTTGCTAGTAGCCTCAATGCGACATTCTCTTGAGTCACGTGATGAACTCCACATAGTGAAGCCATATACCTGATATGCTCAATTGGCGTAGTTTTCTCTTTGCTAGTGAAAAAAGGAAAACTCTTTAGTGTAGCAACTGGTATATCATCATGCTGAGCTAGAATCAATGGGTTGCCCCCATTGAATGGTAAAAATGCATGCGATTTGGCCATCAGAGCTGCTGGTAGTTTGAAAGTTGTAGCTTGTAAGACTAGTATAGGTGAAACAAAGGATCTATAACTTGGTGACGCTGAATGTGAACATGGTTGCCTTGTTGATGATCTGCCTCTCCTTCTTGATATGTAAAATAAAGGTTCTTTTCTAAAACTTGGAGAAACTGATAGGTTTCTTGAAGGCCTTTTAGGCATTCTTTTTTCTATCATTCCTCTTCTTTTTGGTGAAGACAGCTGTAGATATTTAAACAAAGAAGAACTTCTTGTCATTTGGATATTTCTCATAAGTTTTTTGCTACTGATCTACTTTGATTCTTGAGAATGGAGTTGCCAGGTACTCGATATTTATCTTCTAAAAAAGTTGGTACACTGTTGTACATATCAAAACAACAACTTGAAACTTGTTAAAATAATGCTCTAAATTATGATTCAGACTCCCACCGGGCGTGTCAAAAACTATTGTCAAACAAATTGCACTTGAATTCTTGAATAGTTAAATTCAACAATTTGTTGAAACATGGGAGCTAATTCCAGGTTGTCGGTACCCTATAAAGAATTAGACCTCTAGATTCTAGGGTGGTTCCTATATAATTTTTTTGATTAATAACTTGAATCTTCTTGGGAAAGGGAGAAAGACTAAAATAAAATGTAGAATTGTAAAACTTAACTATGGTGATGTTTATACCAAAAAATGATGATCTAAAAAGGTAGATTGATTCACAATTATGACTTCTAAGGAATAATTCACGCAACTCATTAATGCCAATCTTATTACAAAAGTGTTTTGAAGGAATGTTGAATCATCTCTCCTGGTAGGAAACTATGTTTCACAACCTCGAAGAGATGAATACATGCACAACTTAAGACCTGGAACTTGATTGCATCTAAAAAATCACATCAGTGAAAGAGACCAAATTTAAAGGTTTCTGATTTATTAAAACAAAATAAATTTCATCAAATCATTCATTAATGAAAAAACCTCAATAATGAAAAGGTAAAACTTGAATCCTATAAGAAAAAAAGGAACAAATCCATGTAATGACAAAGGTAACCTGTAAACCTGCTACTGTATTAATCTGAAAAAAAACTGAGTTACATGATAATTCAATTTGCAGAATGCAAAGGATGAAAAACAATAACTAGAGGAAAAAAGACCGTGTTTCCTCAATATATATGAAAATCCTTCAAAAGGGATAGAGGTGGAACTAAAAGTCAATTTTAGTGCAAAAATTGATAAATCCAAGGCAATCCATGAGCAAAAGAAAAAATCCTGAAAAAGAGGCTCAAACCCATGCAAAAATGAGCGCATGATGGTCCAAACTCAAGGTCAACTAATAACTAAAACATATAGCACTCAAACTGAACTATAAATCCCTCAAAAGTGGGCTCAAGCATGTGAAAGCCTCCTTGTTTATATCAATCCACCCATGATGACTTGAACTGGATCTCCATATTTAAATCAAATGTGCATGATTGGAAAAGTAACTCAATGTTATGTTTTCTCTAAAAATAGTTAGAATTAATTAAATGATATACAATTTATCATTTAATTAACTAACTTTACATATACATAAGAAAATATAGCATTAAAAGTTAACATTGACTTCATATCTTCATAGCTTCATGCATATCACTTGATTCGCCACCACACTTAGCATATATTTGAATAAAAGTCATCACCTTTTGGGCTCCATACACTTACACTTAGGTTTATTGATTTGATAAACCAATACTCAAGTATATTCGAATGAAAAATATTTAATTTCAAAACAAAGTAAAAACTCAACAAAAATACTAAGGCATCGAGTAAAGGTAAACTCGAACCCTAATAGTTATCACTCCTCATTGTGACCTCAATCCATTCTGGAAAGCTCCATTGCGCCGCCATGCTGCTGAGAATAGGATTTTGTGGGAGTCTAAAGAAACTATTTGGAATTAATGAATGTCTCCCTCTAGATGACTGATTCCTCCACTCGTAGGCCTGGTAAGTTTTTCCAAGATATTTTATGGCTCCATAATTTGATTTGAAGGCAAGAAATATCTTCAAAGCAGCAACTCACATAGGTAGATTTCTGACTTCATGATTTATTTTCTCTATGCTTGTCTCTTTTGTTCTGGCCGCCATGAGAATGCCATGAGAGTGAAGTCTTGATGAAGAACTACTATTGGAAAGTGTGTGGTATGTCATTCTTGTCTTTAACCAAGCTTGTTTGCAACAAAAAAGAAAATAAACGCCTCTTATTCTCTGTATACTTCTTATCTTTGCTTCCTTGCGGGTTGCTTTTATCCCTTTGGGTCACTATTCATGCATTTACTGAATATTTTCTTATTCTACTGTTGGTGCTTTCTGGGTACTTATTAAATAGGCTCATAGGTATTCATGATGTGTCGAGCCGAAACTTGAATCTATATTTATGCTTTCTGATAGAAACCCCATGTGGGTATTCGAAATCTAAGCTGAAAATGATATCTTAGGTTGTTTCAGGCTGCAACTCCATAAGGTCTAATATTGTTTTTGTAAACTATGCATTCCAAAGCAAGAATATTGAAACCCTTGCCTTGTGAAAATTATTTTTCTCTCACAACTTCGAATTTTGTAAATATTACACCCACTCCTTTCATTCACTTTTTTAAACTTTGAGGAAATTTTTGTATCTTTTTTTTATATTCAAGTCGCCATAACTGTATATGAGAAAAAACCTCATTTTACATTTCTTGAAGGTTATTTATTTTTGGAAATTTTCCTCAATATGGTTGTGGGATGAGTATTGTCTTTCTCACAGTGATCGACTTGAATCTTGGACAAGATATTTTTACCTTTCATCCCTTTCTGTCAAACAACCATCTAAACACACACTGTCATCCATTGTCATGGTTTCCATACCATTCATTTTGAAACCCTTGTATATTTTCCTTTTTGAGGTAAAAAGAGAACTAATGATTGATCCTTTGGATGCTTATCATTTTGTGAACACATGATTACTTGGGCATGTAATTCTAGAATGGAAATAACAGTGTTATTTGAAACAATGAAACATCACCTTTTGTGAAACATAGATAGATAGATCATGAAATGGTAGTATTTTTAGCATTAAACTCTGCATACCTTCAAGCATCACTTTTACTCACAATTCTTTATCAAGCTGCAACCTCATATCTCATGGGGTCCATAATCAAATGTTCTCTATACTGCAGATCATCTCTTAGTGTTCTGTCCTTGGTGACCATGGTCTTTTGGAAGTTTTGACTATTCTTTAACGTTCCTTTTGATGTGCCTTCATTTTTTGTCCTCTTGGTGGTCTGTCATCATTTGTTGAAAAATAACATGCTCCTTTTATAAACCATCCTCTAAAAATATTTATATCAAAGTTTCTTTGAATACTGAAAATAAACTCCCATCTTGAGTGACTGCATTTATACACCATTATGTGTTATTGCCAAGACATTTCCATGAGTATGCCTGTAATTTCTCTTTGACAGTTCGTTGTCATACTGGTAACATGTATTTTTTTGTTGGATTCGACTATGAACATTCTTTTATAAATGAATCTCCATCATGGTGTGACATGAAGGCCACTACATTATTTGATAACTCCATCTCATGATGAATGAAAGTAGACTTGTTCATACCGTCATGTACCTCTGTCAAGAATGTTGGCAATGGGTTGGCTGCAACTTCAGCAATAAATGTTGCTTAATACATATTGCAATGATAGTCTTTAACTGCTTATTCTCATGATGATTATTTCTTTTGCATAGGAAGTCATTTATGACTCTCATAGAGCATGATGGTTGCTTTTATAAATAACTTCTTTGCATGAACTTATAGTTGAATGTGATATCTCAGGTTGTTTCATGAATGGAACCATGCTTTTCAAATGATGTAGACATGCTCAAACTATTTTCACATATTGAAATAAGGCTGCTTATGTTATCTTCTTCTTAGTTTCAGAAACTCTCTTGATGGCTGTTATGGAATTTGATAACTCTCAAGTGTAAATGAGAGAGTGTCCTCTTTGATATTCGGGCTCAACCCTTGTGGGAGCCCGTTTTACTCCACATATCTGATAAAATGATCACGAACATAATAAACCTGTTCCTGCACAATGAAAAAACATGTTAGCAAAATAAAAGAAGTTGAAAGCTTCCTCTTGAGTTTTATGCCTTTTGTAATGAGATCATCTAATGGATGCCTTATCAATTGTATGCTATATTTCTATTGATAGCATAGGCATATGATAGGATTTGCTTCACATTGCTCTAACAACACTTCCATCATATTTGCAAGTGCATCAGAGCTTGGAGCTAGATCTATTCATAGTCACAAGTGAAGACTTCAACTTGTCAACGATTTGTCATTCCAGGCAATGATGAATCACTTTCTACCCTATGCTTTCTTTATTTTCAGTTGTATAGTTTACTTTACTTCATGCACCCGTTATTTGATTATGAAAATCAAATGAAGTTACTCCCATGGCTTGTGTGGGACTTTGGTTTTTTACATTATGAATAAAGAAGTAAAAATTATGTGATCTTATGATATCATTTGAAATGTTTTTGCATAATATCACTAAAATTCACACTGTAATGAAACATTGCACAATAATGAATACTTAGCAGATTTTTTTTTTAACGTCTTGTGTACCTTTTGGTTTTGAATTTGCAATTCAGCTCCACCTATTTGACCTAGTAGTGAAAAATAGGTAACAAGACCAAGGGGTATGTCCTTTGGTGGCAACTTCATCACTTCAAGGTAGCACACCTCTTTATTTATACTAATTTTTACCTTCACTTAATCGTGGACTTTTAATTACTAGTGCACGGCTTCCCTTATTGGAATTTAATTATATTTATTCCCTTATTTGTTGTGATAGGAATCGATGCCTTAAACAAAGTCATCTCTTTGTTGATTGGTGCTTATTAATAAGGATTTCTTATTTGTTAGTAGTTATTATGATCACTACATTGTTGGTGTTATTAATAATTATGATATTTTTAATTTTTAGTATATGAAACATTATTATTATTTATATTAGTTTCTCTTTTAAGTTATCAATAATAAATTGTAATGTATTTAATTGTAATATATTTATACATTACATTATTTAATGATATTTAAGTTTTCATATTTACAAATAATATTTAGATTTCTAATATTTAAATGGTGATTATTTGCATCTTGATAATTATAATAATGATGTTTTAAATGGAAATTAATTATATTTATATTTTGATATCTATTCAATTTTGCTATTTGTATTTCAATACCTCATATTTAGCATTACAATTTTGGGGACATGACAGTCCTTCCTACCCAATTTTTCTTGTCCTCAAGAAATCACACAATATTCCATTTTGTATCACAAACTTGGGGGAGTCACCCCTTTTTACTTCAATAGTCACAACTCTTTATTATTGTATTTGGATACTAATAACAATTCAGTTTTAGACAAGTTGATTTGTTATTGCCTCCCCATCCCCAAACATTTTCATAACTTTTAAACATAAAGTAAACATGATGATGAGCTCCAAATGAAAAAAAATTAAAGTAGACAACTAATTAGCTCAACCAAGAAAGAAATTAGTTCAAGAAAGATAGCAACTAGCTCAATCACACAAGCAAGTAACTCAACCAGACAAGCAAGTAGCTCAAGCAAACAAGCAAGTAGCTCAAGAAAGTAAGCAACCAGCTCAAACACACATGCAAGTAGCTCAAGTAAGTAGGCAATTGGCTTAAGCACATAGGAAAGTAGCTCAAGAACATAGGTAAGTAGCTCAAGCACACAAGAAACTAGCTCAAGTAGACAAGTTGGTAGCTCAAGCATATAAGAAACCAGCTCAAACAAGTAGGTAGCTAGCTCGAGTAGGAAAATAAGTAGCTCAAGCACACAAGCAACCAACTCAAGTAGACAAGCAGGTAGCTCAAGCATGCAAGCAACTAGCTCAAGAAAGTAGGCAACCTACTCAAGTAGACAAGTAGGTAGCTCAAGCATGCAAGCAAGTAGCTCAAGCAAGTAGGCAACCGACTCAAGTAGACAAGTAGGTAGCTCAAGAATGTAAGTAAGTAGCTCAAGTATGCAAGCAAGTAGCTCAAAAATTCAACTAAGTAGCTCAAGTGTGCAAACAAGTAGCTCAAGAAAACAACCAACCAGTTTTAAGGAACTTAACATACAACATTTTTAACATTTTCATTGTTTTTTAAGCATAAAGAAATCATAAACACAACAAAAAGTTCCAAATACATAGTGACTAGCTCTAACATTCGTCACATACATAATGGCTAACACACACATATCCATAATGTATCCTAATAGAAAGAAGATCGATGCATTGCACACTACACTGTGGGTCATATCCTTTCCTTTGACATACATATGAGGACACCACATACACTTGAAATCACAAAGTATATGCAAGATATACACAGTCTCATAAAAATATGTAGGTAACATAGTATACACATGGAAGGCACACTCACATAGAGATACATCAACATAGGCTGGAAAGACCATGTTCTGATACCATGTGTAATTTCCATTCTAGGAGTTAGCCTAAATCTATCCTAAATTATCAATTTCCCAAGCAATAGGTCCTATAGGATGCTTTGAATTGGATTGGTCCCTGTATATAAGTTAGAAATTCATCACTCAAATAGCCTACCAATCATGATATTAGTACTCCACATTGAACATTAGAATTAAGTATGAGTAAACCTATATTAGACATCATAACCAACATTTCCCATAATTGATCTCCCCTCTCATGTTGCACCATGGTAGGAAGGTAGTATTACAATGGTGGATCTCATGATTGAACTAGACCCAAAGGTAGTACCCTGATTAATTAGGCAGAAAATCCCCTAGCCCTCGTGGGATCATCATGTCCCACACTCGGGTGGCGTATCTAGTGGAGACCAACCTAGACCCAAAGGCAGTACCCTGATTAATCAGGTAGAAACCCCTTTGGCCCTCATAGGCTCATCATGTCCTACCCCTGGGTGGCATATCTAGGTGGCTCTATTACATGGATTCCGCCTCTTGTGATCCTACTTCCCTACCATGATGGAACATGAACATAATAACACAATGCTAATGACTAATTACAAATATGAATATTAGAAGTATATATATATATATATATTTTATGTAAATATCTATATGTACATTAGTATTCCTACTTGATTTACAATAATTACCCTTGCATAAATATATATACATATATATGTATGTATAGATATATAATTTATAATTACATATCCATATACATACACACACAAATATATATATATATATATATATAGACTTCCCAGTATATTTTTGTTAATAACATTTTAAGTCCAGTAGACCTCTCATAGTTGTTGATCCTTATATTCTCATTCATATGTATGTTGTTATACTCACATTTATGTTCAAATTTCTTAACCTTTCTTAATATATCTTTTGCTTGGAAGCCTTCCCCCTTTAAATATCATTGATTAGACCAAGGGGCATGTCCTTTGGTGGCAGTTGCATCACTTCAAGGGATCGCACCTCTTTATTTATACTAATTGCTACCTTCACTTAATCATGGATTTTTAATTACTAGTGCATGGCTTCCCTTATTGGAATTTAATTATATTTATTCCCTTATTTGTTGTGATAGGAATTGATGCCTTAAACAAAGTCATCTCTTTTTTGATCAGTGCTTATTAATAAGGATTACTTATTTGTTAGTAGTTATTATGATCGCTACATTGTTGGTGTTATTAATAATTTTGATAATTTTTCTTTTTAGTCTATGAAATATTATTATTATTTATATTAGTTTCTCTTTTAAGTTATCAATAATAAATTGTGATGTATTTAATTGTAATATATTTATATACTACATTATTTAATGATATTTAAGTTGTCATATTTACAAATAATATTTAGATTTCTAATATTTAAATGGTGATTATTTGTATCTTGATAATTATAATAATAATGTTTTAAATGGAAATTACTAATATTTATATTTTGATATCTATTTGATTTTTTATTTATATTTGAGTATCTCATATTTAGCATTACAATTTCAAGGACATGACAGTTAGTGTGACAAACCAATTGAAATAATAAATTATCAAAAGTAGACATACTAGCAATGCCGTTATTTTGATTGAGACACCTATCAACCCTCTTCTTTCTATACTTTTCCACCTCTTTGATATGCCCTGGAAAACATGTAAGATATTAGCAAAGTAGAATTATTTCAAGAAATGATGAACATGAATACTAGAAAAGAAAATATTAACAAATTTTTATGAAGCCAATATATGGGAAAATCATATGTGGGAAAATATGCATGCAAACATAATATTTTTCCTATTTGGTAGAAATGATTTTCACTATCTTTCAAGAGAAAAAGTAGAATAGGATCATGCAACATTATTCACAATGAATTGACCTTGATTTAAAATAGGAGAAGGATCCTATGCACAATCAAACACATTTTTTATACATTTGCAACTATCTACTTTTCAACTAGAAAGAGATGATAAAAGGAAAAAAATGAAATATAAAAAGAATGCACATATAATAACAAGTATTAGGCCCCTATCATGTGGCCTTAGGATCCTATGTATTTTTTTCTTCTTATATAATGTATATAATTATATCTTTAGACAATGTATATCTAAAAAATTCTTCGAACAAGGTAAAATTATTTGTTCCCTCTCAGATATTGATGTTGATATTGGCATAGAGGAGAGAAATAACAATATTAAAAAATAAAAATTCAACACAATCTCACTTAGTAAAAAAACTGGTCGGCCTCTCTAACAAACTGTAAATAGAATAAAATATCTTTTGAGATATGTTGATCTAAAAGCTACAACAACAAATTTGTTTAGAAGCTACTAGCATATAATTTTTATAAGAACCCATAATGAATATTTATGGGGCCTGAAATTTCTCCTATTTATTATGTTCATTTCCTGTTTCATAAAAAAATTCCTTGAACAATTTCATCCAAAACCCTAGACTTGATATCAATGTTTAAATTTTAAAGCACTAAAACTGATATATGGTATCTTGATAAATTATTTTTTTTGATAATTAATCTCAAAATATGATAGTATATTATTATTATTATGTTGATTTAGCTTATAATTATTTTGGAAAATTATCTAACTCTTCATACAACAAAATAATGGACATGTGTAGCCAAGGTTTTAAATTTACAACCGTAAGAATGATTATTTGTAGCTAATGATATAGGTGTTTTTAGACAAAGGAGAAATGTTGTAGGTCAAGGAGATAGTTTCTATATTCATGAATTAAATCACCAACCACTCATCCATAGTAATAATATCTTCCATAAAAAAAATAGATCTCAAGCATCGTGGTGGAGGCTATAACGATCCTTTAGTAATTATTGCATAATTCATGTCATTTATCCACATCTCTATTATTTTTGTTTCTTTCATTTATAGTTAGAAACTATATTAGGATTATACTTCTTACAAGTTTAATTACAACTAAGTTTTTGATTAAAAGTTGAAATAAAGAAAAATGGGGGTCTAAATTCACCAAAATGGGATTGATGAAACAATTAGGGACCTATTCTTCTTCAATTCATTAGGAAATGAGATCCCAACAAAGAATTAGATAACTACTCTTAGGAGAGTCAAATCTATGGAGGAATCTTCATATTTCCTTTTTTTGTGAGGACGGGGATCTTGATTAAACAACACTTTGGGGAGAAAAACTAAAAATAGTAAACTAACTCCAAAATGCAATCTACAACTTGGATCTAATAGATTAAGCTCAATACTAATGGAACCAAAAATTGAAATGCAGATCAGAGAGGCAGAATGATGTTTACCAGTCACAAAAAGTTAGTTGTTGAAGCTTATCTATGACTCATTTACCCAGGGGCGAATGGGTCCTGAGTTAGGGTTTTTCTACAACTTTTGGGAGCCTTTGCTACAAATCTAAATTCCTCAATTTTCCCAAGTTTCAGGTTTGAAAATCCAGAAATAAATTATATTAGTGAGTTTTCATGAGATGACAACTTTTGTGACAACTTTTGCAACTTTGACAACTTCTCCAGTTTTTCTCTTCAGTAGATCTCCAAGATTTACATAATTCAAGAGGGAAAAATGTTTTTTTTTGGTGAAGGGGGGTTTTCCTTGTTCAAACCCCATTTTGGTAATCAAAACTTGAAAAAAAAAATAGCATGAAATGAATGATGAATGAACAACTTAATGTTACAACTCACCAAACCCTTGAATGAACCTTGGAATGTAAATATGCAACTTGCATGAAATGGCTTCAATGGATGCAAATATTGAACCCTAGATCTTGACTTGATATAATGCTTTTAATGCTTGAATGGATCATGTATCCTACATCATCATATTAGCTCCAAAAAAATGCATGATGCAAGAAGACTTCAATATTATAATTGGATATTGATTGCTGCAATAATTATTCATTGAATCTACTCTTGAATTCCTTGAATTTATCTTGAAATTCTCTTAAAATTTCTCTATATTTCTTGAAAAATATTAGATGACACATTTGAAATGACCTCAAGTTTATAGATATGTAACTTTAATTTCCAAAAATTCAAATATCACAAGCCGACATTAAAATATAGATTTGAAATTGTTAAAAGACCACCAAAAACATAATTTGAATTCAGGTCCTAGGTCTAAGTGAGGACCCATTCTCCCATGGGAAAATGGGTCCTAGGTCACTATTTCTCAATGAGAAGTTTTATGTTAAGGCATTAATGAATTTCGGGATTCCTCTTCGGAAAATGTGATAAAATAGGCTTGGATTTGAATTAAAGGGGCCAAATAAGGCATAATAAGCTCAATTAATTAAAGTATCCCTAAATAAGTGTGAAATTGTAAAGGGAAACACTCTACAACACCAAAAAAAGGCACAATTAAATCCATTTTAATATTAATTTTCAAATTAAGTGTGAAAATGTAAAGGTCCATACATTTTTCTACACTACAAAATTTTAGAAATTGAATTGCATCAAATGGTTATAATTAATGTCAATAGTTTTTCATTGATGTCAATAGAGTACTAAATGTATGAGATGGTTACCGAAAGCTATTCCCTATCGAAGATGATTGTTATATGTAGTTTAGTGTGTTGGTTTTTAGGTCCAGTTTCTACTGTGAGACAAGCTATGATTCTGATATTCGAAGATCTTGGTTGATGTAGAGTATGTAATATATTATGTGGACTATCTATGTTTTATGGATGTTTTTCTAACATAAGAAATGTGTTAACCTTATATGACGATGACCTAATTGATGAATAAAATATACATATATATTTATGAGAATCTCCAGAAAAGAAGAAGAGAGGAAAAGAAAGAAAGAGAGAGTAGCAGAGTAGAGTGAGAAAAGTAGGTGAAGATAATGAAGTGTATGTGCATGATGTGATTCTAATTGAGTTATTAACTGAAGATCAAAACATAATTATTGAGTGACTATTGAAAATTAGTACTACTTATATAGAGCTTCATTCAGAACTAAACTCAACACAAGCAAGGTGTAATCCATCAGTTCATACTCTTTGTAGTGAGCCATAACTCTTGTATTCTGGTAGCTATCCATATTTTGTGTCTCCAGGTTGTAGCCCTATGGATAGTGATTCTAGATATCAAGTCCTTATTTCATGCAGTGAGCCTTCTCTCAAGCAGTGGGCCTTGTTTCAGTTAGTGAGCCTTTTTGTAATTGGTTTTGATATTCTCTATAGTGTGAGTTAATCCTCACCATGGTTTTTCCCTCATTGGGTTTTCCACATAAATCTAGTGTTATTTTGTTTATGTGTTGGATTTGATTTTTTGCATTAATATTTGATGATTAATAATTTAAGCAATTTTAAGTATTAGTTCCAATGATTGAATTAAAGGTTAAAATCTATGACAGTTGATTCACCCCCCCTCTTAGTTGTCCTATCAATAGTTGGTATCAAAGCTCAATCCTTTAGAATGATTTTAACAACTTGAAGGAGATATTGGTAGGTTGAACTAAATGGTTAAGGGATCTGACTTGGATGAAAAATTAAGAATAGTGACTTCAAAATCTGAAAATGAAGATTTGAAAGAAAATGTCAAGCAAGTAGGTGAATGTATTCAAAAATTATTCAAGTTGAAACATAAAGAAGTTAAACAAGAACTAAAGGAAGAAAATGTGAAAATTGAGAATCTAAGAATGGAACTTGAAGAAAGAAAAATGATAGAAGAAAATATGAAATTGGAAATTGAACAAGGAAAAATAGAGGAAGGATGCATGAAAGAAATTATCAATCAGAAGATAGAAAAATGTGATAACCTTGAACAAGAAATAGTAACCCTAAAAGATGATCTGGAAAAATAGAAATCTTGTGAAGAAAGGTTCAAGACAAGTTCTACAATGCTTAATGAGTTGATTTCATCTCAGAAGCTTGCAAAGGATAAAGGTGGTCTAGGACTTGAAGAAGGACAAGAATCAAAGACTAAACCAGTTCTCAACAAAATGCACAATCAAAGGAAATTTAAAGGCAATATTTATCATGGAAAGAATCAAAGGATCAATATCGGAAGGATACCCATCTGACAATGTAATGCTCAAAGGTACTCATATTTTAAAGGATGTTGTTTCTTATACAATACATTTGGACATAGAGCAACAAAATTTAGAAGTAGAATGAACTAGAATAGAATGAGTCAGAATGATGGATTCTTTGCTGGAAAATGTTATGTTTGTAACAAGTTTGGACACAAAGCTATCAAATGTAGGAGCCAAATGATGATGAAAAGGTTTAATACTAGTAGAAGGATTCAGTCTTTTCAAGGCTACTGTTACACATGCAATATCTTTGGACACAAGGTTAATCAATGTAGGATAAAGATAAAAACAAACTCATTTGATCTTGGATATGTTATGTGCTACACTTGTAACAAACTAGGACATATCTCAAAATTTTGTTGGAGCAAATTTGGGAATAAAACTAATTTGGAACAAAAGAACAAGACTATGAGCAAGGTAGATCCAAAATAAGTAAGGAGAGAAATGAAAAACATTTAGAAAAAGAAGGAAGAACCTGAGAACAAGGATGAATCAAATAACCTTGTATCTGCATCTGGTGCACATACCTCTTCTAATAATTAAACCTAGTGATGGTTTTAGGGGGAGCAATCATAGAAAAATCTAGAAAACCATCGACATATGAGGTATCATACCAGGACACGTGGATATGTGATGTGAATCTCTATTTTTAAGGCATTAAAGAAAATTTTAGCAGAAAAGATGAAAAATAGGAAATTTGTGGAGACCTTCTTGACTCACAGTGTTTCTAAAAAATAGTTGCCAATTTAAAAGAGGCTCTGAAAAAGTACTAAATGCGAAATTAGGGAAAAATTGATCTAGCAACATTGGTTGAGAAGGAGGTATTGATAGAATGAAGTACATATTATGGTTTCATAAGTAATAAATTACCTTTTCATGATGAAACCCTAAAAGAAACAAGTTAAATAAGGATGATTGAGTGGTCACTTTTCAATTTATGAATCGAATGAGCTAAGGAGTAAAGTGCAACTGAGAAATAAGGATTTAGGGTTGTTGGGAAGTGAAATTATGGAGAACAAGGCTGAAATAATGGATTCAAAGGAAATGGTGGTATTTAATCCGCACAACAATGAACTACATAAATTAAGTTACAAATCGATGAATCTAATCATGAAAAGATTCAAAATATTGAAGGTTCCCTTTCAATTGAGAAAATGAAAAAGGTCAAGAATTTAGGGCACAAGGGTTTAGATATTTGGAGAAAATTTCCATACTTTTCAGATGTGGACATTTTTTTATTTTTCCTAAGAAGAATTTAAGGTGATAAAATGATCTTCGACAAACCCTATGGGATTACAAAGGAAGTAGTTGCAACAATAACATGATTATGTAAAGATGGACACATTCCAGTAAAGAAGTCAGTGAAGAAAAAATAAGTTAAAACCCTAACCAGAGTAACAAGATATCAAAGGGAACTTCTAATTCATACTATAACCGACCCTGTGATAAGGTATGTGGCATATGGAATTTCATATAATATTTATTTCAAAAATAGGGAAGGCTCTACTTTGACAATTTTCATCTACATTGTGCATCAAATGGTTGAAAAGAATGAGGATTTCAATTTGTGTGAGTTATTAAGGAATCAATTAATGGAGAACATTACTATGAAAAAGAATGATAACCCCTTTTTTTTTTGGTCCTTGGTTATATGTCTAATGGTGTATTTTTTGAAGTAATTACCATTGAAAGGAATTTTTGTGTGGAAGTCAATTATACCGGTTGGGAAGCAAGTCTACTAATATTTGGAATGTTTACTAGAGAGGGAAAATATTTGTAAAGAATACTTTGTAGAAAAAATAAGTGCATGGAGTTATGGCATGGTTTCCAATCTGATTGGGATATCTAAAGAAGGGTTCTTCGAAAAGACGAAATCAAGAAGAATCATTTCAAGATCTCCTTCGAAAATAAAGAAGCTGAAGATAGAGGAGAAGAAAGAAGAAAATGTTGAGAAGTTTTTGATATGGCATTGCTGTCATTGATGTCAAAACCTTGAATTTGGAAGGTTGTGCTATGGGTGTTGTACAAACTTGATCTATCATGTTGTATGCTATGATGTTGCATTGTGTGGAGATTATCCACGATCCAGATAATAGAAGTATATCTCTTTTTGGGACATCTCTTGAAATCAGTTGATGCAGTATAATGAAGAGTAATATTTTTATATTGGTTGTTGTACTCAAAGCTTACTCCAAGTAGCCTTGCTATTTGAAAATTCATATAGCTTGCCATAATTTTTGGTATGTCTAATTGCATTTCTCCAGTTGGTACTGAAATTTATGTTGATCAAATTTTGGTCTTGGTTGTGGCATCCTCATCGGCTCCAAAATATATTTCATGTATTTCAAAGTATGTTATCTTATGTATGACCTATTCTTGGTCCCTTGGTAACATGGTAATAAGATCCTTATGTGTGAGCTATCTTTTGCGTCTGGTGCTAGCGTGCAAGACCTTATTGAATATCTTAAGGTTATTCATTGTGCCAACAAAATTTGTGGTGATCTATATTCAAATGGTGTTTGGCCAACTTAAAATACTATGAAGATATTATGTGGCCAACTTAATTTTTTTCTATGGGTATACATGCATATATATAGAGAACATCTTTTTGGTTGAAGAAGAAGAAGAAAACTAAGTGAAATGTGCAAAAAATGATAAGGATGTGAAGGATTGAGCAACAAGGATTAGAGAAGGAAGTGAAGGAAAGTTATAGGAAGAAACAATTTGTATTGTAGTGATTGTGCGAGGAAGGTGTGTAGAAGATTCTTGATTGGATCTGCTGTAGACAAAGATTGTGCTCTTAACTAAAATTGAACTCGTGCATATGTAGATGCAGCCTCATGAGTTCACTTTTGTCAGTGAGACTATTTTGTAATTGTGAACCCTAGTTTTATATCTGCACAAATACAAAAACAAACATATTATTAGATCAATATGCAAGGTAAAACAACAATTCCCCATGAAATCCATTTACAAAGTTTAAATAGAAAGAAAAATGAAGAACAATGCAATAAACCAAATCAAATATATCTAAGCAAAGAAAACTCTTGATACCATGGGAGAATTGGTGCCAATTGATGTGTTGAAATTGGCCATTTCCCAACTCCTTTGTTGCAAATGTTGATGGTGTGTGGATGATCAAATATCCTTGACGAGATTTTGGCATAACCTAGCTATGAAATCATGAAAATTATGAATACTTTGGAGAGAAATGGACAAAATTAGCTCTCAATGTGAAGAGAGTAACTTTGCATGAGAGGAAGAACCTTTCATTTATAGATTTCCAAAATGGAAAAGGGAGTGAAATTGAGCAATGTGGGATCATTCAACATCCAATGAATATGTGTCACTTGTCAAGATGTGAATGGTTGAAGGTTGTGCACATTTTGGCCAAAGTGCCAATAAGTGCAATTAAGTGGAATTTGAAATTGAAGAAATGACATGTGAGAGGGAAAAATACATGAAATAAATTCCACTTGGTTCAATGCAAAAGGACATGTAAGAGGAGTGAATGCTTTGTTGGATGTACAAATCCACTTGGATTTTGAATTCAAATTTGAGGGAATATTCCTCCTTTATTCCATGTTGAGAGAAAATAGGCAATTAAATAAATTAAAGTAATTGATTTATTGTGCAAGTTGCATTCTCTAGAGGATTTTAGTGATTGAGATTAAATTAATCAAGATTTGATCAATTTAATAAGAGATTAAATGATTTGACAATTTTGACTCAAATTCATGAATTGACTTAAATCAGAATTGAGAGGAAAGGATTATTAAATAAATGTTTTTTGATTTATTTAACCAAAGGGGATAATGTTAGATTAAATTAAATAAGGTTAATTTATTAAATTTAATAAGAGGACTTTAGGGATTTAATCAAATAAAATGAATTATTTAATTAAAAGGGATTTTAGGGTTAATTAAATTAAATTGATTAATTTAATCAACAAAGGAGAAAGACCTAATTAAATAAATAACGATTTATCTAATTAATAGACAGAAGATGATGATAAGCTGAGAGTGTGATTTAGGAAGAAATGATGTTAGTAATCAGGATCAAGTGCGTTAAATTGAATTGTACATTTTCCATGTCTACATTTTGCCCCTCTTTGAAGCAGTGTACTTGTTGCATTGATTCAAAGAATAAATTGTTGTGATCAAAGTTCAAAATTTCTTATTTTTTAAAATGCCCCAATGTTGCCCCAGTAAAAGGATTATGTTGGTATACTGCCCCCTCGAGAGATCAGACAAATTCTTTGATTTTTTTGGATGATCTCTCATAAAAAAGAGGACAAGGTGTCTGACAGGTCCAAAAATGCCCCAGGATGCCATAAAACATGTTAGAATGCCAAAAAAGAAGTGAAATGGTCCTCGGTTGGATAAAAACAAGATCGAGGGACCAAAAACCTAGTCAGATGGCCAAATTAGCTCAAAAAGCCCTAATTCACAGGCTTAAATAGACCTTGAGGGGTCACTTTCAATACATTTGCACCTTTTGCCTTTATAATTTTTTTGCATTTTTGAGCTCTGATCCTCGATCAAGATGGCACAATGACAACTTCCTAGGCACATGTCAAAGAGAGTATGAGTGCACCAGCGGCTAGTCGGCACAGGACCCATGGTATGTACCCCCATCCCAACTTTTAATTTCTCATTTTTCATGCATTAATTAGGGTTCAAATTACTTATAGGTTGAGCGGCACTGTATGGTGCCATTGAAAGTGGTCGCTCGACACCGCGTGGTCCTATATTAGACAGCATATGCAAAGAGCGCCACATGACACATTTAAGAATTTAGGGTCTTTGGGGTCAAATTTGGCTGTGCACACAAATAGCGCCACACGACACAGTTTAGAAATTAGGTTTGTGAAAGTCCATGGTGTGACACAATTTATAACTTTTCAAACTACACCGCATTTGAAAATAGTGTCACATTTGTTGTTTCAAATACAAAAATCTGACGCGAGAGGCGGATTTTTTTATGAGACTTGACACAGTGGTTTCCCTTGCACAGGACGAGATATGTATACTTCATTCAAGGAAGCACAGATGGTCGATGCTCTGCATATTACAGGGTATGCATGTATATCTTCAAGAGTAGCTTGGAATTCTTGGTCTCTGGTTTATTGCTTGCGTCCCTCCTATTTGAACACATTTAGGTATGATGATAGCTTTGGATGAGTGGTGGAATAGTGAGACTTCCTCCTTCCATATTCCTACTTGTTGGGAGTCTCTGCCTCACCGTTTTGGCTTGTTTCCCCTTCGGATTTGGATTTTCCTTCATGTTCTAGACTTTACCGCGGTGGCTAATTCTGACTGTTCTGGCAATTACCAACTTACCACGCGTGGTGAACTCACTCACCGTGGTAACATGGTAAGGCCACATACTATTGGCTTGATGGTTACTACCATACCACAAGTGGTGGTTCCACTCATCGCGGTAGCGCGGTGAGACCACCTGCAGTTGGGTCTGGCGGTTATCGCCATACCGCGACCAATATTTTGGCTGACCGCGGTGGCCATGGTAAAACCACCAGTGACCTGGCTGGCGGTTACCACCATACCATGGCTAGTGTTTTAGCTGACCGCAATGGTCGTGGTAAGACCGTTAGTGGCCTGGCTGATGGTTACTGCCATACCACGACCAGTGCTTTGGCTGACTGCGGTGGCCGCGGTAAGATTGCCAACGGCCTCGCTGGTGGTTACCGCCATACTATGATGGGGAAAGCCAAGCCTAGTGGTAGCATGGTGGAGTCTGAAGGAAAGCTCGAACAAGTTTATCACCATACTGCGAGGTGGCTCTAACAGGGTTGCGGTAGGAGCTCGGATGAGCTTGGGGCAGTGTTTGACCGAGTTGGACTCAGTGTCAGCAGCAATACACAATTGGCAGGGTGACACATGGCAGGTTGGCAGCTTTTAGTTGACCGAAGGGATTAAAAGGACTAAGCTCAGTGAAGTCTTGGACCAGAGCTCGAAGGAGCTCAGATGGCTTACCGCCATACCGTGAGGTGAGATGGACAGGGCAGCGGTAGTGCGGTAGATGGTGAGGTGAGCTCGAGCGAACTCACCACCATACCGTGGCTGGGTCGACTGAGCTCGGCGGTAACATGGTAGGATCTTAGATGGGCTCGGAGCTCGATTGACCGAGCATGACCGAGTCAGACTGACAGTTAAACTATGACACTAAATGTGATGGTGACACGTGGAAGATCTTTATGATATGATTGGCCGTATGTCCTGAGTGTGATTGGGCTACATTATTGAATGGAGGTTGACAAACTTGTCTGCAACTAGGGTTAATGGTTATGTGGCTCGATGCAGCTATATTTTTGAATGACTATTGCTGGCAGGGATGGGCTGAATAGGTATGCACACGGTGCAAGATTATATAATTTGGTGTGTAGTTCGATGAGCGATATCAGAGAGGTTGAGAGTATTTGAGTTGTTCTACAGTGAACACTTTGACTCTCGGATCTGGTATGATGTGAACCTGTGATGCTAAGAGGCTGGGCTGGCCATGAGGCTAGCTATGACAGTCATTTGAGAGGAGCTCAAGGGAATTTAAACTGTTTGCTATGAGGTGTTGGAACAGTGTGAGATTTTATTTTGTGTATCCTATATTCTTTCTCCAAATGAACAAGATGTAATATCCTGGAGAGCGTAGCTCTGGTATTGTATTGTAACCATTTTAGTTATTGAATAATACATGTGAGTTGAATGTTTTGGAGGTGGGGTTTCTTACATGGAAAGGTTTTCCCCATGTATATCTATGTGTTCATAGTTTGGTCTTTCATGGTTATCTATTTGTGTTAAGTTTGTTAGTTGTTAGCATTCACTTTCCTCAATAGGATCAATGGGGGATCAACTATGCCTATTTCCGCTTTATGGCATAGTTGGTTGTGTCTTTGTTGTGATTTTGAATTGAAATCACTAAGGCACTGTTGTCTTAGATGTATATCTTGATGACATAACCAAATTCGTATCCCAAACAAGTGGTATCTGAGCCATGTTCTATTGAAGTTCTATGTTTTCTCCTGTGAATATTTCTTAGCTTGGCAAGCTTGAGGAAGTCTGGAGAAATCGGTTGCTGATTGATCCTTCGATGAGTTGAAGTGTGTACTTCATTGATTCAACACGCAGTTTGAAAGACATTGGAGATGACTGTAGTTGGTTTTGTGGCAACATGGTCTGAGGTTCCTGGCTTACAACAAAGTTCCTGATGCAGAGGGCATGAGATGTGTTCATGGCTAAGTTGCAGCAAAGCGTGGTGTTCATACTGGGTCTCTATGTGAGGGGCTCCCTGGTGGTATGGAATTGCTTGTGTTGTTGATCAGCTATGAGAATTATGCTTGTGCTGGGTGTTTTTTGACTTAGAACTGAAGGCAGTTTCTCTAGTGCTCCGATTGTATGAAGGCTATGAAGTGACCTTGGTGGTCTATAGCTTCTAGATAGCCTAGTTCTCTTTTGCTAGTGCATGAGTGATGGCATTGGAACTGGTCTGAAATGGACCTATTGCTCCTGTGTGCCTATTTCTTGCACTTGTATGGTTCAGTTTCATGCCTTTGGCTTTGAAGGTTTTGTGTAGATTTTCCTAAAAACTATATGATGCATGTTCATGTTTCTTTTCATTGTTTTGGTTAACTATGATGGTTGTGTGCAGACTCCTGAGTCATCCATATGAGCAATGAACATGGAGATGCGTGGGTGTTTTATAAACATTGTGGTTTTGTAGGTTTTTCATGGTCAAGATAAAACTTGCATTGTGTGGAGCTTCTATTTTCTATTTTTCTTGATCCTAGCTTATGGGGTGTGACTGGATGAGATAGTTGCAGTTCGACTGGACTTGAGAAGGGTGTCTTCTCTGCATGGGAGTGTTGGTATGATTTCCTCTTTCAACATTCTTGTGGTATGCTTTGATGGTTTCCTAGACTATGGTGCTTGAGTTGTGGATGTGGCTGGCAAATCAGATTTGTTGTTGGTCTCGTGTTTAAGTCATGCTTGTTTTATTTGGTTGTTCTATTTGATTATCTCAATTTTGCAGTTTCCAATGCAATGATAGATTTTCATGTTTACTTTTGGTTGTATCCATGTGTTGTGAAATGTTGTGGGCTGTCCTTACCTACATGTTTGTTGTGAGACAACTTGAAAGTGGATTGTCTATATCGACGAGGTTATAATTGTGTGGTGTAGATCTGTTAGCTGACCTTATCTATGGGCACTTGTGCATTGGTGTGGTTGTTTTGAAATGAGAGGAGGAATGGCGTTTGAGTACCTGAATAGTCACTGATGGGAACTTGAAGCATGTGAATCACGATGTCATGGAAAGTTGGGTACACTAGCTAGTGTAAGCTTTTGACAGTGATGGGGTGGTCATTCATGGTGCTTGGAGAGCTCGGTGTCACAATTCAATGGGAGCTTTAGCAGTGACTGGTTTTCTTCTTTGGTGTTGCATTTGCAGATTTATTTTGCATCTGCATGGTCACTATTTGAAGATGTGCAACATCTTGGAGCCATGAAGGACCTTGGCAGTCTTTGGATGAGATGCTGGTGGTGCTTGATAGGTGATATTGGTTTAGAGTTTGTTTGCTTTATGTCATGGTATACTCTTGCTTGTGCATTAGAGTTTTGGCATATTGCTTTGCTCTTGAGACCATGGATAGTTCACTTGAAGCTTGGTATCTCCTAAGGGGATGTGTAGATCATGGTGTCATGATAACTTTTTTGAAGCTTTGACAGTGGTCTAGGGTTCTCTATGTTTTGAGTGCATTGGTCATATGCTGAAGGACTTCATGTTTATTGCAGCAATGCAGTTTGGAGTTAGCATGAGATGACAGGTTGTTGATACTCATGGGCGCATGGAGAATAAGGTAAGGCTGGAATTCTTATGAGAATGTTGTTGTTACAGCTGAAATTCCAAGTAGCCTACACCTTGGTTGAATGTGAATTCAACAGAGACCTTGAAGGAGAATTCTCTTGGGTAAGTTACTTTGGCTTGTATATCTTGGATGAGCGTGTTTATTTTTTCTTCTCGGTTTGCTCAGTAGTGGTGTTCCTATGAAAGGTGTTACAGATCAGTGTGGATTTTTCTTGGAGCTACATGGTTACATTTCTTTATGTAGGGTTTGGTGGACTTGGTGTGCCTGGATCACTTGTGATGGTGCTCTATTTGCATTCATTTAGAAAGTACCCTCACAGTGGGAGTACCTAGTCATATTTGGTCTTTTGACTGGTTGACAAAGGGTGCTTGGTTGTTGTTGAGATGGGTGGTTTTATGATGGCATGAGTCCGCTTTTGGTTTTTGTACCTTTGAGGTGTGGGTGGTTGGATGTTCTGCATGAGCTTTGGGTGCTTTTTTTCAATCGTGTGGGTTTGATCAGCTAGATGAGGGCAGTCAGTCTATGGTTGTTGTTCTAGCTGATGGTTTCTTGTTCTAGAGATTGGTTTTTTGTATTTGTGTGGTGCCTTGTTGTTTGCTGCTTTGTTGCCTTTCTCACCTAGAGGATCATTTGTTTTCATTCCTAAGACTGGTGCATATTCACCTTGGTGTGTTCCTGTGTTTGGAGTTGGTGCCTGAGATGGTGGAACTTATTTTGATGTCATTGTAGGGGTCTTGATTGGAGCGTGAAAGCAAGTTGTCGGTCCTTGTTCAAGTGTTTGAAGGAAGCCTGAAAGTCTTCAGCAAGTGGGAGATTGTTGGGAATTTCTACCTCAATGTTCTGGCTTGTTTCCCCTTCGGCTTTGTATTTTCCTTCATGTTCTGGCCTTTACCACGGTGGCTAAGTCTTACTATTCTAGCGATTACCGCCTTACCACATGCGATGAGTTCACTCACCACGGTAACATGGTAAGGCCGCCTACTGTTGGCTTGATGGTTACCACCATACTGCAAGTGGTGGTTCCACTCACCGCAGTAGTGCGGTGAGATCGCCTATGATCGGGTCTAGCGGTTACCACCATATCGTGGCCAACGCTTTGGCTGATTGTGGTAGTTGCGGTAAGACCGTCAGTGGCCTGGCTAGTGGTTACCACCATACCACGGCTAGTGTTCTGGCTGACCGCTAGTGGCCTAGATGGTGGTTACCGCCATACCATGACCAGTGCTTTGGCTGGCCGCAATGGCTATGGTAAGATTGCCAGTAGCCTGGCTGGCGGTAACCGCCATACCGCGATGGGAAAAACCAAGCCCAATGGTAGTGCAATGGAGTCCGAAGGCGAGCTCGAATAGGTTTACCACCATACCGTGAGGTGGGTTTGACAGGGCTGCGGTGGCGCAGTAGGAGCTTAGATGAGCTTGAGGCAGTGTTTGACCGAGTTGGACTCGGTGTCAGCAGTGATAGACAATTGGCAGGGCAACACATGGCAGGTTGGAAGCTTCTGGTTGGCTGAAGGGACTAAAAGGACTGAGCTCAGTGAAGTCTTGGGCCAGAGCTTGAAGGAGCTCGAATGGCTTACCACCATACCACAAGGTGAGACGAACAAGGCAGCGGTAGTGTGGTAGATGGCTAGGTGAGCTCGAGTGAGCTCACCGCCATACTACGGCTAGGTCGAATGAGCTCGGCTGTAATGTGGTAGGATCTTGGATGGGCTTGAAGCTCGATTGACCGAGCTTGACCGAGCTAGACCGACAATCAAACTACAACAACGGATTTGATGGTGACACATGGAAGATCTTTATGATCTGATTGGCTGTATGTCTTGAGTGTGATTGGGCTGCATTATTGAATGGAGGTTGATAGACTTGTCTACGACCAGGGTTAATGGTTGTGTGGCTCGATGTAGCTGTATTTTGCAATGCACGTTATCAGGGAATGGTCGTGCTTTGTAGGTAGGAGAGTTATTATCCTAGATGACTGTTGCTGGCAGGGATGGGTTGAATAGGTATGCACATGGTGCAAGATTATATAATTTGGTGTGCAGTTTGATGAGAAATATCAGAGAGAGGCTGAGAGTATTTGAGTTTTTCTATAGTGAAGACTTTGACTCTCGAATCTAGTATTATGTGAACTTGTGAGGCTAAGAGGCTGGGTTGGCCATTAGATTAGCTGTGACCGTCATTTGAGAGGAGCTGAAGGGAATCTAAATAGTGTGAGATTATGTTTTGTGTAGCCTATATTATTTCTCTAGATGAACAAGATGTAACATCATGAAGAGCATAGTTGTGGTCTTGTATTGTAACCGTTTTAGTTATTGAATAATATATGTGAGATGAATATTTTGGAGGTGGGTTTTTTAACCTGAAAAGGTTTTCCCCACGTATATATGTGTGTTCATAGTCTGGTCTTTCATGGTTATCTATTTGTGTTAAATCTGTTAGTTGTTAGCATTCACTTTCCTCAATAGGATCAATGGGGGATCAACTATGGTTGTTTCTACTTTATGGCATAGTTGGTTGTGTCTTTGTTGTGATTTTGAATTGAAATCACTAAGGCACTATTGTCTTAGATGAATATCTTGATGACATAACCGAATCTGTATCCCCAACAAGTGGTATCAGAGCCAAGTCTTGCTGAAGTTCTGTGTTTTCTCCTGTGAAGATTTCTTAGCCCGGCAAGCTTGAGGAAGTTTGGAGTAATCAGTTGATGATTGATCCTCCGATGAGTGGAAGTGTGTGCTCCATTGATTCAACACAGTTTGAAAGACATTGGAGATTACTGGAGTTGGATATGTTGTGGCAACATGGTCTGAGGTTCCTAGCTCACAGTAAAGTTCTTGATGCAAAGGGCGTGAGATGTGTTCATGGCTGAGTTGCAACAAAGTGCGGTGTTCATACTAGGTGTCTGTGTGAGGGGCTCCTTGGTGGTATGGACTTGCTTGTGTTGCTGATCAACTATGAGGATTATGCTTGTGTTGGGTGTTTTTTGACTTAGCACTGAAGGCATTTTCTCTGGTGCTCTGATTGCATGAAGGCTATGAAGTGACCTTGGTGGTCTGCAACTTCTAGATAGCCTGGTTCTCTTTTGCTAGTGCATGACTGATGGTGTTGGAACTGGTCTGAAATGGACCTATTTTTCCTATTTGCCTGTTTCTTGCACTTGCATGGTTTAGTTTCATGTCTTTGGCTCTGAAGGTTTTGTGTAGATTTTCCTAAAAATTCTATGATGCATGTTCATGTTTCTTTTCATTGTTCTGGTTAACTGTGATGGTTGTGTGGAGACTCTCGAGTCATCCAGATGAGTAATGAAGATGGAGATGCGTGGGTGTTTTATAAACACTGTGGTTTTGCAGGTTTTTCATGGTCAAGATAAAACTTGCATTGTGTGGAGCTTCTATTTTCTATTTTTCTTGATCCTGGCTTATGGGGTGTGACTGGATGAGATAGTTGTAGTTCAATTGGACTTGAGAAGGGTGTCTTCTCTGCATGGGAGTGTTGGTATGAGTTCCTCTTTCAACATTCTTGTGCTATGCTTTGATGGTTTCCTAGACTATGGTGCTTGAGTTGTGGACGTGGCTGGAAAATCAGATCTGTTGTTGATCTGGTGTTTGAGTCATGCTTGTTTGCTTTGGTTGTTCTTTTTTATTATCTCAGTTTTGCAGTTTCCAGTGTGATGATAGATTTGCATGTTTACTTTTGGTTGCATCCACAAGTTGTGCAATGTTGTGGGTTGTCCTTACCTACATGTTTGTTGTGAAACAACTCGAAAGTGGACTGTCTATATCCATGAGGTTGTAACTATGTGGTGCAGATCTATTAGCTAACCTTATCTGTGGTCACTTGTGCATTGGCATGGTTGTTTTGAGATGAGAGGAGGAATGGTGTTTGAGTATCTGAATAGTCAGTGATGGGAACCTGAAGCATGTGAATCGCGATGTCATGGAAAGCTAGGTACACTAGCTAGTGTAATCTTTAGACAGTGATGGGGCGGTTAGTCATGGTGCTTGGAGAGCTCGGTGTCACAGTTCAGTGGGAGCTTTAGCAGTGACTGGTTTTCTTCTTTGGTGTTGCATTTACTGAGTTCTTTTGCATCTGCATGATCACTATTTGAAGATGTGCAACATCTTGGAGCCATGAAGGACCTTGGTAGTCTTTGGTTGAGATACTGGTGGTGTTTGACAGGTGATGTTGGTTTAGAGTTTGTTTGTTTTATGTCATGGTATACTCTTGCTTGTGCATTAGAGTTTTGTCATACTGCTTTTCTCTTGAGACCATGGATAGTTCACTTGAAGCATGGTATCTCCTAAGGGGATGTGTAGATCATGGTGTCATGATAAGTTTTTTGAAGCTTTGACAACGGTCTAGGGTTTCTTTATGTTTTGAGTGCATTGGTCATATGCTAGAGGACTTCATGTTTATTAAAGTAATGCACTTTGGAGTTAGCATGAGATGACAAGTTGCTGATACTCATGGGTGCATGGAGAATAAGGTGAGGCTGAAATTCTTATGAGAATGTTGTTGTTACAGCTGAATGCCTGAGTAGCTTTCACCTTGGTTGAATGTGAATTCAACAGAGACCTTGAAGGAGAATGCTCTTGGGTAAGTCACTTTGGCTTGTATATCTTGGATGAGCATGTTTATTTTTTCTTCTTGGTATGCAGGATAGTGGTCTTCATGTGAAAGGTGTTGCAGATCAGTGTGGATGTTTCTTGGAGCTACATGGTTACATTTATTTATGTAGGGTTTGGTGGAATTGATGTGCCTAGATCACTTGTGATGGTGCTCTATTTGCATTGATCTGGATAGTACCCTTATAGTGGGAGTACTTGGTCATGTTTGGTCTTTTGACTGGGTGACACAGAGTGCTTGGTTGTTGCTGAGATGGCTTGTTTTATGATAGCATGAGTCTACTATTGGTTTTCATACCTTTGAGGTATGGGTGGTTGGATGTCCAACACAAGCTGTGGGTGCTTGTTTTCAATTGTGTGGGTTTGATCAGTTAGATGAGGGCAGTTAGTCTATGGTTGTTGTTATAGATGATGGTTTCTTGTTCTGGAGATTGGTTTTATGTATTCGCGTGGTGCCTTGTTGTTTGTTGCTTTGTTGCCTTTCTCGACTGGAGGATCATTTTTTCATTCCTGAGACTGGTGCATACTCACCTTGGCGTGTTCCTATGTTTAGAGCTAGTGCCTGAGATGGTGGAACTTATTTTTATATCATTGTAGGGGTCTTGGTTGGAGCCTGAAAGCAGTGTGTTGGTCCTTGTTCAAGTGTTTGAAGGAAGCCTAAAAGTCTTCGACAACTGGGAGATTGTTGGGAATTTCTGCCTCAACATTTGGCTTATTTCCCCTTCGGCTTTGGCTTTTCCTTTATGTTCTAGCATTTATCACGGGGCTAAGTCTGACTGTTCTGGCGGTTACCGCCTTATCGTGCACGGTGAGTTCATTCACCGCGGTAACGTGGTAAGGCTGCCTACTGTTGGCTTGATGGTTACCACCATACTGCAAGTGGTGGTTCCACTCACCGTGGTAGTGCAGTGTGACTGCCTGCGGTCAGGTCTGATGGTTACTGCCATACTGTGACCAGTGCTATGGCTGACCGTAGTGGCCGTGGTAAGACTACCAGTGGTCTGGTTACCGCCATACCACAACCAGTGTTCTGGCTAACTGCGGTGGCCATGGTAAGACCACCAGTGACCTGACTGGCGGTTATCGCCATACCATGGCCAGTGCTTTGGCTGACCGTGGTGGCCGCGGTAAGAGTGCCAGCGGCCTAGATGGTGGCTACCTCCATACCACAATGGGCAAAGCCAAGCTTAGCGGTAGCATGATGGAGTCCAAAGGCGAGCTCAAATAGGTTTATCACCATACTGCGAGGTGGGTCTGATAGGGCTGCGATAGCATGGTAGGAGCTCCAATGAGCTCGAGGCAGTGTTTGACCGAGTTGAACTCGGTGTCAGTAGCGATAGACAATTGGCAGGGCAACACCTGGTAGGTTGGCAACTTCTAGTTGGCCAAAGGGATTAAAAGGACTGAGCTCGATGAAGTCTTGGGCCAGAGCTCGAAGGAGCTCAGATGGGTTACTGCCATACTGTGAGGCGAGACAGACAAGGAAGCAATAGTGTGGTAGATGGTGAGGTGAGCTTGGGTGAGCTCACTACCATACCACGGTAGGAGCTTAGATGGGCTCAGAGCTCATTTGACCGAGCTTGATCGAGCTTGACTGATAGTCAAACTGTGACAACGAATGTGATAGTGACACTTGGAAGATCTTTATGATATGATTGGTCGTATGTCCTGAGTGTGATTGGGCTACATTATTGAATGCAGGTTGATGGACTTGTCTATGATGAGGGTTAATGGTTGTGTGGCTCGATGCACCTCTATTTTTCAATGCACGTTATCAAGGAATGGTCATGCTTTGCAGGTAGGAGATTTATTATCCTACATGACCGTTGCTGGCAGGGATGGGCTGAACAGGTATGCACCCGGTGCAAGATTATATAATCTAGTGTGTAGTTCGATGAGCGATATTAGAGAGAGGTTGAGAGTATTCAAGTTGTTCTACAGTGAACACTTTGACTCTCGGATCTGGTATGATGTGAACCTGTGAGGCCAAGAGGCTGGGCTAGCCATGAGGCTAGCTATGACAGCCATTTGGGAGGAGCTGAAGGGAATCTAAACTATGTGTTGTGAGATGCTGGAGCAGTGTGAGATTATGTTTTGTGTAGCCTGTATTCTTTCTCTAGATGAACAAGATGTAATATCTTGAAGAGCATAGCTCTAGTCTTGTATTGTAACCATTTTAGTTACCAAATAATACATGTGAGCTAAAAATTTTGGAGGTGGGGTTTTTTACTTGGAAAGGTTTTCCCCACGTATATCTATGTGTTCATAGTTTGGTCTTTCATGGTTATCTATTTTTGTTAAATCTATTATTTGTTAGCATTCACTTTCCTTAGTAGGATAAATGGTGGATCAGCAATGCTTGTTTCCACTTTATGGAATAGTTGGTTGTGTCTTTGCTATGATTTTGAATTGATGACAGAATCGAATCTGTATCCCCAACACTACTAATGAGGCTACCATCACTCTTGAGGATGTTTGGTGCATTCTTCGATTGTCTATCCATGGAGCTAGAGTGATTTATGATCCAGAGGAGGGAAAAGAGGCTTGCTTTGATGTCATGGGTGTTGATGATCTCATCCTTTCTAATGGACAAATCGACTTGGAGTGATATCGGGGTAGAGAATCCACTTACAGGCTGATTGTTGTAACCATTATTTCTGGTCTCATGGCACCTTATCGCCGAGGATGATATTTTAGTACAGGCTGGGGACTAGCATGGCTATAGATGTGTGTCCATCGGGAGTTCTTTGCTTGGGTGCTAGTGATGTTGACCTCCTTATATAGGGATTCGCATGAGTTTTCATATCTACATAGTCGAAACCTCAAGGCTAGAGTTACTTTGTTACATATTTGGGCCTAGGAGCGGATTCCAGTGCTCCATCTAGATGTTACCCCAGTTGTTCTTGATATTGATGACCTCATTTTTTGGCGATATGGTGGGGCACATATCCTCTTTACTCACACTGGCACAGGTGGTCTTGCACACTGGTGATGATTTCTCAATGAGATGAGGGATTTCATCTAGAGGCCTTGGATGGGCATAGGCCCATGGTATGATGATGTGGAGTAGTTGTTCTTCGCCCGTTAGGACAAATGGATGCAGGGTCAGGAGCATACCATGATAGAGCAGTATCTCCCCAACAGGGTGGTTTGCTATTTTGGCGAGATTCAGGATAGACTAGATGATTAGTAGGTGGTAATTTTTTCCTATACTATGAGAGAGACAACATGGGGCCTGCCCATCCCAATAGCTAAGGTAGTGTCCTCATTTAGGAAGCTTGTGGCCAGGTAGTGGTTGTATGATTAGGGGCAGGAAAATATGGGAGTGAACCAGGCATACAGAGCTTGGTTTAGGCCTCCCTTGAGATTGACAATTTCCAGGCGCGGTACTCCCACGACGGAGGCCCAGAGGTAGATAACCTGGAAAGGGCAGAGGACAGGGGGGTAGAGGTGACAAAGATGGAGATGGATACAGAGGAGGAGGTGGACCACCTCCTCATCAAAAACCTCCTAGAGATCTGGTACAACAAGAACCTCCATGGGTAGGGGTACATGATGGCCAACCTAGAGATGGGGATAGGGCAGTCCCACAACAACAACCAACAGGGTAGCCAGATCACAGAGATGTATTGATCCAACAGTTGCAGGGTCAAATTCAGGTATTGACTAGAGAGAGGGATCAGACTCGATAATAGGTTGTGATAGTTACTTTTTGAGAGGGACTAAGCTTGATCTAAGAGGGATCAAAATATTGGTCAGCGGAGGTAGCTAGAGAGCATGACTTCATCATCCTAGGGCCGATCAGTTTCCCTACAGGCTTATAGAGAGGTAGTCAGAGAGGCCGAGTACTATCGACAACATTATAGATAGGTAGTGCCAGCAAAAGACATGGATGAGGCCGCTAGAGGAGCATGGTGAGAGGCGGGTGGAAGAGGGAAGTAGCCAGTAGGGCTAGCCCTTGATCATAGAAGGTTTCCATTTTTGATTCACGGGCCTCAATTATTGCCCCTATTGTATAATAAATTTTGATGTGCACTTGATCCGATTTTTGTACCATGATAGTATATTTTTGATGATATATATGAGATGGTTTGGCTTTATGATATGTCTTGCAATGTATAATATGGTAGATGCATTTTCATTTCCCATGTACTATGAGATGCTTTTTTTTTTATGCTCATGTGATATGATGTACGCTTCTAATGGATGTATTTCTTTTTGTACTTTTTCCTATGCATTTTGATGGTTATGTGGTAAATGATATGCTAATGATGATGAGATGCAATAGATACATTCTATGCAAATGATTAATGATGATGATGCATGCTAATGATTTTTTATTATGTCCTATATGATGTGAAATGAATGTAATGCAATGAATTCTTAAGATGCTTAGAATAAAAAATCTATATTATTCCTCATAACTTAAGATGATGATAATGTGGTATGATATGATATTATTTGCACTTTATGCTAATGATCGGGTGGATGGAGGGTAGATGCATAGGATATTTTTTGATTAACTATCATGATATCATGTTAGTATGGAAAGAAGATAGAAGAACTTAGAGTCAATGAGCGAATTAGAATGAGGGTGATTTTCTTACTAGGAGTTGGGATTTTCAAAGGGCCAATTACGTTATGTTTGATAACACACATAGGTACGATGCATCAAGGTATAAAGAACCAAGATGGTGTTGTACCCAATGTGATGGAATTTGACTTGACAATCAGATAGGAGTATTCTTGTTCACACTTAGCATACCGAATCTCATTTAGGATGTAGTTTAGACATTCTAAACATCTTAGACCAAAACATAGGAAAGCAATCTTTCCTATGCGGTCAACAAGATGTCTAAAACATCTTCCCCACAAACCAAACAAAGTGTGCATTACTAAGTTATTTTACAAGTGTATCCCACAAGCGTAGTAGATAAAAGAGACAATGATCACTGCCCCATTCCCTTTCTCTCTAAACCTATTTTGTTTAGGCATCATCGAGAGGTCCTTGGAATGAGCACAAAATAAGATAAGTCAAAAAGACCAGATAAAGTAAATAAACAAGCTAATGTTATTCATACCACTAGCCAATATTAACTACTATGAGATACCTCATGCTTATGTCCATCATGGGAAGGATTCGTCCTAGGACATGTTGTGATCAGGGTTTTCGTGAGACTGATTAGATGATAAGCTATTGATACTCCGAGTTGATTAACTTGCTTGCTTACTGACTTAGACTTTGAGACTCTGATGATTAGGGTGTTCACTTCTGAACCTACTAGACTTTCTTCCGACTGACTCAACAAAGTATGACAGTGACGACTGATTTATTATGAGTGATGATAATCGCGAGTGAAATCAAGATGAGATGAAAGCACCATTTTGGATTTTTCAGATATGCTGATGATACTTTTGGTATTTTAGAGAATTTCCAATGCTTTTGGATTTTTGAGATTTACGATGAAGAGACTAACCTAAAGACCTATCCTAGGGGTCTTGGGAGCTAATCCATAGATTAGCCTTGCCTACATTATACATGTAGAGACCACATAGTTCGATTGACAACATACTTGACTCAATGATAAGATAGATGGGCAAATGGATTGCCATTTTATTGCGACAGACTCCTAAGGACTGTCCTAAAATGTCTCAGGGGATGATCAAAGATCAACATTTCCTATGTTCAAGCTTAGAGATGACGTAGTTTGGATGAGGTGAAAGACTGACAAGACTCTGTGATGACATTTTTTTGAAGAATTTTTGAGATTTTTTTGATGTTTTGGATTTTTTGATGAGTTTTCTGAATGTTTTGGATTTTTTGATGAGTTTTTTGAATGTTTTGGATTTTTTGATGAGTTTTTTGAATGTTTTGGATTTTTTGATGTTTTGGGAAGATCACAAAAAAAATACACACAGATTCGATCCGATGCAAGTACAGGAACATGCCCTCAGAATTAAGCAATAGACTATTTCAATAAAGGCAGCACAAACTTACCTTAGGATACACCAAGTAGTACTATGGTGGAATATGAGCATGAGATCAGGCTATGGTATGGATGTGAACAGATGGATGGATGGAGGATTAATGAAATGTGATGGAATGGATGAGTGAGTCATGTAGATCCTAGTGGATAGGGAGTGCTCTATTTACGCTTGACACTTATTTTCCAAGTTTTCACCAAGGTACTTGCCCAAAGCACCACCGAAGTGGTTTTCACTAGAGGACGATTTTTTTCTTTACTTTTTTCAATCCTTTTTTTGATTTTTTTGGATTTTTGTATATTTTGATTTTTGATTTTTTTTTGTTGTTACCAAGATGCCTGTTTGCCAGGTTTTCATCAGGGTAACATTTTTTTTAGGACATTTTTTTGATTTTTTTGTATTTTTGGTTTTATACCTTACAAGATTTTTAGGCATAAAACTTTTTAAGATGGGAGTTGTTCAGGGGCTCCTACAGAGGCTCGCCTGCTGGTGTTGACAGCTGATATGCCCCTAATTTATAGCTTGCCATGATAAAAAAGGTCCCAACCAGCTAGGCTCAAATTTTCCTTTTCTCTCTGGATTCGACACATTCTTTTTGTTCTCTTTCAGCACAAGTTCATCGACTTGGAAGGTGCGTCGCCCAATCCTCTTGTTGTAGTTGCGCTTTAGGTAGTTCGAATATACTTGTAGATGGTTGAGGCATCCATGCACCGTTCAACTAATAACTCCAGTTCATGCAACCTTCAAATCCAGTACTCCTCATCTATTTTGAGGCTTTGCAAAGATATTATGAGTGATGGGAGCTCAATCTCGATTGGGAGGATGGCTTCTGATCCATAGACCAGGGAGAATGGGGTGGCACCTATTAGCATGTAGATGCTAGTGTGGTAGGCCCATAAGGTGGGATTTAGCTACAGATGCTAGTCATGACCAAAGTCATTGACTGTCTTTTTAATAATTTTCATAATGGTTTTGTTGGTAGCTTTTGCTTGGCCATTTCCTTGTGGGTAATACAGAGTGGAAAATCGATGTTGGATTTTGAATTTATCGCATAAGTCACGAACATCCTGATTCTTGAAAGGTGTCCCATTATTAGAGATAATGGATTGGGGGACACCATATCAGCAAATGAGATAGTTCAGGATGAACTTGGAAATATTCTTTTTGGTTATGTAGGTCATGGGAATTTCTTCGACCCACTTTGTGAAATACTTTGTGGCAGTGATGATGAATTTGTGGCTGTTGGATGAGGTGGGTGTGATTTTTCCTATGAGATCAAGCCCCCATTGTGAAAAGGGCCATGGTGTAACAAATGGATGGAGTTTCTAAGCTAGTGCATGGATAAGGTCTCCATGTTGTTGGCACTGTAAACACTTTCTAACAAAGTTGTGTGCCTCTCTTTCCATTGTTGGCTAGTAGTACCCAATTCTCAGCAACTTCATGGCCAAGGTCATATTGCTCGAGTATGAACCACAAGTGCCATTATGTACCTCAGTCAGAGCAATCAAGGCTTCCTTAAGATTTAAGAAACATAATAGGGTTCCGTCAATGCTCCTATGAAAGAGGGTTTCTCCTAGGATGAAAAAATGTAAGGACCTTTTGAAAAAGGCTCGTTTAAGGTTTGAGGTAATGTCATTTGGGAGGACTCCTATTTTCAAGTAGGTTTAGATGTCATGATACCAAAGATCACCAGGACCAATGAATTCACACACATATTCAAACTCTGGTACCTTGAATCTGGGTACGAGAAACTACTCTACTAAGAATTCATGTTTTGAGACATTGCGAGGGATATCCAGTAAGGATCCAATTGTTGCCATGGTGTCAACTACTATGTTGTTATCCCTCAGTATCTGCTCAAAGGTGATATCGATGATTGATTCTTTGAGGCTTTCTACTAACATCTTATATGGTTTCAACTTGTCATCCTTAGTTTGGTACTCACCATTGACTTGGTTGATAATAAGCTATGAATCCCCATAGACTTTTAATGCCATGATTTGTCACTGTGCTGCAATATTGAGACCTATGGTTAAAGCCTCGTACTCTGCAATGTTGTTGGTACAAGGGAATGCCTATTTGTAGGATCTAGGTATACAATCCCCCTGTGGGGTGATGAAGAAAACACCAATTCCTGATCCATGTTGTGTGTGTGAACCATCAAAGTAGAGTTTCCAATGATCGGCTATGCTGAGATTAAAGATGGATTCATCTCGAAATTCTGATATGAGTGGATTCTCTAAATAGATTGGAGCCTCTACCAGTTGATCTACAATGACTTGTCCTTTGATTTCTTTTCGCTCCACATATTCAATGTCATATTCTAATAGTATCATGACCCACTTAGCCATCCTTCCTGTGAGCATAACATTTGACAGTAGATACTTTAGGGGATCAATCTTGGTGATGAGTTTGATTTGATGAGCTAGCATGTAATGTCTAAAATTTTGTGAAGCAAACACTACTGCTAGACATGATTTTTTGATGAATGAGTATTTTAACTTATGACCAACCATTTTTATGATGATATAATAGATGGCCCTCTTTGTCCCATTTTCATTGTGTTGAGATAAAAGAGCACCAAGGGCTACTATTGTTGCCGAGATGTATAAATTTAGTCATTTTCCTACAATGGGTGGCATTAATAATAGTGGCATGAGTAGATATTATTTGATTTTATCGAATTCCTGATTGCACTTGTCATCCCACTTGTATGCTACTCCCTTGTGGAGTATATTTGAATATGCAATCTGTTTATCTACCAATTGTGAACCTTCATATGGATTGGATTTTTCCTTGTAGGCCTCTGAGTTGTTTTAGTGTCCTTAGTGCCTCCATGTTGAGGATTTCTTTGACCTTGGTGGGATCCACCTCTATTCCCCTCATTGATACTATGTATCCTAGAAGTTTGCCTGATTTTACCCCAAAAACACATTTCTTTGGGTTGAGCCTGACCTTGTACTTCTCCATTCTGTCAAAAATGGCACTTAGGGTTGCTATGTGATTTTGTCTCTTCTTTGATTTGGCTAGTATATCATCAACATAATCTTCAATAGTTTTGTGGATCATTTCATGAAAGATTAGTGTCACGGCCCTCTAATATGTAGCCCCTATATTTTTTAGCCCAAATGGCATCATGTTCCAGTAGTAGGTGCCCCATGGACATGTAAATGTCATCTTATATTGGTCATCGTTTGCAATCATTAACTGGTTATACCTCAAGAACCCATCCATCAGTGATAGCATCTCATGTTCGGCCATCATGTCTAGTATCATATCAATGTTAGGTAGTGGAAAATTATCCTTGGGACATGCTTTGTTTAGGTCTCTAAAGTTTGTGCAGATACAAATGCCCCCATTTGGATTTGAAACTGGTACAAGATTGGATACTCATTCTAGATAATCAATTGGGCATATGAAGCCGACATCCAAGAGTTTATGTAATCCTACCTTGACTAGCAAGGCTATCTAAGGGTGCATTTTCCTTAATTTGTGTCTTACTGGCTTTGCTCTAGGGTAAATAGCCAAGTGATGAACCACAACTTCCGGATCTAGACCCGGCATGTTAGCATAGGTCCATGCGAAGTTTACCTTTATTTCCTTTAGAAATGTTTCCAGTAATTCTTGTTCTTCTGTCAAAAGAAACTCAACATATAAGGTGATTTGTGGTGTTGACTCTATTCCCAGATTGATAGGATTACACTGTTCGGCCAAGACTATTGATTTCTCCTCATGAAGTGCAGTAGGGGGGAGATTGAATCCTTCATCCTTTGGTTTCTCAGAGAGGTTTTCACCATTATATACATCCTTTATTTTTACTATTCTTTGGTTAGAGAGTGCCACAATGTGGTTTGCACTCAATGACCCCGAGCTTATTCTCGCTCTTTTTATTTTGCGATTGAAGGACTCAATCGTCTCCCCATAATAGGCATGGGTGTTTAGCATGATATCAAACCCAGCCTTGTGATCTACGCATGGAACTATATCCCTTATTCCCATGAATTATGAAAGTGCCTCATCATTTTTGAATGTGTCTAGAACCAATGGTCCTCGTTGGTCATAGTCGATGAGTTGTGGGTAAACAAGGTTTACTTCATAAGTTTGGTAGTTCGACTCAATGGGTGAGGCACTAATCATTAGTAAGGAGGAATCCTCAAAAAGAAAGGGAAGGCCAATTATGTTATCCTCATCGTCACTACCAGTGCAAACATTAGTTACATCAAAAGTGAAATTATCTAGGGGTAGGCATGTGGATGCGGGTAGTTGAAGGGCATTTATCGATGCTTGAGGAGAGGATCTGACTGCTCTACTAGGAGTACCTCTGCCATGTATGGTTATACTCGGAGGGGTACATCTAAGGCCAAGGTTTCTCATTCTTATTTCTACAATGATGGGCTCTAGTCACCATCACTATTTCTTCCCAGGCTTTCATTCCTATTGTAGCCCATACCAAGCATTATTTGTAATCCTTTGTTAGCTTCATCCATGGGTAGAGTGGGTGTGGGTTTTTCATCATGGTATAGTGTGCTTGAAATGCCTTTCTCATCTACATTTTCCCAACTTAGGTCCCCCCCAAAGGCCGAATCCAGAAGGGTCTGCCCTAATAGTGTGGATAGGTATTTTGGTTGATTGAGGTTTCCCAAGCAACCTAGGAGATTGTGGTAACTCTCCTACAATAAACACATTCTTCTTCATTATGTAGTCTCTGCACCTATTGTCATAGATCATGAGCTTGATTTTAGATATATCAGGGATGGAGGGTTGTCTCTGTTGTAGAAGTGGAGGCAAGGTTATATGGGTCTATATAAGAAGTGGATGGGCCTTCATCATTTTTTGGTACTTAGGGGATTTTGTAAAACTTGGCTTCCAAGTTTTTGCAAGAGGCAAATGGTTCCAGATCACCATGTATTGTGACCTCCTCATTTTGGTATAGGAATTTGATGCATTGATGGAATGTTGAGGCGACTTCTTTCATTTGATGGATCAATGGGAGTCCTAGGAGAATGTTGTATGGTAGGTCGCGATCAAGTACTTGACAAGTGGTTTCCATGGTTGCTAGCCCCACTTGGATTGGGATTTTGATAGTGCCTTGAGACACTCTTTCTTGATCATCGTATGCTCTTATGGTGATGCCTTTGATCTTGTTGATGGAGTCCTTTGAGAGTCCCAAGTTATTTATGAGTTTGAGGGAACAAATGTTGAGGCTTGTACCCCCATCCATTCGGACCCTTTTGAATTTCTTCTTGTGAACCAACACTTGAAGGTGAAGTGCTCGATTGTGAGATGGTTGGGCGGGAAATCTTGATCGAAGAATGTGAGGAGATTTGGGGTAACAATGTTACCAACCATAGCTAGGAACTATTATGTATCAAGGGTAGTGGAGATGATGGACATAAACAATGCCTCATTAAGGATTTTCCTATGGGTGGCAGAAATTTTCAATAATCCCATGATGGAGATTTGGGTTGGGGTTTTCTTTAGCTGGTCAATGACACTGTAATCATAGGGAAAAAAAATTGTATTTCAAATGGGGGTCTTAGATGGTTGGGATTCCCCTGCAATAGTGACCTTGTTGCCATGTGTGGTGACTCCACAATCGGCATTGGCTCCTTTGATTTTAATGACCATGACCACATCTTCTACACATGTGACAATGTCTTCATATACAAGGTTCGTACTAGCATTCTTTTGCTTCCCTTTTTCGTTCCCTTGGTTATTTCCTTGATTATGATTCAACATTGGATTCGTGTATATTTTAAGGTCATGATTTCCAGCTGGTTGTTCAAAATTTATGATATTGTCCTCAATGAGATCTCGGATGATATTTTTCAACCTCATGTAGTTTGCGGTTGTGTGTCGCTTGATTTTGTGAAATTCACAAAGGAGATTTTTTTTTGTACCATGGTGGTTTTATCATGGGTTCCGCGTATTGCTCAAAGTTCGAGATTTTGATAATATTTTCCTTAACCAACTTCTTGATTATGGATTCAATTGATTCTCCAAGGGCTGTGAACTTTTGCTTGGGAGGATACTTGTTTTGGGGAGGTGGTCCTCCTTGATTGCCCAAGTTATTGATTTGGTTGTTAGGAAGTGGTTGTTGTTGTGCCATTGTATTAGTTTGCACATTATTACGATTATGATTATGTGGTTGGTGATGAGTTTGGATGTTCTGTTTAGGAGCATTGATGACCACCTTAGCATCGACCACTCCGTTGTTTGTGATATTTTTGTTCCTCGACCATGTTCAAGGTTTATCATTATAGTTGGTGGATGGGAGGTTGTCCTATTGTGGAGAAAATTTTGATGTGCCTCCTCGCACAGTAAGGGCTCTTTTGATATTGAGCACCTTTGGGATCAACTGATCATATGTTGTGATGCATTGCATTTTTAAGTAGAACGCCAAGTTTTCATCTAGATTTGATATGATTGTGCAAACTTGTTCTTCTAGCATGGTCCACTTGCTTTGATTGGCCTTGGATCACCATCTTTGCAAGAAGGATGTGAATAGCTCTCCTTTTCTTTGTTTGAGCGTTGATAGTTCCTCCAAACTAACATCTGCACCCATGTTGAATGCATAATTTTTAAGGAATGCTTCCATGATTTCCTAGAATGTTTTAATGCCTATGGGTAGGCGATAATCCCATTCTATGGCAAGAACAATTAGACTTTGAGGGAAAAGTCACATTAGATATGTGTCATCGTATGAAACCTCCATGCAATGCACTTGAAATTCCTTGACGTGATTTTCAGGGTTTCATGTTCCATTATATTTATCAAATTTGGGGATCTCAAATCCCTTTGGGAATGGTACCATTGTGAGATCTCTATCAAATAGATAGGGACACAAGTTGCTTGACATTCTGGTCATTTTTCCTGTTTGGAGGTCCAACACCTACTACGAGAGCAATTTGATTTGTGTTGTAACATTGTTGTTTAGATCAAGAGGTGGGATGAATGTGTTTTGAGGTGTTTGCGGTGTTTGATTGATGAGAGGGGTATTGGTGGGGGTTTTTTGCAAGCTCTATTGTGTGTTTAAGGCCTGCTGATATGTCTGCATTTATGTCAAAAATGCTTGTTGTTGTTGTTCCAAGGAAGCTTGTTGTTGGTCCAGTTGTTGTTGTTCCCATAAAGCTTGTTGTTGGTCTAGTTGTTGTTGTGCCAAAAAATCTTGTTGTTGTTGCACCAACAAAGCTTGTCGTTGGTCTAGCTATTGTTGCGCTAAAAAATCTTGTTGTTGGTCTAGCTTTTGTTGCACCAACAAAGCTTTTTGTTTAGCTTGCTCTTGTGCTTGAAAATATTGTAGGGCTTGTTGGTATGCTTGTTAATGATTTTCTTGCAGTTGTGCTTGGTATTGTGCTTGCGCCTATTGATCCTAGTGTTGGACTTGAACTTGAGCTTGTGCTTGTTGGGCTGCTTGTGTGGCTTGCTAGGCTTATGTAGCTTGTGCAACTTGTTGGGAAGCTATTTGTGCTTGTGCTTGCTAGGAAGCCTATTGTGCAACTTGTTGGTTTTGTATAAGTACCCTTTGATGGTTGGCCTTTTGGACTTCCTGAATCATGGTGATGAATGAATTCGTCACTTTGGCTTTTGGTGGGATTGGTAGTGGGTTGGGAATGGTGCTAACCGTTGTGGTAGGAAGAGAGATTGTGTTGGTAGCTGGGACTTGGGTCATTGGTGGTGTGGTTGAGATGCTTGGTCCTTGAGAAGGTATGTTTTGAGGGATTTGGGGACTAGTTGATGTATTGACCATGGTGGCTTGAATTTTTGTCACTTGTTGTTGCGATGTTGCTGGAAAAAGGAGAGGATTTGATGTGATGCTCAGATTTCCTTAATTTGAGAAACTAGCGATGGGTAGGGGGTAAGACCCAACCCAAGAGGTGATAGGGATGTGAGCGGTAATGGAGGGAATGATGGTATGTTCCCTTGGAAGAGTGATGATGAGAACGGGTTAGTGATTCCTACTATTTCGAACAAACCACCTTCTCCTTGCGATAGAGAAGTTTGTATGTCTCGCAGGTAGATTGGTGTTGCATGGAATGAGGATGATTCTGCATGATTATGGAAAGTGAGTGGGACGTACGGGTGTGATGGATTCACTCAGATAGAGTTATCTGGTGTGGTGTTGATATTTACCTCTTTGTTGTTTACAAGGTGATTCTTTTATAATTCACGAAACATGGCACTTCCTTTGTTAACAATTTGTGAGGTTGATGTGATTGTTGATATGTTTTGGGGAATTTCTTGAGTGATGTTTGGTATTGACATTGGGGGTATGCTTGCAAGAGGCCTTTCCATACTGGTACTTACGTCAAGGTCAAAATGGAATTGGACCCCTCCTTCCTTTAACGTGTGTATGTACAGAGAAGGATTAAGTTTAAGAATGGCATTGACAATTCTATGATTCTATGGATTTTGAATCATTTTAATTATTTCCTTTTGTGTCATTCCCATGTCCTTGTTGATGGTTTCCTCTTCATAGTCTTCCTCTTAAGGATTTTGTGATGGTAGAGAAGAGTTTTTTGGGGGATTGCTTGATCCCGCAAGGTTTACTTTGGTGATTGCTTGACTTAAGTCATTTGAAGTTGATGTTTCTTTGGTTATTTCCATGTTCCTCTTGTGTTGTGATCTTGTTTGGACCATAAAATAGAGATCGTTTGATCTTAATATTTAGGCACAAAATGGGAGAAGAAATAGGAGAGTCCAAGGATCAAAGGGTGATGATGGGGATGAGATAAATGGATGAGGTGAATGAGTGAAAATTTTGAAGAGCTTTTAGGGGTAATGCTAAAATTTTTAGGGCTTGGATTGATTTGATTTTGATAGTTTGACTAGGTGTGTTAAGCCAAACAAGATGATGGTGGACTTGTAAACCCTAGGAAGTTGTGTTATCCTAGGGAAACATTACACAAGAAAATGAATTGTCTAAGTGTGTTAAACCAATCAAAGTGATCATGAACTAGTAGACCTTATCCTAGAGGTAAATTTGTTCAAAAGGATTGATAATTTGACTAGGTGTATTAAGTCAAACAAAGTGATGTTGATTTTTCCTTTAAGTTTAGCATAAATTATGCTTCAAAGTTCTCAAAATTTTGTTGGTGGGATGAGATTTGATTGATGGAGATATGGATGAGAGTGAATATTTTGATCCTAGACTTGACCTAGAAAAGACTCTTTTTTACAAGACCTTGGTATTGAAGAACATACCATACTTCTTAAGTGAGAAAATAAAACCTTTCAAAAAGCTCAAGATTTTGTTGATAATAGAATTCATACAAAATTGGGTTGTTCTTTGAAGCCTTCTTGTAGAAATTGTATACCAATATTTCTCTAACTTCAAAAATCCTTTCAAGACGCTCCTCACGAGCTTTTAGGCTAATCTTTTTGAATCTTGGTTTTTGGATTTTGAATTTTTGGGAAATAATTTGAGACAACACATGTGAGGTCCAATTGTCTTTATCCTTGTTCAATGATTTCCTTTTACCAAAAACACTTTCTTGATTTATGAGTTCAAACTAAATGTTTGTCTTAATTCCTTTTCATTCCACAAGGTCCATTATGTGAAAATCAAGGTCTCAAGAGAACATTTTCCTAAGTTGACTTTAGTGGAAACAAATGATGATTAAACCCAAGTACTTAGAAACCTCTAAGGATGGAATCCCTAGGGAAAGAAAGAGAACTTGGATTCGTCAAGGGTATTTGTTTCATTGAAAGGGTTTGAAATTTCAAAGCTTTTGTGAGTGTTTGTTTCTCAATGTTTTAGATCCAAGCAAGGTGTTTTGATTTCAAGAACATGTACAATCCCTAGGCTGAAATGAAAATATTTGTTGGGTTCCCACTTGGATGAATCCAACTGCGCATATTCAGTGCGGATGATTAGATGCTTGACCACACAGGCCCCCCCTTACAGTGCACTCACTTCTCAAGTCAATCAAGAATCAATACCCATGAATCTCCCATGGAATACTTGTCATGTCTACAACAAAACCGCATGTATAACGTGGGGCGACCTTAAAGGACATGACCTTTTGCACCAACAAATAGATAGGATTTTGGCCTTTACTAAACAAGAGGTTTTAATGCGGGCATTCCATTTGTGGGGGACTATCTAGTATGGAAAGAGACCATTGCTTCCCTTCTCATCGAAATAATCCTCATTATATTGGTCTTTGTTCAAATATCCACACTTATATCTTGAGTGGAAGTCACTTGGCATTAGCGTGTTCCCAATTGGGTTGCTCCCTTGGGTGATTACTTTTTCCCACAAGGCAGGCCCGCTAAGATAAAAAAAAGCAAGCTATCATATCCTGTAGTTCAATCGAACTTCGTTGAAAAACAAAGGGAGAACACTCTCAAATTACCATGCTCACACTCGCATGATTGGTTCAATTTTAATCCAAAATGAAATGTGGAGGTAATTATTTTACTCAACTTAAGATCACCAAACAAAATTTTGATTCTCAAGATTTCCATGAGGCGCGAGAGAAGTGCACACGTCTTTTTGATGATATTATCTTGAATAAATAATTACAAAACAAAATAGTACTTGTTCATTTTAAGGCCACAAAGAAAAATGATTTCTTTTTAAAGCACCAATTTAAGTATGGAGTTTTCCTTGTTCAATTTTTAAACCTCAACCAAATCTAGTAAAATTGTTTCTAGGGTTCTTTTTAAGCCTTTTTTTGAAAAATTTGAAAATTAAATTTGTGTTCTTTTTAGAGCCCAAAAGGAAATTTAGTGTTTTCTAAAGCATGAAAGGTAACAAATCCTTAAAAGAGATTGAGAATTCTCTAAAGTGTTAAACAACACTATAGTGCTAAAAAGAAATTAGTATAAGATGGGAATGATGCCATTTTGTAACCTTCCATTTCACTTTCTTCCTTGTCCTAACCTACAAAATGATAAAAACCAGAGAATACAGGAACAACAAACAGGTCAATAATTCAAAAATCTGAAAACAAAAAGGCACATGTTTAAAAAAAATAAATTGAGTTTCTGACTATTTTTCATTGGCGCAATTAGAAAATATGACACAGTTTGAAAATATTGTAGCGCTATATAGCGCCGCACCTTTCACTGAGTGCAACACTTTACAGAATAGAGAGCGCAGATGCAACATAGTTTTACCAGGTGGCATAGTTTGCAACTTAAAGGTCCATGACAAAGATTGAAATTTTGAATTTTTTTGAGCGGGAAAGTGGGTGCAACACAATTTAGAATAAGTGTGGTGCAATACAGTGCCGTGTGACTGTTAGCGGCGCAGTTTCCTATGTACACAAAAAAATGTTAAAAAACATGGAATTTTTGAAAAATGTGATGAAAATCCTTGAGATTTTCCCTCCTTCTAGCACCAAAATGTGAACCCTAGTTTTATATCTACACAAATACAACAAAGAAACACATTATTAGATCAATATGCAAGGTAAAACAAGGATTATCCATGAAATCCATTTACAAAGCTTAAATAGAAAGGAAAATGAAGAACAATGCAATAAACCAAATCAAATCTATCTAATCAAAGCAAACTCTTGATCCCATGGGGGAATTGGTGCCAATTGATGTGTCAAAATTGGCCCTTTCCCAACTCCTTTGTTGCAAATGTTGATGATGTGTGGATGATAAAATCTCTTTGATGAGATTTTGGCATAACCTAGCTATGAAATCATGAAAATTATGAATACTTTGGAGACGAATGGACAAAATTACCTCTCAATGTGAAGAGAGTAACTTTGCATGAGATTGTATATGTTGAATGAGAGGAAAAACCTTTCATTTATATATTTCCAAAGTAGAAAAGGGAGTGGAATTGAGAAATTTAGGATCATTTAACATCCAATGGCTATATGCCACTTGTCAAGATGTGAATGGTTGAAGGTTGTGCATATTTTGGCCAAAGTGCCAATAAATACAATTAGGTGGAATTTGAATTTGAAGAAATGACATGTGAGAGGAAAAAAGACATGAAATAAATCCCACCTGGCTCAATGCACAAGGACATGTAAGAGGAGTGAATGTTTTGTTGGATGTACAAATCCACTTGAATTTTGAATTCAAATTTGAGGGAATATTCCTCCTTTATTCCATGTTGAAAGAAAATAGGCAATCAAATAAATCAAAGTAATTGATTTATTGTGCAAGTTGCATTCTCTAGAGGATTTTAGTGATTGAAATTAAATTAATCAAGATTTGATCAATTTAATGAGAGATTAGATGATTTGACAATTTTGACTCAAATTTATGAGTTGATTTAAATCATAATTGAGAGGAAAGGATTAATTAAATAAATGTTTTTTGATTTATTTAACCAAAGGGGATAATGTTAGATTAAATTAAATAAATTATTTAATTAAAAGGGATTTTAGGGTTAATTAAATAAATAATGATTTATCTAATTAAGAGAAAAAATATGATGATAAGCTGAGAGTGTGATTTAGGAAGAAATGACGTTAGTAATCAGGATCAAGTGTGTTAAATTGAATTGTAAATTTTTCATGTCTACAGTAATATGTTGTTTTGTATCAGATAGCGAGCCACCCTATAGTGAGAAACTTGGAAGGAATCCCTTGTAAAAATCACCTTAACCGTTGTCACCGTAACTGATGTTTTATAATTGAGAATTAGCATTCTCCATGGTTTTTCCCATCTTAGTTTTCCACATAATTTCTGGTGTTCATTGTGTTGTTTGGTGCTTGCATGTTCATGTTTGTTTTAATTAATATATGAATGGTTTATGATTACTCTAGATTAAGTAAAGAAATAAAATTATTTTGGGATGACTGATTCAGCCCCCCTCTCAGTTATCCAGACTGTTCAACAATTGGTATCATAGGTTGGTCCCTTGTAGATAGAGCTTAACCACTTGAGGGAGATCTTGGTAGTTTAAATAGATGGTAGGATATTATTACTTTGAGGAAGAATTGAATTCAATATTGACTAATATGAAAAGTACAAAATGTTAGAATGAAGAATTGAAAGAAAACCTTAAGGAGGAAAATTCCTGCATCTCAAAGCTTAGGGAACAAATCCAAAAATTCAAAGAAAGACACAAAGAGGTTAGGGAGGAATTAAAGGATTCAAAGGAAAAAACAATAATCTAAGGATTTAGTTAGGTGAATACAAACTGACGAAAGAAGATCTTAAAGACACCATCAAACATAAAACATAAGAATGGAATAAGACTGAAGAAAATTTCAAAGCTACCATCAAACATAAAGAAGAAGAAATTGAGAAGTTAGATCAAGAGATAAGAAGGTTGATATTTGAAGCAAGAGTATGTGAGAGTAACATGATTTTGGATCAAATCTTGTCCCTATAGAAATTTCACAAAGATAAAGGAGGACTTGGATTCATCGGTGAAAGCTCAAATCAGAACACTAAGGGTGAAGACATAGCAGTTGAAGCTAAAGCAAGATCAATTGTAACAAGCAAGGTTAGGAACTCTAATGTACCTACAAAAATACCTCTAGTTTGGAAACCAATTGCTCAAAGGTACTTATCATTCAATGGTCACTATTTTCTATGTAAAAAATTTAGACATAAGGTTGTAGAATGCAAAAGCAAGATGGAACAAAATGCTCAATGCTTTAACTATCAAAAGTTTGGTCACAAAGCAAGTCAATGCAAAAATGAATTATCTATCTGAAAAGAAGGAATACAATGAATAATCTTTTTCATGGTTATTAATATTCATGCTATGGTTATGGTCACAAAGCTAATCAATGCAGACCTAGGGTTCACTGATATAAGTTATGACAACAATGTTAGAAGTGCAATCAACTCGAATGTTATGCTAAAACATGCAGATATGTTGGTACAAAAAAAAATGAGAACAAAAGGAAAGTTGTAGAGTCAAATGAATCTAAGAAGAAGAAATTCATGGTTTCGAGTAAAAAGGAAACAATTGTGGAGAACACTTTTGTGGTACTAGATCCTAGTACATGCCCTACCGATAATTGAGCCAATTGCCTTGGCTCAAGGGGAGTTTTGTAATGCATATCTTGTTGGTTCCCCCTCTCCAAAAAAATATTGATGTGTTTCTAGCATGATTATGATGGATCCAGGTGATGTTGTATAATAGAGGATAATCTGATTGATTGAAAAGTGAATTACAATTGTTGGCATGAACAATACACATTTTGGTAGCAAACTCATTATGAGAAATTAAGAAAAAAAGATGAAGTTTCAAATCATTTCTCATAGTTTTCAAATAAGGGGAAGAAGAAGTTTCATAGAGCGATAAAAGTTTGAAGAAGTTGAGAACGACAATGGAACCCATGTTGATTGGCAATGAATCTAGTGGTGGTATTTTGTTGAAGCTAAAAGGAGTTGAATTGGATAAGTTTGATCATCAAAAGATGAAATAAATGGAACTAGGATTGAAGACAAATGAGTTGTAGAATGCAAGTACTCTGGGATTGGATTTATGGGGAGAATTTCCCTGGTTTGTAGACAAAGAATCTATCTTATTCTTATTGAGTCGATTCAAGGATGGAAGCATTGTGTTGGAAAAACCCTATTCGATCAAAAAGGAAGCCATTGAAGCTATGACTATTTTGTGCAATTTTGGTGACCTCCCTGGGAAGAAGATGGTGAAATAAAGAGATGTGGAGGAACTTATTGGTATCGATAAAGACCCCAAGCTCTATTGATAAACACCATTGTCGACCCTACAGTAAGGTATGTTGCTTACAATATCACTTATAAAATATATTTTAGAAATTGTGAAGGTTCTACTTTGGCTATTGTTGTCTATCTTGCACACATGATGGTGAAGGATTGCACACAATGATTTGTGTATCCTAGTAATGGAAAATATGATTGAGAATGTCAGAATGTCTTTGGTTGAGAGTTATCCTTTCTAGTTTGGATCTTTGCTCATATGTTTGGTATTTTACTTTTTGAGTTCGTTACTGGAAAAATATAATGTTAAGTGGAAGTTTGGCATCCCTATTGGAAAGCAAGTCTACACATATTTGGAATGTATATAGGATAAAGAAAGTGCATGCAAAGTCTATTTACCATCTTTGTAGAAGGATTTATGCTCTAGTGTGATAGTATCTAGTGCTATGCTCAATAGTCAATTTGAGGAGGGTTCCTCCTCTGGTAAGGAGTTCAAAGTCATCATTGGTGGTTCCCTTTCAAACCTAAATGAGGAAATTTAGCACAAAATATGTCATTACTATCTCAGAAGAGAAGGAGGAAGATGAATGTTTTCCTAGATCTAAATCTTTCAATCCAAATGATATTTGGTCAGTGTTAGATGAAGGTGATATGAGATGGGGCATTGCTGGCCTCCGATGGATAGGCTTTGAATTGATGATGCTTTGGTTGATTACCTGTTCAAGAAGGGTATTACTATTTCAGATGTTTTTGACTTGTTACTGGATGATCTAGTAGAAGTTGATGAAATAATGTTGCTAGAAGGACCTGAAGGACATAAGTTTAAAGCTATGATTGAGAAGAGATGTGTCAAAGCTAAAAAGAAGTTATCCAAACACATTAGTGAGACAAGACTATACATTAAGGAGGTGTCTGAAATCTATAAATATTGTCTCTGGTGGCCTACAGTTGTTTATAATTTTAGAAGAAAAATTGGAGCTATTGAATCTAAGATGAATAATATTGGAAAGAGTTTTGATTTCTTCACTAGAAAAAGATGGAAAACAAAGAATAAGAGTTGGTGAGTTTCAAGCCGAGCTATTGACTATTCAGAGACATAGGGAAGATGTAGTTATAAATTTGTAGTTTTTCAAAGAAATTGTTGAGGTCTGGTTGGGTCATCTCTCTGAGATACTCTCTGATGCAGAAGATTATGAATGATAGTGCACGTCTTAGGACTGGTCATCCTCATTTACGTTGTTGTCTATGTTGAATAGTATGAGTACCAAATTGGATTCAAGAATATTTTTTATGTGAAAACTATTATTTTTACTTGAGTTTCTAAATGTTCAAATTTTGGCCCTTTTCCTTTGATGGTAAAAAGGAGGAGAAAAATAAAAACCAAAACAAAAACAAAAAGAAGAATGTTGAAAAAAGGGGGAGTTTTTGTTGTTTTTCCATCAATTCCAAAGGGAGAGATTGTTGAGAATTTGTTGATATGGAATCATTGCCATTGATGTCAAAACCTTGGATCCAGAAGGTTGTGCTTTGGATGTTGTACAGACTTGATATATCCTATCATATGCTATGATGTTGCAATGTGTGGATACTATTCGTGATCTAGATAATAGAAGTATTTCTCTTTTTGGGACATTTTTTGAATTCATTTGATGCAATATAATGAAGACTAATCTTCTTCTATTGGCTATTGTACTCAAAGCTTACTTCAGGTAACCTTTCTATCTGGACATTCATATAGCTTGCCACAAATTTTGGTATGTTTGACTGCATTTCTCTAGTTGGTACTGAAATTGATGTTGATCAATTTTTGGTCTTGGTTGTGGCATATTCATTGGCTCCAAAATAAATATCATGTATTTCAAAGTATGTTATCTATGTATGACCTATTCTTGGTCCCTTGGTAATGTGGTAAGAAGATCCTTATATGTGACCTATCTTTTGGGTCTGGTGCTATCGTGCAAGGCCTTATTGAATATCTTAAGGTTGTTCCTTGTGATGAAAAGTTTTTTGGTGATCCAAATTCAAATAATTTTGGCCAACGTAGAAGACTATGAAGATATTATGTGGCCAACTTAATTTGTTCTATGAGTATACATGCATTTATATTGAGAACATCTTTTTGGTTGAAGAAGAAGAACACAAATGAAATGTGTGAAAAATGATAAGGGTGTAAAGGATTGAGTGATAAGGATCAAAGAAGGAAGTGAAGGCAAGTGTCAAGAAGAAGTAATCTATATTGCAATGATTGTGCGAGGAAGGCGTGTAGAAGATTCTTGACTGGATCTGTTGTAGATAGATATTATGCTCTTAACCAGAATTAGACTCATGCATATGTAGATGCAACCTCATCTGTTCACTTTTGTTAGTGATACTATTTTGTAATCTATTTTTTTGCATAGGGCAGTGAGCCCACCAATAGTGAGCCACCCGATAGTGATCCAATCAAAATTGAGCCACCGTGTAGTGAGCAACTTGGTAGTTAGCCCTTGTAAACATCACCTTAATCAGTGTTTTGTAATTGAGAATTAACATTCTCTATGGTTTTTCTCATCTTGGGTTTCCAAGTAATTTTTTGTGTTCATGGTGTTTTTTGGTGCTTGCATGTTCATGTTTGTTCTAATTAATATATGATTGGTTTATGATTACTTCGGATTAAGTAAAAAAAGAAAATTTTTTTGGGATAACTAATTCACCCCCCTTTGAGTTATGCAAACTATTCAATAGAAAAGGAAGAAAAAATTATAGAGCATTTGATTTGGTATCAATGGATGATGATGAAGAAGACCTCACTAAAGAGAAGATGTTGAAGATTCTTGAGCAATCTGATGGTTTGAAGAAGATTGGAGATGTTTGGTTGTCACAACCATCATATGAATAGGATGAGATTAAAGACACCTTGATTATTTATATAATTCATAATGATATTGATTTGAGCGAGTTGACAATTTTTTATCGAAAGTATTAATCGAGCAGATTGAAGACAAACTAAAGGCACACTCACCTAGTGAAATATAAGAAAAATATGAGATTCAATTGTCTATGGAAGAAAGATGCAAAAATGCATAGAAGAGATTGAATGAGATCATAAATGAATTAAATACATGTGTCAAAATCATAAATAGTGTGTATAGGTATTGTCTTCAGTGGCATACTGCTATTGGAAACTACAGAGAAAAAATTGATGCTATTGAGCTTGAGTTGGATTCTATTGAAAAGACATATAATATCCTTAATGACAAGGATGGAGTGCAAAAGAAAAGGATAAATTCCTTATAGTCTGAACTTGCAATCATTTTGGTACAAAGGGATGGTATTGTGAAGAATTTTTGGAAAGTTAAAGAGATAATTGAGTTGATATTGGAAGAAATTTTCAGTCTCCTGGTGGAAGTTGAGAAAAATGAACAAAATATCACTATCCCAAATACTCTTCTAGAAACAATTAATTTGGTAGTAAAGAACAACACTACTTGTTTAAACATCAGGTTGGTATTGGATTCCTGGAAGACATTTCTTTCAAAGTTAAAAGAAAAATACAAGGATATGTTTTAAGGGAAGAAGGATTGAGGTAAAGAACCATTTTTTATATCATTTTTTAAGACTGTTTTTGAAAAAAAAAAAATTGAAGTAAGGTGGAGATAAATCTTCTTTATTTTCCATTAATGTTAAAGGGGGAGAGAAAGCATGTGAAAAGAATGAAAATAATTTCATCTCATCAAAAATGAAAGAACTACAAAGGATTTTTTTTTAGGTTTTTCACATCTTGTGTTGCCATCAATGACAAAGGGGGATATCGTTGGAAATTGAATTGCATCAAATGGTTGTCATTAATGTCAATAGGTTGTCATTGATGTCAATAGACTACTGAATGTATGAGATGGTTACTGGAAGCTATTCCCTATCGAAGATGATCATTATATGTGGTCTGGTGTGTTTATTTTTAGGTCCGGTTTCTATCGAGAGACAAGCTATGATTTTGATATTCGAAGATCTTGGTTGGCGTAGCGTATGCAATATATTATGTGGATTGGATATGTTTTATGGATTTTATACTAATATAAGAAATGTGTTAACCTTATATGTTCTTGACCTAATTGATGAATAAAATATACATACATATACATACATATATATATATATACATATACATATACATATACATATATATATATACATATATATATATGAGACTCTACGAAAAAGAAAAAGAGAAAGAGAGAGAGAGAGAGTAGCAGAGTAGACTGATAAAAGTAGGCAAAGATAATAAAGTGTATGTGCATGATGTGAGTCTAATTGAATTATCAGTTGAAGATCAAAACATAATTATTGTGTGACTACTAAAAATTAGTACTACTTATATAGAGATTCATTCAAAACCAAACTCAACACAAGAAATGTGCAATCCATCAGTTCATGCTCTTGGCAGTGAGCCATAACTCTTGTATTTTGGAAGCTAACCATCTTTTGTATCTTTGGGTTGTAGCCCTATGGATAGTGAGTCCTTATTTTGGTAGTGAACCTTATCTCAGGTAGTGAGCCTTATCTCAAGAAGTGAGCCTTTTTGCAATCAGTTTTGATATTATCTATAGTGTGATTTAATCCTCACCATGGTTTTTCCCTCATTGAGTTTTCCACGTAAATTTGGTGTTATTGTGTTTATGTGTTGGATTTGAGTTTCTGCATTGACATTCGATGATTAATCATTTAATCAATTTTAAGTATTAGTTTCAATGATTGAATTAAATGTTAAAATATATGGCAACTAATTCACCCCCCTCATAGTTGTCATATTCAACACAAAACTAAAACAAATTTTGAAGGGACCCGAAACCCTTTACAAAAAAAAAGTTGTTAAAGATAGAACCAAACTAAAAAAATAGTCAACAAGAAAAAAAACATCAAAATTCGAAACAAAAAATAGAAATATCCTATTGAAGGTCTTTGAGAGTCTTAGTTGCCTCTAATTCCTATGAAATCATGCATTCATGAAGATAAATCACTTCAAATAGCTCTTTTTTTATTATATACATGTTTCTCCGAATGGATACAAGTCCGAGTACTCAATCCAACTCCAAAAAAAGGAACCTATTTACCTTTAACAAACCCATATCCATAGGATCATCATCCTTATGCAATCTAGTCATCTTCACCTTTCCAATTTATCACCTTCTCATTAAGAAGGCTAAGCTCTTAATCATTGTTTTGGAGCATTGTTTCACTAAACTTAACCACTTTCTCCAGATCCTCATACACTTCAATGTTTTATCCTCAACCAAAAAAATATAGGACTCAAAATCATTCTTCATTAATCCCACATACCTGGCTACTTCTTGAATATTTTTCAACATTTTATTGTTCTCATCAAGATTTCTAGACCCATCTTCTTTGGAATTCTTATTTTCAATCCTATTGTGTAGAGACTAAAATTTGGTAGTGATTTGGTTAATATCCATAAAAAATCATTTGAAAATTTTGAAGTAATTGACAACACCTTCCTTATCCAAGCATAAAATATCATATATCTCATCCCTATTGTAGTTGAAGACACTAAGATCTTCAAAAAAATCAAGTGAGGGAGTACCTTATTTTTCCTATTTAATATCATCCTTTAGAACAACTTTACCTTTATCTTTTTAATGATCTTCACCATACACCTTCATCAACTTGATTTTAGGTTTCACGACCTCCTTCACTCCTTTAGAAAAGGGATTGTTTAGCCCTATAACCACACCATAATTCTTACCCTCCAAATTTCCTTCACAAACTCCCTCAAAGGCAACAAGCTTCTCTCTCTTAGCAGTTGAAGAGTGAAAAAACGACTCTAAATCATCATTACCTTTACCACTTCATTTTATAGGTTTGGAACTATTTCTTTTAGCAGAAGATGATGGCATAAAAACCTCCTCATTACCCTCATGAGAACCCTTAGTAAATTTTAAACTCTTACTCTTAGTAGTAGGGAGGGAAAATTAACCTCCTCATCCTTATTTCCAGTTTGAGAACCCCTAGACTAGGAGAGATGGGGTCTTTTCTTGGAGGTTTTCTTATATTTAGGAACAATATTAAATGGAGGGTCGAAGTGGATCTCCATAGAGTCCCCTTCATCACCCCAAACCTCCAAAACCTCCCACTCCTCATCCTCTAATTCATCTCCTGTCTCATAATTAGAGAGTTTGATCTCAACACACCTAGCAAGATGATATTTTGAGACTTTATTTAGTTCAAAAAGGATAGAAAAATATTTAACATACTCCATAATCAACATAATAATACCTTCATGAAATATGGGACTCTTAGGGTTTTTCTTAAAATCCTTAATACCACTTTCCAATAAAGCCAAAAGATAATAAGGAAAATAAATTATATGCTTATGTTTGAAATGGTTCAACAAAATGAAATGATAACCAAAAATTACATATAACCTTCCATCCAAGGTTAAATACCATATTAAGGCCTCAGTAGTATATGCCCAAAATAGCTTAATAGAACTCCTACCATAGCCTCTACATGATACCTTTACAAATTTATCCCGTTCATCCCCTTTGAAGAATAGTTTTAAGGTCACATAAGTGGATTTTCTATCTTGAAATATTTTCCTACCTTCAGTATATTGAACATAAAGTAGTGCTAAGAGAGGGGGTGAATCAACACATATTTAAAAATTAACCAATCTTATTTTTAGATAAAACATCACATCACATTAACTGAAAGAAGAGCATAAGAGAAAACATGCACCACACAAAGGCACTAGGATTTTTACATGGAAAACCTAATGAGGGAAAAACCACAGTGAGGATTAACTTGCAATAGATGAAGCTCATTTCTTACAAATATTACAATGTTGTTTAAGACTCACTGCCTATGGACTTGCATACTAAGGTGTACAATATTAGGGAAAGATAAAAAGGACCTGATGAGACTCATTGTCTCAAAGAAAGATACATGAAAATTATAATGAGAAATAAGAATATGAACTGCTATGAAGAAGCATCCAACATATGTTGTTGTTGTAGTCCCTTTTTCACACAATTAACCGTTCACACAGGCTTCACACACTTCATCTTCAACATAATACTCTATCATGACTTTTTGAACAACAACACTTTCACAAATGAATTGTTTCTATATATATCCTTTCCAACAACACAAAATCTCAATTAGGTCAGCTTCAAGATAACTTTTTAGAGGAAATATATCATATCACATTAGTCGGCTCCAAACATATATAATATTAAAAGAAAAACAATTATGGATTGACACATGAAATTATAGGACCCAAACACATCATAACACATCCTCCAAAAAAAATTATCAATACCAATCGTTGATGAAGGAAACAAGTCTACCGGCCTAAATAATTACAACATTACTAGAAACTACCATATGTTCAACTTTATACCATTGCGAAGAGATCAAAACCATCATGAAAATCAAGATGAAAAAAAAATAGTTCATGAAAAATATCTCCTCAACCTTCTCTTGAATAAAATGATCACCATATGCTAGTGCAAGAGGAGAAACCCACTAAATATATACAAGAACAAAGCATTATGGAAAAACGTCTGTAGCAAACTGTCATATGAAAACTGATCTTGGGGGCCATCAAAATACTAGATACTACAAAGTAGTATTCACTTAACACTAGTGATCATGTATTCAAAGCCATAAGGCCAGCACATCACTTTCAGAGGAATGTGGAGTCTCCCAATGTGCCAATATCAACAAATTATACTACTAGAGTGCAAACTAGAACACTATCACTCATAAATTTCACTGTAGAAGGTGTGATGAATTGAATCCCTGAATATAACAACTTAAAATCTCAATAATATTATCTTTTGAATCACAAGACAAAGGCTTTCATTACGAAGGAATGTAGATCAAAAAGTCATGACACTGCCCTAGAGTATACATTGTTAATGCCTTAGACAATATTCTATAACTTATCTCAATATGTGATACACTAACCTGGAATGATATCAAAGTTTTGTATTGTAAATATATCAGAACTTGTGTACTAGCCTCTATAACATACTTAGAAATCAGATAGAGTTCCATTACCCTTATTCAACCTCATACTATACCGTTGACTTATACTCAACATTCCAACTATCTTCAAAGTATGCTCAACCTTCAGTACACAACTTTGGCATCAATGACAACAAATCTTGAGTTGACATAAATGACAACACATCTTGCTAATAGTCTCCCCATTTTCCATTGATTTCAACACTCATTTATCTACAATTCTTCTTGGGCATGATATTTTCTACCTTCATCAGCCCAAAAAAAAACTTCCCCTTACTATATGATTTCTTCAAATAATACTCGCCCTAAGATGGAGATGCCAAAAAATTGATTCTAAGTATAAAAACTAAAAAAATGATGTTGCAGTTCTCCACAAAATTTATACAAAGACCAAAATTATCTTAGTTATATCTTTTCACCTTCCTGAGAAGGTAGGATTTTCTTGTGGATTTATTTGAGTTTCGCCAAGTTGCAAACTAGTCTTCTTTTGATAAAGAGAGAATATTATTTTGGCATTCACATTGCATGTAAAAATCCTCAGCCTCCACATTACTTGGATTCTTCATTTTCTTATCAATTTTTTTTGCATTCACGTAATCTAGATAGTGAAGCAAGTCTTAGGTTGATTGCTTCCCTCAATTGACCAAACTATTCTTTAAATTCTCTCTCTAGTCCTAACGAAATGTCAATTGAAAATGAAGATTTTATATTTGAGCTCTTATTGATCCATCCAAATCCTTTCAAAAATCATATGTCTCGACCAATTTAGTATTTTGTGACACAATGGAGTCAATCTAATCTTTGATATTCTTGGTCAAGCTTGGCCACTTCAAGAAAAAATGATATAAAGCAATCAATTCATCTATATGCCTTCTTTAATCATTTAAAAAATTTCTTGTAACTTATTATGTTCACTAGCATATTTGTCAAAGGCTTCAACAATTCTCTTATCAGTTATATGCCTTAAGGCTTCTTGCTCTACCTTATACTCAATGTGTAAAGAATTATCCTTAAAAGAATCCATTAGAAGCTTTATTTTCTATTTCAGAGTCAAGGAAGCATCAATTTTTACCTTAGGTAATCCTTCCTAAATAATCTTCATCATTGCATCATCAATCAACTCACTCTTCCTCATATGTTATTGTAGAATTTCTTTCCTTGCAAAAGTATGCAGAATATCTCCAAGTTGTAACTTATGGAGAGGAGAAATACTTGACAAGTCAACTTGTCCTTCATGAGTACGAATAATAAAATTGTGGTCTCACCATAGGTTGAAAATTCATTTGTAGTACTAGTAGATCTTTGAAGAAATATGAAGAGGAATCATGACCAATATCTTTAGAGACATCTTTTTTTTCAATTATCTTTTCCTTTAAATCCTAAGCTTTCTTAGGATCACCCTATTTCTTTTGCTCAACATTTCTTGAACTTTCTAGAGGAGAAATGTTATGTTATTTTTCAGAATCAAAGATACCCAGAGGAGAGACACCCACTTTACTCCAATCCCCTACACCCTGTGCATTTTTATTCTCTGGATGAGTTATCTCCTCATTTTGTTTCACATTTTCACCAATCTCATTTCCTCCAATCACATTTTCTTCAAAAACTAATAAATCTATGTCATGAGTAGACACATCAAGAATATCAAAAGTATTTGGAGGATCTTGTCCTCTTATTATTTTAGTATTCTTCAATTCTTCCAATTATTTTTTGTCTTTTCTTTCATTTCTTTCTCCATCCTCTTTATTTCTTCTCCATATTTTCCCCTTAGAATGTTTATTCTTTGTTTGGTTCTAAATTCTTGTGTCTGATATTGAGATAACTTGACCCTTTCTTCATGAGAAATAGATACACTATCCTTCTCTAAATAATTTTTCCTCATCCTTGTTTCTTCTATAACAACTCCATTCCTCTTATTACTTAGTACATTTACTAGGTTTGTCATAATTTGATCAATCATCGCATTCAGTGTTATATTTAAATTATTCCTATACATGATTATTTCATATTCAATTGTGGTCTTGTTGACAAGGGACATCCCATCATAAAGAGTGGAAATATCTTTCAATGAATCATGTTGTATAACTACATTTATAGTAGCATCAAGTCGTAGAGGCTTATGTTAAGGTGTTTCCAGAGTAGTCTCCTTTGTTCCCTTTTCCATTTAATTTTATTCTTCTTCCTCTTCTTTTCTTCTATTCTTCCTTCTTCTCTTTAATACAAAATATTTCATTTCTTTTTCTTCATCCTACTCATCATCCACATTCACCATATTAAAATTCTCCCTTGTTGCTTTCTACTTAGTTCTCATATTCTTCCTTTGTGCAATCATCCACATTCACCAGATTAGACTTCTCCCTTGTTGCTTTCCAGAACATTAGTAGAAACTCTTCTTCTACCAGGAGGTGTTTGAGAAGGTCTAAAAGTTGTGGTAGTGGTAGAATAAAATCCACTTGTCCTTCAAGGCACGGGTGTAGCAGTGGTGCTTGAGATGGTTCTATAGAACCATTAGGAGTGCCAAACATCTTTTCATCTTAGACACTATATTTCCCACATTATTCTTCACCTTTTCTTCTACGTTCTCCTTGATTTGATTGTTGGTTATCTCATTATATGTGAAAAACCTTGAAATAGAAGGATCCTTAGGTTTGCTAAGAAAAATGTTAGCATATGCAATCCATTTTTCTCTAGGAAGCTCATAGGGAAACCTTGTTATCCATGAATTCCTTGGTTCAACTACTTCCATGCATAAATTATCTTATCTATCATGAAATTGGTTTCATTCTTTTACTTTTCCATAACTTTTGAGGGTATCATATCCCTCTTCTACATTTCATTTTGAATTTTTTTGAAGAAACCCCAGAACATGTATCACATTGTTGGGTATGTGGAAAGCTACACATAATGATCCTTAATATGATGTGTGACATGAATATTCTTTTTGCATACTACATTCTTAAAACTAGGAATTTATTTCATGAAATATAACATAAAGAAAATAATCAAGGTACCATATCAAAAATTGTAGCATGATTCATTGGTTTTGTGCAAATCCTCCAATAGATGCTACTGCAAGAACTCATAAAGATCATAATATTTTTCTTTCTTCACCATTTGATGAGTAGTGTAGATGGTGGTGATAGTAGCCGGTCCTTCTCTATTTGCATAGTAAATTTTGTATGCAATACCCATCATGGCATATCAGACCTCTAGGTCAATGATATCATCCATTGTTAGGGTTCTTTTGTTGAATTTGACTCTAATAAGCTTTATAACTTCTTCATTTTTGTCATCTTAAATGTTGGCACCGATCTGGTGGAGCATAATCCAGTCACAAATTTTATAAAATATTTTGTGATTAGGTGGGGTTGATCAAGACAAAATATATCTTCATGAAAAGGAAATTCTAACCCACTCATCTTTGAAGCCAAAAATTGGGAAAAGCCTTCCATACATCTAATCCTTTTGCTTCCACATTTTCATTATCTAGTTTGAGCTAAAAATCATCACCCAAGAGATCATTGTACCTAAATTCTTCCATCTTCAGATGATTTTACTCACTCAACTAAGAGTGAATTTACATGTGGACATCTTCAAAATGAATCACATTGATTAGAACATGAGATAATGCACCATCCTTGTCTATCACAGTCAAAGTGTATGGATGTTTCTTAAATTTTGGCATTGGTTTCTCAACAACATCGATGACAACTAGTGTGGCCACAATAGAAATTTCTAAAGACTATATTTTTACAATCAAAACTAGAGAAATACTTGTGAAATTTGTCAATAGGGTTTGTACGCAACTTTCTAAAAACCTTCTCTACTTCTTTGTTTTCACACACTTGATATGATTCAAATGAGATCAATTTTTATCAAATAGAAACTAAATATGCTTCATACCAACCCTAGTCACTCCACATTAAATTTTTTTTGAAATGAGTAGATTTTTATTGTTTGTAATATAGAGATCCATGATAATTCAATGAGCTTCCGCAGAAGACGTATTTTCTCTAAAAATTTGATCAAACACCTTATCACCATCAACCATTATTTTGAAGGCTTTAGCATCTCATGATTTTCAAGGGTTTTAAAATTTATATAATTGTAACTCCCCCTAAGCCAATACTTTCTTTTCAATTACTCGAGGTTTCATCTACACCATGTTGAGGTATAAATTCATTCTTTGCTTCACTCTCTTACTTATTCTGCCATACTTTATTCATTTCCTTCTTGTACTGACTAATGATAGATTTCTTTTGTGAAGAAAAATACCTTACATTATTTCCCTTGTAGAACCTTGTAATATGTCTCAGTTTATTGCAATTATAGCAGATGATACTAGCTTGCAGAGCATAATTACTTCTTCTTGCATTAGATGTACAATCAACAACCCTATAACCAAACTTATTGCATGTGTAGCAATAACCATATAAGGATTGATAAGTCATAGAATTATTATTCCTTATCATTTTACTTTTGCATTCATTAGCCTTATGACTATTTTTTTTGCAAGAATAGTACTAACCATGAAATGATTGAAAGTTTATAGCATTGTACCTTGGAGGCCTAAATGGATTCTAATTCATCTTTCCTCTACATTCAACAGCCTTATGGAAAATATTATTATAAGCATAGAAATTACCATTGAATATGATAGGAGAATTTTGTTTAGGGGCAAGTTTTCTGAAATTCTTCTTATTTCAGAAAGAATGAATCCACCTGCTTTCTTCTTGTGTTGATCTATCTCTGCATCTCCAGAGGATGTCTCCTTAGGATTTTCAATGTAGTATTTCTCCTCCATTGTTTCAGACTTCCTTTTTTCTTTAAAGTTATCATATAGGTTTGTAGATGCATTGTTGGACATATAACTTTTTCCTTTTTCAAAACCTAGGTTTCTATTTTTTAGGCCCTTGTCAATTTTCTCTCTTTATTTTTCAATTTCTTTTCTCAGAGACACAATCTCTTCTTCAAGTTTCATATATTCAATATTTTATTATTGAGATTGATATTCAAGAAATCCTCAATCCTCTTGTCTTCTTCAACTTTGACTTTTAAATTTGAGATCACATCTTTAGCTTCACATTCATTTCCTTCTTCTATTTGAGCTTTCATTTTTCCAATTTCTTCTTTTGATTCTTTAGCTCTTTCCTTCAATTTTTCAATTATCTCTTTTGGATTTTCTAGCATAAACTCATAATTGATATTTTGTAATCTTGCTTCATATATATCTTCAACAATAGACCAAAGTTCTCCTTCAAAATATACTTCACAATCTTTCGGATTGATGTCCCAACTTTTAGGTTCCATTAATTCTAGATCTAGTTCTGGGATGAACATATCATTGATCTTTTCTTCAAACCTAATGTGTTCAAGTGTAAGATCTACCTCAACTATTAGGATTCTTCAAGCCACTTGGCTAATACAATTTTTTGAGCACAAATTAGTGCCAAGAGAGGAGTGAATCAACACATATTTAAAACTTAACTAGACCCATTTACAAATAAAACATCACATCACATCACATGAACTGAAAGAAGAGCATAAGAGAAAACATGTAGAACACAAAGGCAATAGGAATTTTAGATAGAAAACCTAATGACGGAAAAACCACAATGAGGATTAAATCATAATATATGAAGCTCACTACTTACAAATATTACAATGTTGTTTAAGGCTCGGTGCCTATAGACTTGTAGACTAAGGTGCACAGCTTTAGGGAAAGATACAAATTACCTGATGAGACTCATTTTCTCAAAGAAAGATACATGAAAATTATAATGAGAAATAATAATATGAATGGTTGTGAAGAAGCATCCAACAAATGTTGATGTTGTAGTCCCTTTTTTGCACAATTAACCCTTCACATAGACTTTGCACACTTCATCTTCAACATAATGCTCTATCATGAATTTATGAACAACAACAGTTTCAAAAATGAATTTAATCTTCTATATATATCCTCTACAATAACACAAAACCTTAATTAGGTCAGCTCCAAGATACCTTTTTAGAGGAAACATATGATATCACGTTGGTCAACTCCAAACATATATAATATTGCAATAATTTTTCTTTTAGATTGACACATAATATTATAGGACCCAAAAAAATCATAACAAATCCTCCAAAACAAAATTAATTAATCAATACCAATCACTGATGGAGGAAAAAATCTTATCGGCCCAAATAATGACAACATCACCAAAATTGCCATTTGTTCAAATTTACAAACACCAGGGAGAGATCAAAATAATCATGCAAATCAAGATGAAAATATTATATTCCATGCATAATATCTCCTCAACCTTCTCCTAAATAAATTGATCGTCATATGTTGGTGCAAGAGGAGAAACCCACTAAATATACAAGAACAAAGCATTCTAGACAAACTATAGTAAATTTTCATCTGAAAATTGATCTTGTAGACCACCAAAATACCAAATACTAAAAATTAGTGTGCACTTAACATTACTAATCATGTCTTCAAAAATACAAGGCCAAAACATCACTTCCATATGAATGAAAAGTCTCCCAATGTGCCAATATCAATACATTATACTACTAGAGTGCAAATCGGAACACTGTCACTCATAAATTTCACTATAGAAGGTGTGATGAATTGAATCCTTGAATATAGCACCTTCACATCTCAAGGATATTATATTCTTAACCACAAGACAAAGGATTTAATTGCGAAGTAATTTGGATAAAAAATTCATGACATTTCCTTAGAGTATACATTATTAATGCCTTGGCCAATATTTTGCAACTTATCTTTACATGGATATACTAACCTAGAATGATATCAAAGTAGGCATATTGTAAACATATCAAAACTTGTGTAGTAGCCTTCACAACATACTTAGACATCAAACAAAGTTCCATTGCCCTTATTCAACCTCATACTATACTGTTGACTTATACTCAACATACCAACTATCTTTGAAGTATATTCAACCTTTAGTACACATCTTTAGCATCAATGACAACACATATTGAGTTGAAATCAATAACAACACATAATGCCAACATAGTAGAGAAACCAAAAATATTACCAATAAATTCTTTAATTCAATGTCATTCATAGTAAGAATATGTTCCTTCCACCCAACAATAAAATATTTGTAAATTTATGGATCAAAGTCATGGAGTCTCTCAATGTAGGGAGTCACTCTAACATCCATGATAATTTTACATACCTATACATTACTCCTAGTTTCATCATAAGAGACTGGTTGTACTCTATTCCTATCACCCCCATCCTAGCTAAACACCTACAAAGAGATTTAATAGAGAAATACAAATCCCACTAGAAAATAAAAGGACCTAAGAGAATAACCAAACTCTACTGCCAAAAATGGGTTAAAAGACCCCAAAACATACCCAAAATCTATGTGGACATCAATTTAAAAAGGCGGTTAGTAATAATGACCATAAAAGGCTAATCCAATTGAAATATGTTGATATCCATGGTAATAATGAGATTGACAATTATGATGAAGCTCCAATCTCTAATCATTAAGTTAAAATCCACCATATAACAACTGACTTTCATGATTTCAAATATTCTTGGTGTTGAAGGGGAGGTGATCATAAGAACCCCATTCTCTAGGAAAGGATGAAACTCCAAGGTTAGCAAAGAAATCAACTAGCATTTTGTTGGGAACACAAGGGAAGACAATTAAGTGAATTAGTTATCATAGAATTTAAAACTTAATAACCTTTATTCTTAGATTTGATTAATAGTTGTGAAAGCATGAATCAACAACACATCAAAAACACACATAACACCAAGATTTTTGTGTGGAAACCCTGTTAGGGGGAAAAAAACGGTGGAGGTTAATCCACAATTTATACCCTATTAAAAGTATAAGAAGAATAAATGAGGAATGCACATGCATTCAAGCACACTCCCTAGATCTCATTGCTCAAAGGAAGACTCGTTGTCTTACATAAAAATTTTAGATTAAATCCATCTAAAGAATTTGAACTGAGAAAGTAGCATTTTCTAATGCCTAAGTACAGTTCCAGTTAAGCACATGAACACATTTTCACTCTTATTCACTCTTCTTCACACTTTTCTTTTCTTTCGAATGATCTAAACCTTATTTGCACATAGCACACACACACTTTGCATCTCTCTACTTTTCAAAAAAATAAACAATCACTTATATATATCTGCAATAAGAAATTACATTGCTTCATGTCGAATTCAACAAAATAATAGAATGAATGCAAACTGTCGGCTCAAAATAGTAAATATTATAAATGCGCATCAACCAAGGTTAGCCACAACATAGTAGAGAGCCAAAACAATTTCCTCGAACACTAAACACCTTCAAATATTCTTCCTCAAAGATCCACAACACGCTTCAATCACCTTGTTGGCCATGAACATGAAAGAGAAAATATCAGATTGCGAGCACAATGATCAATCTAGATGTGCAACATGGATAAAACATGATCTAAAAACATCCTAAAACACTTCAAGAACATACACAACAACTCAGATTACCAGAAACACATTATCTTCTTCCATGAACACCATTTTCAGTAACAAAATAACCGTCAGAACACAAAACCTTATAAATTGCTCAAATCTCCATGCGCACCTCTGAAACTTATAGAGTAGAAACTAGATAGGCTTGAGAACAAACCCTTTAATCCAAAATTTTTCACCATCAACATACTGAACTTTCCAACACATTGATTTTCACTACTTCACAGACAACCTGTAACATATTTTATTACAATTTTCTTAATATCCTCGACATATACAATCAAGACATTAATGCTAATAGTGTTTACATCAATGAAAATCACATATCAACAATACAAATACAACATCCAACACATGTTTCCCTCTCAATAGATATGGGAGATATGGAAAACATCTAGGGTATTGATAATTGAAATTGAGTCTCTAATGCTATTCTCAATCGACCATCTTGGAGGATGATTATCCTTAAGGTAATTAATAATATTCAAATAATCTCCCTACCAAACCTTCTTGAAACCTGGGGATTGATCCAATTTTAAATCCTAGTAAGCTGCAAATTATTTTGTTTCAGTAGAAATTACAAATAAGTTTCGTGTTTTGGTTTTCCTAAAATAAAAATTGTCCTCTTCATATGTCCTAGGAAGAGTTGACATGTGTAGCATAGGTTGTTAAAAGTACAGATTAGTTAAGGATGGTTAGAAAAAATCTATATATTGAAATGATTTTATGTAAATTATAGATTAATTATTTTTTGAATTCAAATAAGTTATTTCTCAATTCACTCAATATTATGTAAATGAATCATTAAGATATCTAACTAGCATCTTGTAAGTAAAGAGTATAGTTTGTTGGTGTAATTAACTATTTAATTACACTTTATTAAGTTTAGTTAGGTTTTGCTTAGGTAATAATTAGTTTACTTAATTAATAAGTAAGCTTTATTTAGTTGAGTTGTTTTTAGGTCAACATTAGGGTTGCATACATTTCTTGTATAAAGCAAATCATCTCTTGTAATATCTTAAATACAAATATATCAATTTGTACATCTGCATGAAAGCTCTTTCTTTTTATTGTTTTTCTCTTTTGTGGAAGGCCTTTTGGTTTGCATGTCTGATCTAGGTTTCTAACATGGTATCAAAGCCTTGACATGCAACCCCTTCTCAGATTTTGGAGAAAATCATTGCAGAGTTCATTCAGGGTTCCTCGAGGGTATCATGCCTTGAGTTCATTTATCCAGTATCTTGGATCAGATCGGGCACCACCATTGGATTTAGAGCACTAGAAAAAGTCGGGATTTACTTTTATTTTTTTGATTTTGGTCATCGTTGAAGAAATCTATCAAGGTTTCAAGCTCGATGATTTTTTGGAAGCTCTGGAGGTAGCCTATTTTTCAGAGCATCTTGGAGCAAAACGGACATCACCATCACGTTCATAGCACCCCAAAACCCTAAGAATTGCCCTTCATTTCATCAATTTTTGAGCAGTTGATCTGGAAGGCAAAAAAAATTTGCCAGAGGCCATATGGCCTCCCCAACATGCTCCCTGAGGCATGAAAATTTAAAAAAAAAATGGTGATTTTTTGGGTTATGTGTCGATGCCTCCAGTTCAAATGGCTCCCATAGCCCAGTAGCCACCGGCCCACCACCGCCATCGGTGGCTCCCCCACCCTGCACCACCGGTCCCAGCCAGCCCCTCCGGGCTCTAGCGCCATCCACCAGGGTCCCATGGGGGGTTGGGAGCTCTGCACCCAGCCCTCAGTCGACTTTAGCCTCTGCGAGCCACTTCAGCTCCACCACGGTCCTATAGAGAATCGGCACTATGCACTCGGCCCCCGCCGGCTTAAACCCTACACAGTCGGTCATATGGGTGACCAGGGTCTAGACATTTTCTGCAGGGGAGCCAATTTTTTGTGGCAATGGCTAGATGGCTGTCAAAATTATGCTCATGAAGTGCTAACATCAGCATGATGTTAGTGGGCGTACAGACTCTTTTGCCCCCTACTAACCCCAGTTTGCTCTAAAGGAGTAGTTTTTTTTCTTTTTGGCATAACTTGGGCATACGGTATCAAAATTGGGAAAACGAGATATCATCGGAAAGCTGATTCCAAGTACTTTCCTATGGTGTAATTTAGTTTTCAATATTTTTCTATTTTATTACATTTATTAATGTTTGAAGTCAGATGTTTATTTATCGCTTTCGAGCTCATAAATTTTTGCCACGATCTCCAATTTTTCGCTATCTTTGGAGCGTTGGAAAGGTATTGAGGAGCTCTATGTTGTTGTCCATGCAATTTTTTCTGTATCTATCCTAGTTTATCATTATTCCAGATTTGGCCCGATGGGTGTTTTGGAGATTACTTGGATATTTTGGTAGTTGGGAGGGTGCAACTTGAATCTTTGCACTTCATTTCAGTATCACATCATTTATTTTATCTTCTATTACTTCATAGATTCCAAGGTTGTTCCAATTTGGAGTTTTCGAGTGTTCCATGGCATTGGGTCTGTTGTTGCATTATTATGATTCCGATATGGTTTCTTGTAAACAAAAGTATCTTTCCTTTCTTGTTGGATTCAGGTTCCAATGTTACTCCACAGCGTTCTTCCAATGCTTCTTTGCAGCAATTCATCTCATTGAGGGGGGGGTTGTCCCACTAGGTTTTCTCCTCTTTCTCTTACTCTTTCATTGCATTTGTACATGGGTACCTGATCAGGCCTTGTTGTTGGGACCCATTCATGATTTCTTGCATTCATCTTAGTTTTAGGTGCATGTTTTTTTTAGTCTCCCTAAGTTGCACTTAAGGGAGGGTGTTGGTGCAATTAATTATTTAATTACACTTTATTAAGTTTACTTAGGTTTTTCTTAGGTAATAATTAGTTTACTTAATTAATAAGTAAGCTTTATTTAGTTGAGTTTTTTTTAGGTCAACATTAGGGTTGCATACATTGGTTTTATAAATAAAACCATCTCTTGTAATATCTTAATTCTGAATATATCAATTTGCACATCTTCATGCAAAGCTCTTGCTTTTTATTGTTTTACTCTTTTGTGGAAGGCCTTTTGGTTTCATGTATGATCTTGGTTCCTAACATAGTTCACCCAAGCAAGAGCCTAGTTGAGGTAAAATTGTAACACCCTTATTAAGAACTAGTTATTGGTAATTTCAATATTTTAACTTAGACTTATTTCATGTAAATAATTGGTTATTGACAATACTATTGAATATTTGTTGTCATTGATGTCAAAGGTGATATAGGTGCTCACTGTATAAAAGGCGTAATGTTAGAAATGTAGTGAGAATTAAATGTAATTGTACTATAATATCAAAGAATTTTGAGAACATCAAAGAAGACTATTATATTATTCTTGTAATATCATTATTGTATCTATTTTATTGATTAAAAAGTAATTCAAAAGGCTAATCTGAAATGTTGGAGGTCAGTTACTCAGGTAGAGAGATTTTTTTGGCAACATGTTCATGATCTATATTTCTTCTTGAAAGTGAGTTTTGGCCTACAATTTCAAAGGAGAGAATGTCTACACTTGTTCCATCTTATTCCTAAATTTTTGGAATTTATGTTCAACAGGAAAAAAAATTGAAGTGGCAAAAGGGTAACTGTGCTAGTTAATTAACCAATTTATGTTCTGGATCTTTGCGATAGCATCTTGTAGTGTGTGACTTATGGAGATAGAATGGGAAATTGAAATAGGTCATAGTTAATATCCTTGAAGGAATCACATGGCATCATGTTCTATTGGTAGAAAGAAATTTGATTTAGGACCACCCGCTACATGTTTCATGCAAATTTGAACTTAGGTCCACCTTAGATGACCTAGTTAATTATGGATGGTGTTAAGGGACTCTTGTTTGGTATGAAATTCTAATATAAAGAGATGTATATAATAATCATAATTTAGATCTCACTTTAATGTATGTGTATGTGAGAGAGAAATTGTGTGAGCAAGTCTAAATCTAAGTGATGTAATGGGAGTTCCATCTCAATCATTGTGTGCCATCATCAGAATATCATGGGTGTGTAGGAGAGTGATTGAAGAAAGATTAGATTGAGTTTAAGTCATGTAATCATTATTGAATATCCATAATATTTATCTTTATAATTCAGTAGGGTTGGTGTCTTCCTTGTTGATATGGTGCTCAAATATTTGTATTGGGGATTGGTGTCTCCAGTTGGTTGGTGCCTACAAATAAATAAGGGATTGGTGTCTCTGGTAGGTTGGTGCCTACTTCATGATTGTAACTTCTTCATTATTTCTGCGAGGCTAGATTTGGACAATAGCTCCAAGTATCTCTTCTCACTGTGGTTGTTCCAATTATGGGTTTCCATGTATATCTAGTGTTCATTGTGTGAATGTGTGTATTTGAGTTGCTTGAAAGAGTAGTTTTTTTTATTTATGTTTTAGCAATTCATGTTGATTTAAATATTTTTAAATATATTTGATATACTAATTCAGCACCTCTCATTATATTGTGTGTCCTTCAAATATGAGTATTAGATACTTGTAGCATAGTAATATGTTATTATTAACAAAAAATGCAACACTAATGATAACTTATAGCAACTACTATTGAGTTTTTTTTGTTAGAATTAATAAGATAGGGTTCCTTTGAATTATAATTTTTTTTTCTATACACAACCTCTTTTAAAAACACCAAAAAATCCTTAAGTTGTACATAAAGTGAAGGTACCATCCAAGAAAATATGTCCCTAGTTTGACATTGTAAATGTAGCACATCATAACTAGTGAGTTACTTGATAAGGGATATATCAATCTATTGAGGAGAGTGAATGATTTTTATTTTTATTGGTCAATAATTATGCTAGACCATTTTTGCATCATTGAGGATGAAGACAAGATTTAAGAGATTCTAGGTTTTTGAATAATTTTCTTACTTTCTTATTGTACACATTATATTACCCGAATCTAGGACTATTAGATATCAAACCAAATACCAAATTATCTACTAACATCATGAAACATGGATATAATTAGTTTATACACCATTGTATGTAGTGGAAGAGAGATCCCCTAAGAATACTTCTTCAAATTGATAGAAATTAAAATGAGCACAAACCCCAAGTATAGATATGCAAATAAGATAGCCAAGTGAATCCATAATTCTTGAAGCATAGCTACTTGAAGCCATTCCATAAAAAAAATTATGCCAAGGGACCAAAAAAATTCCCTCACATCATAATTTCTTCCAGTAGTAACCAAAACCATAACACTACAATGGGTGATGCAAGAGTAGAACCACCTCTAGAAACTACAGCCTTCCAATTTCCCATCTCAATTTAGGTAGGACGTCCTTCTATGAATAATATTCCCCATTTTCCCTTCCTAGCTCCCACGTTATCACATAGAAGCCAAATATGTTCTTTTTCTAGTTTGATATCCTCTATATAATCTATTATTATAAAAAATAGTGTACATTGGTTAAATGTGTTCCCAATAACACTTAAGGATGTTGTCTTGAGGTGGTTCATAAGATTCAATTGATATGTAGTACCTAATTGATAAACCATGAATTTTGTTTTCCAAAAAATACAAATTTTTGCAAAGGAAAAGATATAAGAGAAGATGCTACTTTTAGAATTACATAGAAGGAGGATGAAACTTTGGAGGATTATGTGGATCAATTCTTATTTTTCCTACAAAAATCTCAGCAGAATATGCTATCTCTAAATTCTCTCAAAATTATATTTTTGAGGGTGTTCAATGAGGAATGTATGGATTCCTTAGACCTAATAGAAGGTAATGACATCTCTCAAGTTTTATTTTATGAAATTTTCTATATCTATGGTAACTACTCGAGTTGAACCATGAATAAATCTTGCATTCTCGAATTAATCTCCACAAAAAAGTGGTTTTGGGTGCCTCTAGTATGAAGCTTATAAAAATTATAAAGGACATGAAGAAAGATAATTTAAATCTTATGACCACACAACTAGATATGTTTCATGAAAATAATAAATAAGAGGGAGTAGAAGTAGCATTGGTTGAGTTCTACCCTCATAACCATCGAAAGAAATTGGATTATAAATGAAAAATGGTGGAAAGTTTCATTGAAGATAGGCATAAGAGGACGAAGTTAAAAATATGGGATGATAAAGATGATCAATTATATTACCTAGAACACCACAAACCATGACAATAAATATAAGTTACTCCTTGAGATCCTTTGTCTTATAGTACTTCATTTCCAAGTTCCTCCTCAAACACTCCCAATTGGTATAATGTACCTTAGAATAATATAACCCCTCAACTATTTTAAAAAATTTCACCACCTGGTTGGACATAACAACATGGTATGTTTCCACAATAGCAATACCAACCTCAAGCACATAGCCACCCAAAAAATCATGGTAACAACAATGGAGGGGAAAACAACCTTAGCATAATTTGAACATAGGCTACCCACAACCATAATAGGAATTGCATTAGCATCCAAATATTATGCCAAGTATTATAACATCTACTCCTACCCTACCAAGAGCAACCCAATTACATACCCAACCTACACCAAATCCTAAGAACAAGAATGTCCATTAGGGTTATACTAATGAAACTCTTCAGTAGTTCTAACATATATAGTCAAGGTCAGTGATGTCCAACTCAGTTCGAGTAGAATGCTACCTAGATCATTATCTTTGTTCATCATGGATTTTCTAGATGATGAAACTTCTAGTGATGATAATCCATAGTTGATTAATCAAGATGATAATCTTGAGAGATCTTCATCACAAGTAGAATTCATTCCTAAATAACCCCAATTATCGAAGAGATTAAACATAGAAAAGCATAAACCTAAACTTGAGTTTGATTTCCATAGATAATTGAAGAATCATTGCATCAAAATTTCCATGTTTCAAGCAATTAAATATGTGACCATTTACATAAAAAATTTCAAGGAATTGTATCTAAATAAATCAATAAGGAAGTATAAATACCTACACATTGTTTAAGTGATTGGGAATATTGTTGATATCATGTTGGGAAACATAACTTTGTCCAAAAATGCGTAGACCCCAACAACCTAGATTGTGGATGCACATATAAATGGAACCCTTACAAGAAACATTTTCATTGATATAGGTGTTACAATAAATTTCATTACCAAGGAAACCATGAAAATTTTGCAACTTATTGACTTACGACTTATATCCACAATGTTGTAATCAATAGATAGGTCAATAATTAAACTTGAAGGGATCGTTGAAGACTTGTTTATTAAGCTTTAATCTTGGGAATATCTAATAGACTTCATGGTTCTATAGCCAAAAGCTAACCTAGGGAATATCCACTCATATTAGGGAAATTATGGTTAGCAATAGATGATGCTTTTATTGGATACAAATTGAGTAATATAATTATTTCCAACGAAAACATGAACAATAAATAGGTTCTCTATCTACCAACATATCCATTTGTTGACATGGACCAATCATTTTGGTCAGATCCCAAGAATAATGACCAATATTTCTTGCAAAAGTTGATAAAAATTGAATGAATATCATTGATTGAAACTCAAGATGAGGACACACTCCTCTTTGATATTGTGCAAAAACATTATAGGATGGACCTTGAAAAGAACAATTGCTTAGTATGCTTGTCTTATCTGGTGTATAGTATCCTTCTTATAACACATTCACCAAAATATGCCTCTATTAATCATACATCCACCAACTATGACCATATAGTTGTATCCTCAATGTGCCATGTTTAGATGTTGTATCCATGATGTCATTAATGACCCAATTTAAAATTATTCCTAGTAGTCACTCAATATTGACAATTAACTAACTACATAACAATAGTTTGATTTAATTACCATGCTACATCCTCATTAAATTTCCTTCACATGGGGTTACCATGATATGAATTTATGACCAGGTATATTATTATGGGTTGATTACACTTGATCCATGAAGAATCAAAGCATATTCATGCCACTAATACTCAATCCTAAGAAATATCATTCAAAAGAAAGATAAACTAAACATTTATTCAAATGAAGCATTCTAAATATGAAAACATTATAATGTCTACTCTAATCCATCTAAAACTTATCCCATTTTGGAATTGGTGTCATGTTGATGTGGAACAATGACCCTTTCCCAATCCCATGATCAGGGAGCTTGTTTCAACCAATTATATTAAAGAGAATTAGTGAAACCATTGTGATAAATGGATAAAAACATGATTTATGCTAGAATGAGTATGATGCAAGAGTTAATCTACCATGATTTTATGCTAAAATATGTAGATATGAAATTTCTAAGCTAATCTAAATGAGATTTCAAATAAAAAGATTCAAACCCTGGCTCTCTAATTAGCTAAATGGATGCATGGAAGCCATTAATGAAAGATAGAAGCTATTTATGCAAATAATTTAAACTAAAATATTCTAAAAGTATGCAAATTATGAGTGTGAGTGTGAGTGATTTCAACAACATAAGTTTTATTTTGAGAGATGGATCCATTTGTCTCCAAATAGTGACCTATTTATAGGAAAGCAAATGAGAAATGTAGGGTTGAGATTGAAAAATCTAATCAATGGTCAAGGATGGAGGAAATAAGAGGCATGGATAATGGATTTTCATCAATGGGTGAGAATGCAATATGAGATTTAAACAAGGGTTTTCATTCCTTCCAAGCAAGCACACTTTTGACCTGTACAAGAGGTCAAAATTTAACTTGCACAAGAAGTCACAAGCTAACTTGCATTTGAAGCTAAGTGATAATATTCCCAATCTTAAATGATTTGAGGAGAAAGAATATTATTTGGAATATTCATGGGTTAGGGAAATAGATATTTTTCTAATTAAAACAAAGTTTAATTATGCAAAAGGGGAGGGAATATTCTCTTGCAAGTGGGAAGAATTGGATTAATTAGATAATTTCTAATTAAATAAGGTTTAATCATGCAATTAGGGGCATTAAAAGAATAAAGTGATATTCATTAAAATAAATGATTTAATGAATAGTAAAAAGGTGAAATAACATTTAATTAAATAACATAGGGTTATTTAATTAAATGGAAAGACTTAGGGAATTCAATTAAATACTTTGATATATTTAATTAATGAGATGAAATGTTAGCATGAAAGGGGGTGACTTAACCTGATTTCATGAATTAGGTTAATAGATGCAAATGATGCAATTAATTAAATAGCTAGGCCAATTTAATTACTTAAGCAAAAATACGATGGGTTTCAAGAGGAAATAATGTTAGTATACCTGATTTGAGTGCATGATATCATATGGGACATTTTTTAGTGTCTACATTTTTCCACTCTTTGAAGCAATGTACTCACTACACTGGTTCAAAGATTGATGCTAATTTTGATTCAAAATAGATATCGATGATCTCTTTGAGATGTTGATAGCCACACTAAAGTTGATTGATCTGTTTGATTGATTGATGAAATTTTTGAGGATTCACAACAATGAAAGTATTATGTTGAATAACACAAGGATTGATAGGTAATTATATATCCCAATGATGGTTGATTTGATAGCAAGGCTACAAAAAAAGTTAGTTAGATTTTGATATTGATATGATCGAAAGATGGTTGGTTTCCCCCTCAAGAGATCAATTGAAGAATAAATTGTTCTGATCAGGCTCAAAATAGGTGAAAATAAGACTTATGCTTGGGATGCTTGAGATTTAAGGTTTCTTTTGAATCAAAGTTGCAAATTTTTAGATTTTTGAGCTAAAGATGATATAGATGCCCCAATGAAAGAGGGATTGATGGTGCGCTACCTCAGATATTGATGTAGACAAATTGCAGGATCTATAGACAGTCATCAGTTATGGATGGATGGATTGATCATTGATTTTGAGATTGATTCAAAAATTCCAACAAGTCTATGATCCACCAAGACTTTATTAGAGATGGTGATGCATGATGATGATTTTCTCAAATTTTGGGATTGGGTTTTTTTGTCGTTCCTTATTGTTTTATATAGCACATAGATATGATGCATCAAGGTATTGATAACCAAGACAATATTGTATCTAGTGTAATGGACATTGAATCTGCAAACATATAGGATAATTATTTTTCATACCTTGACATACGGAAAACTCGTTGGAATGCAAGTTATAAGCTTAGAATATATTGGACCAAATCAAACACAATAGTCAAAAACATACTCCAAACAACCTTCCTAAACACAGCCAAGAAATTATGCACCAATATTATTTTACAAGAATACCCACAAGCACAACAAAAAATATATAATGATCAATGCCCCATTCCTTTCTCTCTAAATCATTTTGATAGACATCATTGAGAGGTCCTTGGAATGGGTCATTAAGATAAATCGTAAGAAAAGATCAAAGACAAACATTCAGTGCTATCTATATCTCTTGCCCGTTTAAATTTAGCTAAGTTGATATCTGATACTGTTGTCCATCACAGGAAGGATACATCCTAGGACATGTTGATCAGAGGGTTGTTTGATGTTAGGATGATGATGAGCTTTATGATAATATGCTAATACAAACTTCACTGACACATTTACCTATGATCTAGACTTTAGATTTTGATACTTTTTTTTCCAAAGGTTGAAGGTTATGATCGATTTATTATGGATGAAAGTTTATTATGGGTGAAAGTGAAATGAGATGGATGGTTTTGGTTTCTTCTAAAAATTTCAATGTTTTTGGTATTTTGAAAATGTTTTGAGGTTGTTTTTTGTCTTTTTGAAATTTTATACGAACGTTTATATTTTCAAAAAAATTGAGGTTGTTGAGGGTTTTGAATTTTTTTGGAGTTTTTTGATATTTGAATGTTTAAGGATTTTTTCAATTTTCAAATGTTTTTAGGTTTTCTAATATTTTGAATGTTTAGGGATTTTCCAAAGTTTGACCAAGAACCTAACATAAAACACCTATCCTAGGGGCCTCAGGACCTAATCAAAGATAATCCTTTCCTACATTATACACACAAAGACCGTGTACGACTGAATTGACTTATTGACGATGAGATACAAAAAGTTGATGGATTTCTAGTTTATTATGAAAGACTCCTAAAGACTAGCCTAGGGTGTCTTGTGGGCACATCAATGATGGCCTTGCGTACATTCAAGCTCAGAGACTCGTAGTTCGAAAATAGGGCATTGTTTCTAGATTTTTGATGTTTTAACCTTTTTAGGGATTTTGATGTTTTCTAGATGTTTTGGATTTTTCCTTTACAACTTTTCAAATGTTTTTGGATTTTAGTTGTACAAGATTTTTATGTTTTTTGATTTTCTAATGAGATTTCCAATAGCCTTAAGATACACAAGAACCCAATATGATCCATAATGAATTGCCCCCAGTGTGACGTAATAGACTACCTCAATATAGGTAGGACAAACTGACCTTAGGAATATGCCAAGTAGTACTAAAGGGGATAAGATACTTCATAACATCAAGCTATGATAAGGATGTGGTGTTAGGAATTAGTGTTCACATGGTTTTTTAGGTTAGCATTATTAGTATGTTTAATATAGAGTTATGTATGCTAATATTAAGTTGTTGAGAAACAACTTAATATTATAGTGAGTGTTTGGTTGTATTATGAGTTGTTCTAACAACTCATATATTTATGAGTTTTTTTATTTTTTAGGTAATTACCTATGAGTTATTATATGAATTTTACTATAATATAGGAAATACAAGTCCTATATATATGCAAAGTGTATTGAAGAAAATTGAATTCGAATATTATTATTGAGTGTATAATTTTTGGTCTACCTCTCCTTAAATTTATTTAATATGGTATCAGAGCATAACTAGGTGTGATTCTCTCATAGGAGCACCTAGGAAGATGAGAGTATGTGAGATGTAATTTTTGCAAGATAGTGTAGTTGATAGTTTAGGAGAGTGATAGAATTCTATTGTGTAGCTTGTTTGTGCATATTTGTTTCCATTGATCCTCACCTGGAGGTTTATATGAATTGAACTTGGATCCTTGATCTACCTTCTCAATGTAACATTTCTATAATACATGTGAGCGAATGCCAAGATCTGAGGATTGTTACTCTTGTTCCACTGCCAGAAAGTGTAAATAGTGACATGGGCGTGGATCTTTCAAAGTTTGGATTGATTCTCTTTTAATGCTCTTGGTATTGGAGTACAAGATTCTTATGATTAATATTTCATGGCATTTCAATAACTGAAATATTCTTTTGCAACAATTTTTTTTATGCACTCAAGATCATGGAGGTATCGTACCACTAGTGGCAACACCATAGTTGCATGTAGTTTTAGCTGCAACGTGGTCTTTTCTACCTAAATGAGTTTAGACACTATGAACATCAATGGAAAGTGTTTTTGATCCATAAAAAAACCCACAAAAGTAATGGCATCATTGTTGCACATGGTTTAGAAAGCGTTGATCTAAAGGCTATAGAACATTGGTTGCCAGTGCCTAGTACAATCAGTTATAAGCTTCTTGACCTAGATGAACCAAAGAAAAATGATTGAATAGAAATGTGTATCAAGGGCTTGGGTTTTTTAATTGTGTGTTCTATTCCTTGTTAGGCAAGGTATTAGGCCCTTGGTGATTTAGATCCCCCACTGGAGTATTGCCAATATTAATGCATTGTGTGTTGGTCTTGAATATGAAAATCAAGAGGAGGATTATTTCGCTATTCTTCATGACACTTTAGGTAGTGTTCCTGAGTGGAAAATTTTAAATGGTTATAGGGATATTGATCAAATACTTCATCTTTTTCCAAATGTTAAGAATTTATGTATTAGGCCTGGGTGTCAAGTTGTGTTTTGTAATTAAGTCAATTAGTATTAATTTGAGTCATTTAAATTAGTAATTTTGTATTATTTAGTTTAATTTTTTAAATTCTCAAGATGTCTTATTAGTTTTTATAGAGATATATTATGTCAATTCAAATTCAAGTTGTGTCATTTTAGATTAGGGTCCATTTTCAAGAGTCATTAATTGGTGTCTCATCAAAAGTATGTCTTTCAAAATTCAAAAGTGTTGAAAAATTATTAAAATAAAAATTGCCTCAATTGTAAATGGATGCATGCACTATCACTTGTACACGATGTCCATCTTGTGGGGGGAACATCATAGCACTGCATATAAGCCAAATTTTCTAATTAAGTACCAAACCTATTGGAGACAAGAGGCAACAAAGACTAGATGATACTTAGCGACCTCTCAGTAATCACTAGCGACAAGGCTGCAAAATTACATTAGTGAAATTTTTTTTTTTCCAAAATGACTAAAACGAAGATCGGTTTCTAGGTGGCAGTGGCAACCATCTCATATCATTTGTGTTCAAAGTGGAAATGATATACAATGGTGTTTTCATACGTGACAACAAGCTATGTAAGTTATGATTGGGCATGTATGTCCCCAATCATATTTCTTGATTGTTAATCAATGGATGTTTTTGTCCCCATTCACAAGGTAGTGAAGTGATTGGAAGTGTTTTCCCCTAGTCACATGAGTTGGTTATTATGATTGGATGTGTTTGTCCCAAATCATAATTGTTGTGAGCAGATGTGTGTCCCTTGGTTCATAACCTTGATATTGGATAGATGTGTTTGTCCCTATCCAAAATTGATGTAATACCTTAGGTAGATGTGTTTGTACCTATCCTCAGTTCCATGGGTAGAGTTATTTGTCCCTATCCTTGGATGAAAGTACACTAAACATAGTGAGGCTAGTTCCACTATTGCTTGATATGATTAGATGTGTATGTTCCTACTCTTATCTTATATTGTATGGTGAGATACTATGTGTGGCCATCAATTACTATGTACTTTCACCCCTTGTTCACACTAAGGGGGGGTGTTAGGAATTAGTGTTAACATGGTTGTTTAGGTTAGCATTATTAGTATGTTTAATATAGAGTTGTGTATTTTGATATTAAGTTGTTGAGAAACAACTTAATATTATAGTGAGTGTTTGTTTGTATTATGAGTTGTTCTAACAACTCATATATTTAGGAGTTTGTTTATTTGTTAGTCATGTAATTACCTATGAGTTATTATAGGAAATTTCCTATAATATAGGAAATACAAGTCATATATATATGCAAAGTGTATTGAAGAAAATTGAATTTTAATAGTATTATTGAGTGTATAATTTTTGGTCTACCTCTCCTCAAATTTTTTAATATGTAGATGGGTGATGGAATAAATAGGATGAATGATGAGGTGATGAATGGATGGTGATGAAAAGGATGGTAGGATAAAGAGCTAAAGAATAGATGGAGGTTCTTTATTTACGCAAGGCGTATGTTTGCCAATTTTTCACCAAGGTACTTGCCCAAAGCACCACCGAAGTGGTTTTCACTAGAAGACAATTTTTTTCTTTACTTTTTTATTCCTTTTTCTCATTTTTCTGGATTTTGATCATTTTTTGTTTTTTTTGTATTTTCAGATTTATACCCTTCAAGACTAGGAATATAAGTTTTTAAGATGCAAGTTGTTAGTTGGCTCTTGCAAGGGTTCAACTTCAAGTGTTGATAATTGATATTCTCTTGATCTATAGCTTGAGGTGATGGCAAAGGGACCCAACAAGTTAGGCTCAAACTTTCCTTTACTACCCTGATCTAGTAGATTCTTCTGATTCTGCTTTAGGACAAGATTCCCCACCTAGAAATATTGAAATATGATCTTCTTGTTATAGCTCTATTTTAATATATTTTGATATACTTGCAATTGATTGAGGGCATCAAGATGATACTCTTCCAAGAATTCTAGCTCATTCATCCAAGAGACTCTATATTCTTCATTGGTGATCAGGTTCTATAGTGACACTCACAATGATGGAGTTTTAACCTCAATAGGAGCAATGGCTTTTGATCCATAGACCAAGGAGAAAGGGGTTGCACCTATAGGTGTTCAGTTATTGGTTCAATAGTCCCAAAGAGTGGGATTTAACTATAGACGTCGGTAACAACTAGCTTCATTGATTGTTTTCTTTAGTATTTTAAGGATGGTCTTGTTTGTAGCCTCAGCTTGACTATTTCCCTAGGGACAATATGGGGTAGAGAATCGATGTTGAATGTTGAATCTTTCACATCCTAATTTTTGAAGGGTGTTTCATTGTCTGAGATAAGGGTTTATAGAATACTATAATGATAGATTAGGTAGTTCAAGATAAAATTTATAATTTTCTTCCTCGTTATGTAGGTCATATGAATGGCTTAAACCCACTTGGTAAAGTACTCAATGGCTATTATGATAAACTTGTAGTGACTGGATGAGGTTGGAGTGATTTTTCCTATGTGGTCAAGTCCCCACTATGAAAAAGGCCAAGGTGTAATCATCATTTTTAATTCCTAAGATGTAGCATGAATGGGATCTCCATGTTGTTGATACTAGACATATTTTTGCACATATTGATGAGCTTCTCTTTCCATAGTTGTCTAGTAGTACCTCATCCTCAACAGTTTCTTAGCTAAAGTCATACTAATAGAATGGGAACCACATATTTCATTATGTACTTTTTTTAAAGCAGTTAAGCCTTCCTCATGGTTAATACATTGTAGCAATGTTCCTTTGATGCTTCGGCAATAAAGTGTATCACCTAGGATCACGAATTGAGATTCCTTTTTGACAAAGGTATTTTTAAGGTTTGAGGTGATATTGGATGGGAGGGTTCCTCTGCTAAAGTAGATGAATATGTCATGATACCATGAGGATCCAATACCAACAATGACACAAATGAATTTAGATTCAGGGATTTCAAAATTCGGTACAAGAAGTTGTTCTACCAATAATTCACATTGAAGGATGTTCAACATGTATAACAATGATTTGATTGTTGCCATAGTGTCTGCTTCTTGATTGTTCATGCGAGGAATCTTCTTAAAATTTATGTCTATGAAAAGGTCCTTGAGATTCTCCACCATCTTCTTGTAAGAGTAAGCTTGTCTTCTTTAGTTTGATAGTCGTCATTGACTTGATTGATAACCAATTACAAATCTCCATAGACTTTCATCTCTTGTATCTGTAATTGAACTGCTATCCTTAGACCTATGATTAAGACTACATAATCAACAATGTTGTTGGTACATGGGAATGATAGCCTATATGAATTTGGAATGCACTCAACTTGAGGGGTGATGAAAATAATACTCGCTCCTGATCCATGTTGGGTGAACGATCCATAAAAGTACATCTTCCATTGATCTATGAGATTGTCCAGGAACATTGATTTTTTAGGGAACTCAGATATCAAAGGGTTCTCTACATAAATAGGTGCATCTACTAGCTAGTCTATGATCACTTTTCCTTTGATTGCCTTGTGTTCCACATACACTATGTCAAATTTAGTTAATATCATCACCCATTTGGCCATTCGCCCAATGAGAGTTGCTTTAGATAATAGGTATTTCAATGGTACAATCTTTGCAATAAGTTTTATTTGATGTGACAACATGTAGTGTTTGAATTTTTGTGAAGCAAAAAATACTGCGAGGCATGCATTCAATGGGTGAATATTTTATTTCATAGCCCACGAATTTCTTGATGATGTAATAGTTAGCTCTTTCCTTTTCATTTTCATCATGTTGTGTTAGAAGAGCTCCTAGTGTTGCTAATGTTGTTGAGATATATAGGATCAATGATTTATTTGGTGTTGGTGGAATTAACACTAGAGGTGTCAATAAGTAGTCCTTGAATTTCTGGAAAGATTTATCACATTTCTCAATCCATTTGTAAGTTATTCCTTTGTGGAGAAGATGTAAAAAGGGGAGGATTTTATCTGATAGTTGTGCTATGAACCTTCTGATAGACTGCAATATTCCTTGTAATCCTCTCATCTGCTTTAGTTTTTGTGATGGTTCCATGTCGAGGATGGCTTTTACCTTTGTTGGATCAATTTCTATCCCCCTTTGTGAAATGATGAAGCCAAGAATTTTCCCTGATGTAACCCCAAAGACACTTTTTTGGATTTAGTTGTACCTTGTATTATTCAAGCCTATCAAAGATGGGTCCTAAGACTTGTATGTGCTCACTTCTTTTCTTTAATTTTTCCAAAATATCATCTACATAATCTTTGACTATTTTTTGGATCATGTCATGAAAGATGAGGGCCATTTCTCTTTGATAGGTTTCTCCTACATTCTTTAACCCGAATGGCATTACATTCCAGCAATATGTTCCCCACAGACAAGTGAATGTAGTTTTGTGTTGATCCTCCTTGGATATCATGATCTGATTATATCCTGAAAAACCATCTGTGAGTGATAGAATTTCATGCCTAGCTGTTAAGTCCACAATAAGGTCAATAATAGGAAGAGGGAAATCATCCTTTGGGAATGCCTTGTTTAAGTCCCTGAAATTAGTGTAGATTTTGATGCCCCTAGTGGGTTTTGATATTGGCACCAGGTTTGAAACCCACTCAAGATAATCTATAGGTTGAATGAATCCAACATCAAGAAGCTTTTGTAACTCTATCTTCACCAAGAGTGTTATTTCAGGGTGCATCTTCCTTAATTTTTGCTTGATTAGTTTGGCTTTAGAATAGACTATTAAGTGATGCACAACTACCTCTAGATCAAGCCCTGTCATATCTATGTATGACCGGGAAAAGTTAGCTCGTCACTCTTTCAAGAATGTTGCTAATTTTTTTTGTTCTTCATCTAACAAGGATTCGACATAGAAAGTGATCTTAGGCACTTCTTTTGTTCCCACATTAACCAGAGTGGCCTTTTCTTCTAGCACTGTTGACTTCTCTAGATGCATTGCAGTAAGGGGGAGATTGAATCCCTCATCCTTGGGTGCCTCAAAGAGTTTTCACCATTAGAAGCATCCTTTTTTTTTACTATTTTAGGATCAGAGAGTGCCACGGTGTGGTTTTCACTCAAATATTTGCATGTTCATTGTATTACATCAATTTTGTGACTGAAGGATTCAATTGTCTCCCCATAGTATGCCTTTGTGTCTAGCTCCATGTAAAAACCTACTCTATGATATGCCCATGATAGGTGGTCATGAAGTCCATGAACTTTGAGATCACTTCATCATTTTTGAATAAATCTAGAATCGATGGTCCTTGTTGGTCCATGTCAATGAGTTGTGGGTATCCTAGGTGTATTTTAGTTGTTTGATTTCTTGGAGCAAAGGATGTAATGGATCTCATGAAGAGGGAGTTATTCTCAAATAGCTTAGAAACATCAAGAGGGAAGTCATCTAAGGTCATATCACATGATGGAGGTAACCAAGAGGAATCCTTGTCTCGTTTAGCAGAAGTACCTTTGCCAATAAGGGTTACCTTTCTAGTAGTACAACTTAGGCCAAGATTCTTTATCATTTCTCAAGAACGATAGGTTCTAGCAAGACTTTGTCATTATGTCCTAGATTCTCATTCTTGTTATAACCCCATCACTTTATTAGCTATAATACTTTATTGTCATCTTCCATGGGAATAACAAGGACAGGTCGTGCATCCTAATAGAGTAGTTTAGAGACATCCTCCTTGTTGATATTTTCTTGATTTATATCCCCCCACTTGGTGAAGATAGTAGCTCCCATCTTGATTTTTTTGGGCTCTTTGGTACTAGATGTGGGGTTTCCATGAGATTGAGGAGAAAGAGATAGCTCTCCTAAGATGAAGGTATCCTTCATTAGCTTATAGTTCCCACAACCATCATTTTGAATTACTGCTTTGATGTCATAAATGTTTTGCACAATGGGTGTTTTTTTTGTTGGGGTAGATGCAAGGGATGATGGGTCAAAAAATGAGGTAGATTGTGTAGGCCCTTCATCATTCTTGGGTATTTGGGGTATCTTATAGAACTTAGCCTCAAAATTATTGCAATAGTAAAAAGGCTCAAGATCTCCATGGATATCAATTTCTCTACCCTTGAAAGGAAAATTCACACATTGATGATAGGTCGAGGCTACAAATTTTAAGGCATGGATCCATGGTTGAACAAGTAAGATGTTATAAGGAAGATCAAGGTCTAATATTTTGCATGTATTTTCTTCAATGAGAGGTCCTACTTGGATAGGAAGCACAATGATTCCTTGTGATACTCACTCTTGGTCATCATATGCTCTAATGGTGGTACTCTTTTCTTTCTCAATAGTATCCTCTGAATAGACCAGATTATTGATTAACTGCAAGGTATAAATGTTCAGACCAACACCTCCATCTAATAAGACTCTTTTGACCTTGTTTTTATGAATAATAACCTCAAGGTGTAATGCATGGTTATGAGATGGTAGTGATGGTAGGTCTTGTTTGGAGAAGGTGAGAAGATGATTAGTGATATGCCCCACCATAGCTTAAAATTGATCAATATCAATATACTCAGGGATAGATGTCACGAAAAAATATTTCTAAAATATTTCCCTATGTATGAGGGATAGGATTAATATATTTAAGATTGATATCTATGCGGGGATTTTCTTAATTTGATCTAGAAAGATTATACTTGTTGGGATTTGATGTTGGAAAAGTAGGTTGTGTCCTAGATTGAGACGAGACTCCTTGGATAGTAATGTTGCCACATTCTGTGGTGACTCCACACTTTACACTAGATCCTTTGATAGTGACGACAATGATGATACTATTACAGGAAGTGACAATGTTGGAATAGGTGTATTGCACATTTGTGTAATCCTTAGATTTTCCATTGTTTTTCCCTTTTTATGATCTGACATAGGGTTCTTGTATATCTTAATATCTTGATTCCCAGGTGATACTTCAATAGATATGGTGTCACTCTCTATGAGGTCTTGGATGATATTCTTGAGTCTCATGCAATTTGTTGTTTTGTGCCCTTTGATTTTGTGAAAGTCACAAAGATCATTCTCTTTGTACCAAGATGGTTTCTCTTCTAGTTCTTGGTAGTTTTCAATGTTGGGAAGTGTTATCAGATTTGACTCTACCAACTTTTTCATGATGGTTTTGATAGGTTCATATAATTGTGTGTACTTCCATTGGGGATAGTTTTTCTTGTTGGTAGTTCACCTCTATTGCATGTCGGTATTGTTGATTTGATTTGTCTGATGGGGCATTGTTTGTTGGACAGTTGGTTGAATTTTAGAAACTTGATTGTTCTTTGGTCTAGGAGAACTTAGGACCACCTTAGCATCTACCACACCATAATTTTTCACATTTTTGAATTTAGCCTAGACACGAGGCTTGTCATTTGAACTAGTTGATGGGTGGTTGTAAGTTTGAGTATTTCCCTATGAGATTAGAGCTTGCTTGATGTTAAGGTCTCTAGGGACAAGCTCATCATAATATGTGATGCACTACATGTTCAAGTGGAAAGATAGATCAAGATCCAAATTTTCTATGATGATTCCCACTTGTTGTTCATCGAGAAGGGTCCACTTGCTCTTACTAGCTTTTTGTCTCCATCATTGCGGGAAATTGGTAAAATATTCTCTTTTGGTTTTTATGAGAGTGTACAACTCTTCTATACTAACTTCCATGTCTAGGTTGAAGGAGAAGTGATGGATGAATTTATCTGTGATTTCTTGAAATTTTTTGATATCGAGAGGTAGATGATAAAACCAATCCATGGTAGGACTTGTTAAACTTTGAGGGAAGAGGTGCATCAAATAAGAATCATTGTAGGCCACCTCCATACACATGACATTGAGTTCTTTGACATGGTCCATAGGACTTCCTCTCCCTTTTTATTTATTGAAATTGGGATTTCAAATCCGGGAGGGAATGGCACCATTGTGATGTTGTAGCCAAATGGATAAGGACATAGATTTTGTGTATGAGGCTTCTTTTTCTTGCCCATTCAAAGATCCTATATTTCTTGGGATAGTGCCTTGAATTGTGATGCTAGATCATCTTGCGGGTTTGGTGGAAGAATATATGGTGGGATGATGGATGAGTTGTATGTAGGATTTTGATATGATGATGTGTTGTATGGGGTGTATGGTGGCATGAGGTTATGTGAAGATGATTGAGGTGTTGATGTATATGTTCCTAATGTGTTTGTATTGACGATGTTCTTTTGAGGATTATAGTAGGAATTTTTTTGTTGTTGTTGTCGTTGATGTTGGGCATATTATTGAGCTAGTAAGGCTTGCTATTGTTGTTGCACCACAAGGGCTTGGTGTTGGGCCTACTATTGTTCTTGCATTGCTAGGGCTTGTTATTGGGCCTAATGTTGTTGTTGTGGTGTGAGGGATTGTTATTGGGCCCGACGTTGTTTCTATGCTACTAAAGATGCTTGATAGGCTTGTTGTTGTTGTGTTGCTAAGGATGCTTGATAGGCTTATTGTGCTGCTAAAGATTGTTGTTGTTGTTGTTGTGTTGCTAAGGCCACTTCTTGTTGTTGTTATTGGATAGATTACTGATAAGCTTGTTATGCTTGTTGTAAGGCTAAGGTATGAGTTTGCAATGTAGGACCACCTGGTTGTTGGGACACTTGTGATGGATTGTGGGCGTTGATGTTTTGGGGGGCTTGTGAGTTGGTGATGAGAGGTTGGGAGTTCCCTTGGTTTAACATTCCTTGTAAGATGGTGGATTGAGGTAGAGGAATTTAATTTTTGGATCCCATTTGATTTTGTATAATGAAGGGGACCATGGGGAAAGATGAGGATGGTTTCATCAAATTTTGCAATGGTAATGACATACTATGAACTTGCATCCATTGATTGAAAAGGTTCCCTTGTCCAATGTCATGAGGGTTTCCTTATGCTAGATATGTGTATAAAGGATTACTTATGTTAATGTGATTTGTTACCAAATAATTTCTTTGAGATGAATTTATGATGGAGGGGATGGATGTTTTTTCCGACACCAATGGTATAGATTAACCAATGGGAGGATTGGAAAAATATCTCCCTATCTGCATTGAGGGTGGACTTTGTGATATGGTATTGACATGCCCCTGTGTGCTATTTTGAGACACTTGGTCCATACTACTTTGTGTGGTGGTGGGGACACTTATGGTACTCATGTATATGGATGAAGAGGGGTGTCCTAAATATGTGGAGGTTGTGGTGGAGTAATGAAGGTCAAGGGGTTTATATGGTTGTTTAGGTTTTTTGGGAACAGGAGGAGTACCAAAGATAGGTGTCCAAGTGGTTGTTGAAGGTGGAGGATTGGCATCAGGGGTACCCACAAGTGTACTTCTTTAAAATGGGAGAGTTAGATCAAAGTTCTTGGCAAGGCCAGTTGTAAGACTAGGAGTGGATGTTTGATTTATCCCTAATGGTGGAGTTGTGAAGCCTTGTTCCAAATTTTGTGCAAAAAATTATGGGGAAATTGGAGCTATGTTCTCAAAGGCTTGATGTTCCATGATTTCCTCCCTATTAAGCTCAAAGGGATTATTTGTGATGTCTTCAATCTCATAGAGTCTTGATGGAGACGAAGGTTTCTGTGATGGGGTGACATGACTTCTCAGATCAAATTCTAGAGGATTTGGATCACTTGAGGTAAATGTGACTTTTTTTTTCTCCATGATTCTCTTGTATTGTGATCTTGTCTTTACCATAAATTTTGGGTCACTTATGGGAGATTTATGTTGAGCTTTGTAATGTTTGAACTCTCTAGTTGACTCAAATCTAGGTAAAAGGGATGCTTTAAATCTTTTTGGAGCAATGGTGATAATGGGGATGAAAATATGGCTGATATGGAAAGTAGTCTTTGCAAAGATTTTGGGACAACACTTTTGACTTGTGTTTGATGTTAGGATAAATATTTTTTATGAACTTGGAAATATTTAGGGTAGACTTGTGACCTTCAAGATAAACTAGTCCAAATATGATAACTAACTTAGGTAAATGCATGGAAAAGGATAAATTTCACATACAAACTAGCCAAGTTACATTTCACATACAAAATAGCCAAGTTAGGGGTTGGTTTGATAGATGTTGAAGTCAAAAAGTGTTGGTGTATTTGAAAATTTTGGTGAAGTAAAGGATGAGTTTTGATGAAGGGGTGGATGAAATTTTTGACCCAATGTTGACTTAGAATGAACCTTTGTTTTCCAAGACCAAGGTAGTGAGAATTATCCTAGACCTCTAAATTTTCAAAATCCTAAAGACCCAATGTTGACCTAAATGAGAGGATAGATGTGGGTATACAAATCTGATTTGTTCCTCCTAGATCAAGCATACTAATTTCTTAACAAGAGGTTATGATTGTGATAAATTATTATAGCCCACTTCCTGTCAAATTTTGAATTATGATACCTATGTCTATAATGGCGAAATTTAGATCTTCTCGTATGGATTTTGATTGTGTGATAGATCATTTAAAGGAGTTCAAGATCATAAAAAGGACCAATATTTTAGATAGATTGGTTATCATGAAAAATACCTGGATTTTGACCCATAAATAATGCATACATTTTTTGGGTGTCTTCCTAGTGAACATTCATAAAATTTTGCCAACAATTTGTTTTTATTTTGATATAGTGTTGAAGTGTGGTTTTTGATTGCTTTTGAACTAAGATGCCTAAGTTTGTAATGATGACTAGTAGACCTTATCTTGGGGATTTTGATTTTTCTTGAGATCATTAGAGAAGAAGAAGATATTTATTATCATGTGGGGGGTGATAATATAGGCCTTTTGGCTAAAGTATCAACTCTTTGTTCTTCTTTATCTTAGATGGTTGCAATAATTCTCCACTGATCAGATGTTTCCTTGGTTTTGAAAGTGAATCTTCTCAAACTATTAATGATATATGTTTGTTCTCCCTTAATGAATTCAAATTTCGGTTGAATGATAGCACCTGTAAGGTTGGGTTGTTGAATGAGAGTGATCGGTCTCCAAATGGTCATGTGGGGTTCAAATTGTCAAGTGATCTTGCTTAAGTGAATTTATTTTACCACAAACACTTGTCTTGATTATGTTTTCAAACTAAAATGTTTGTCCAAAACAACATAACTTTCACAATGTCCATTTTGTGAGAATCATGAGTTTGAAGCCATAATTGCCTACGTTGTCTTTGAAAAATATGGATTGAGATATACGTCAAGATATTTAGAAATATCTAAGGATAGAAATCCTTAAGACACGCAGGAATATCAAGGATAATTCAATAAGTATCCATATCTAGGTCAAAGTGTTTAAAATTTTGAGGAAGATAGTGAATGTTTTTTTTTGTAACATTTTGAAACCAAGCAATGTATTCAACTCACTCATAATCATTTACAATCCTAGGTTTGAAATGGCCATACTTGTTGAGTTCCCACTCAAATTTCTTAGAACACTAAGACATTGCAAATAGTTAGAGATTTGGTGACACTGACTCCCCTTCACAACACACACTTCTCAGGACCACCAAATCTCAAAATCTTAAAGATCCTAAGGATTTTTCTATTTCAACAATGAATAGTACAAATGTGGGGTGGCTTCAAAATGAGCATTCTTACACCAACAAGTATTAAGGATTTTGGATTCTAAACAAGGGCTCATAATAAGGGCTTTTGGTTCAAGTAATACTATGATAAACTTCCTTGAGAGGTCTCCCAACCCTTAGAACAAGGTTTTTTTGCATCACAAAGATACTAGGGGAGAGCTATCATGTACCACTTCTCGCTGATCATAATTTTCATCGCAACCACACATTTGTATACAGTTTGAAAGAGCTTGGCTTTAGCCCGTTACCACTTGGGTCATTCCCTCCTTTCAAAGTAGGGAGGTAGGCCCTTCTAAAGATAAACAATATCAAGGAATTACATTTGTAGTTCGATCATCCAAGTTTACATGAAACAAGGAAAGAACATACACCACACCTTTTCCCTACACTCGCAAGGTGTTCATTTTTAATCGGAAATGAAAGATGTAGGTGATTTTGCAAAGTGTTAAGGAATTTTTTTGTTTCTCAAGATCACCGAGTGGCATGAGATAATTTCATATGCATCCAATAACAACGTTGTAAATCAAAACACAACACTCATAAATTTTAACATCTCAAAGCAGTGATGAGTTCATTTTAAGCACAAAATGAAATGTTAAGTTGCCTTGTTCAATTTTAAACCCAAAATACAATGAAGAGATAAGGGTTCAATTTTAGTCCCATTTGAGTGTTTGTTTTAAACCCAAATTGAAATTTAGTGAGGTCCTAGAGAACAAAGTAAAAAACATAATAAATTGGGTTATAATTGCCCCAAAGTGTCAAACACTTGTTACAATCATAAAATTTCAAGATAAGAATGCTTCTTAACTTTAGCCTCATGTTGCCCAATCCTACAAAACTATGTGAGCCTAAAAACCAAAACAACATTAGAGGAATGTTAGTACTCTGAAAAATCAAAAAAATTAAAACACATCCTGAAAAATGAGCATTATGTTGGAATGTAATGTTGTTGATTGTTATTATTAATGGCTGTCATTGATGTCAACATATATTGGTTGATTGATTAAGGTTTAGTTCTGATTCTTTGGTGATCCGGATTGGTGTACTTTGAGTGTTGTGTTATGGTGATCTATCTTTGGTCGTGCGTGTTCTAGTCCTATTCATTTTGCATCATAATGAGATACACTCTTATGGGTCTGAACCAATCTATAAATTGGTTAACTTGCCCCAAAATATTATTTTAATTTTAATTTGTATATTCTATTCTTTGGTTTTGGATATCATGTTTAATATGTAGCATGTTGATTTGAGCGAGGATGATCTGTATGATCCACATTTCATTCCTTTTCACCGTGGGAATGTTTTGTGGTGACCTAATTAAAATTGTGTCTGGCTAACTTAGGAGATTATGAAGGCATGTAATGGTATAAGTAAAATTTGATTATGTTTGATTAAATCATGTGTGGTGAATTTGAATCTAAAATCCAGACATTGTGAATTATGAGAAAGTATACGACTAGAGACACCAAACAATGAGGTTCTTTCGGTGTGATTACTAGTGATAGTTATTTCTAGCGGTGGATTCCCTTTCATCACTCTTTTGGTAGTGAGCCTTTTTCTTCTGGAAGTGAGCCTTTTTCTTTTGGAAGTTATTTTTTTACATTTAGCAATAATAGTTGGGTAGTGATCCCACCAACAGTGAGCCTTACCTGCAGTGAGAATTTTGGCAATGAGCCCTTGTAAAAATCACCTCAACTAGTGTCACCTTAACTGGAATTTTATAATTGAGAATTAGCATTCTCTATGGTTTTTCCCATCTTGGGTTTCCACATTAATGTTGGTGTTCATTATGCATGGTGTTGTTATGTGCTTTCTTGTTCATATCTATTTTAATAATGATCTAATTGATTTAAGATTGCACCGGATTAATTAAGGTCAATATTTTTTTTTGTGATAACTAATTCACCCCCCCTCTAAGTTATCTAGAGTGTTCAAAAATTGGTATCAGAGCTTTGGTCCCTTGAAGAAGATCTTAACTGCTTGAGGTAGATTCAATGGCACACAAACTAACAATCCATGTGTTTGATGGATCTGACTATAGTTTTTGGAAAGTGCATATGAGTGGTTACCTGATTTCTCTAGGCTACAATACTTGGAAAGCTATTGAGACAAAATATTTTTTATTGGAAAATGGTCTTAAGATTGCAAATGAGATATCAACCTATGAAGAAAATGAAAAATCAAGGTATGCAATCTATAGTGCTTTGTCTAAGACTGGGTTAACAAAAGTTATTTCATTGAGAATTGCTTGTGAATTTTAGGAAAATTTGAAAGAAATCTATGAAGGAAATGATAGAGTTAAATTATCAAAGAAGTTGACATCTAAGCACAAATATGAAAACTTGAGGATGCAAGAAGGTGAAGCTATAGCATGTTACTTTTAGAGAGTTGATAGTGCAATAAATGAAGTCAAAAATCAAGGAGGGACTCTAACAGATGAAGATGATTCACCTAAAGTTGATGCAAGTATGTACAGGTTAGTGATTGGAGGATTGCTATATTTGAGTGCTACTAGACTAGACATTATGTATGTTGTTTATTTAGCAGCTAGATTTCAGCAAGAACCAAAGGAAACACATGTTGCAATAAAAAGGATATTTAGATATTTGAAGGGTACATAAGATATCGGGTTATGGTATCCAAAGGATTCATATTTCACTTTGATAGCCTATATTAATGCTAATTGGGTTGGGTGTGTTGATAATAGGCAGAGCACAAGTGGTGGAGCTTATTTTATTGGCTCCCAGTTGGTTGCTTGGTCAAGCAATAAAAAATGTTTTGTATCATTATCTACTGTTGAAGTTGAATACATTGCAACATCCTCATATCTCACTCATGGTCAAATGGATCCCAACACCTTGGTAGCTCAAAATATTACCCAACAATCAACGAATCCATTCTCCACACCACTTACAACACAATGTTTCAACAAATACATGGAGACCAAATGTACTCGAAAACTTGTACGAGACATCCTTGTCACAAAATACAACACCACAAGGACCAAATGTCAACATGAAAAATATGAGTAACCTTCCACCTAGACCTATGCATCACACACCAAATCAACAACTCAAAATTCACACAGAACTACACACCAACATTCCCCCAAAACAACAACACATGGCATCACCCATCTATATCATTCCCTATTAAAAAAATCCACCTCTTCACACACAACAACCACCTACCTATCAAAAAAACACACAAAAAAACATTATGCAAGATCAAATCATTTATCAAATCAATACTCAAGATCAAACACAAATTCAAAGAACTAGCAACAACCCCCATATTATGACCCTTCATACAATGCATAATACCAACAAGGATTACAATTCCAAAATTTGAATCCCAATGTCATGCAAAATCAATATGGATCTTCATTCATTAAAATTGAAAACCCACAGCATCAAACTCCCAATCCACAATACCAAACTCATAATCCACAACACCAAGCTCCCTACCCACAAAAACAAAACATAAAGACATAACAACAAAACATAAACCCACAACATCAAATTTTCATACCTCAACAACAACATATCATTCCTCACCAACATCAAACCTCCACACCACAACATAAAAACATCAATACACAACATCAAACTCCCAATCCACAATACTAAACCCCTAATCCACAACATAAAACCCTCAATCCACAATACACACATAACATCCATTCATTCTTTACACACACATAACATTCCTTAAGGTCCTACACCCACACAAAACCCATCATATGACTCAACATTCATTGCAGAACAACAAATCTCTAATAGGACTAATCCTCGATCAAACACACCAAGTACTAACATATCATTGAAAATCTAAAAACTTAGTCAAAGGATATCAAATATATAACTTGGGAATCCAAATAAGAGCTATGCATTACAATACATATGTCCCTATCTATTTGATCGCAACATACCAATTATTTTCTTTCTGAAAAAAAATTAAATTTCAAAATTTGATAAATACAAAGGAGGGGGACCCAATTGAACACGTGTGAGAATTTTTTGTAGCTTGTATGGATGTCACTAAAAATGAATCTTATCTAATGAGAATTTTCTCGAGAATTCTTGGAGGTGCAACTATTGAATGATTTCCCCATCTACCTCCCTAATTCAAAAATTTCGATGAACTATCCAAAACAATCATCAACCATTTCTCATATAGCATCGAACAAGACATCACGGTTCTTGATTTTTGTAAGATAAAACAAAATCAAGGTGAGTCATTTTATTCTTACTAACAATGATGGAGACATAAAATGAGTAAGTGCAAATGGCTTGTTCCTAAGAAACAATTTTTTGAAATCTTCATCTCAAATGTTCAAATCAACATGAGCTTCCAATTGACTATGCTATGCTTACACCATTGAAGATATTATCGAAAAGGGTTTAACCATTGAAAGAGAACTCATTATAAAATGTGTCACTAAAATATAAAATAAAAGAGATCAAGCATCAAATCCAAATGATAAAGCTCACATATGGGTGAAGAAAAAAAATTGTCACTATTGATGGAGTGGTTGATGCTAAATTTGTTTGAAACATACAACCACCCCCTAATAATCCTCAAAAAAAATTCCAAAACAATTAAATGAACTATCCTAAAAACAATCAACAAATGAATCAAACCCAAAATCCTCAAAGAGGACCATCAAGAAAAAAAAATCAACCAAAATGAAAGTGCACTCCATTGGGAGGACCTATTGAGGTGGTTTTATGCAAATTACTTCAAACAAATCTCATCAAGCTTCTTGAATGGAATAATTATAAAGAGTCACAATTTAAACCCTCATGGTACAATGAAAATGATCAATGTGAATTTCATAGAACAAAGGGTCATAAGACTAACAATTGCATGAGACTAAAGAACTATATCCAAGACTTAATTGATAAGGGAGAGGTTGATATTGAGAATTGTCTTGGAACTTCCAAAAATAATGACTTGGGTATTTATAAGGATCTAATATCCGACCATACAAAGGTGAATGACAAAGGTAAAGGATGATATTATGCTAAAGCGGCCTACACCTATGACATTGTAGTGGGAAACATCCACGAAACCAATAACCATATCTATATGAGAATAGTTGGTAAGAATCTTGAGTGTAACATTACTATATGATGAGGGAAGATTTATATCCAAGAAGCCCCATCTCAATCCAAATATTTTTCCAAGCCTTCAAATGACTATAACCTTGTTGACCAACTATAGAAAACCCCAACCCAAGTCTCTATTATTGAACTCCTTAAGATATCTCCTACACACAAAGATATTTTAGAAAAATATCTCCTTGAATCCTTTGTACCTAATGATATAAACATCAAGAAATATCAAGCCATAGTTGGCAACATTTCCTCTACACATTACCATGTATTTTCCAAAAGATAACTTCATGTACATTCATTCCATAACAAGATTTATATCTTGAATTTTGTATCCACAAGCATAAAATCAAAAGATTTTTGATAGATGGTGGTGTTGGCTTAAACATCTATACCTTAAAATTGGAAAAAAAACTTGGATATTTTTATGACATAATTGGGAAAAAAATAATTATCACTATAAGAGCCTACAAAGACAATGAAAGAAATTCAATAGGTACCATTAGACTTCCTATTTAGTGGGATTATCTATAGTAGAAACTACTTGTCAAGTATTGGATCTTGAACTATCCTACAACCTTCTTTTGGGATGCCCCTAGATTCATGCAATGCAATTTTTCCCTTATACATAACATTAGTACCTAAAACTTATTTATAATGACAAGGAAGTTACAACATATGTTGGTCTAGAACCATTTCATTACTGTAAGAACCTAGAAGAAAAGTAAAAGAAAACCTTTCAAATTTCCAATAATGACATCTATTTCCATTCATTCACATACATTGATCCATCATCCCTCACATCATTTTTAGCTTCATCCTCATCATCCAATCCTCCTCAACCTGACCTCAAGATCCAATTTCTTAACAATGGATGTGGATATTATCACTTCAATCAATATTTCTGCCTTGGGAAGCTACCTCCCTCACCAAGAACTTATGGAGAACCAAAAGGAATCAAGTAAGTTCAAGTTGTCACTATTGAAGTCAAACCCATAGTATTTAATAAATGGGGAGACATCAAAGATGAATTTATCTTTGAAGAAGACCTTTCTACATGGCTGTATAAAGAGGAAAAAGAGGGAGAGAAAGAGTTGCCTCCAATCTCTATTGATCCAAATAGAAAATGTTATTAGTTAGCTAAAGGTATGGGATTCATGGGAAAAGGTGGCCTTGGATTGAATGAACAAGGCATGCGAGATCCCATCACCGTGGAAAAGTGTAAGAAACATCAAGGAATAGGCTATGGTTTGCAAGACAATGTTTCTCCTAACACTAAAAATGACTCTTGTGAGGAAGGCTCTTCTCTCATGGTTGAGACATTGGATGAATATGACACTATTTATGATAATTTATATATCATATACCTATTTTAAGACATTTTTGTAAGCACCATCACTACCCTTTCTTATAACCAATCATCCCAAACACATGAACTCCAATTTGTCTATCCATAATTAATCAATTGGGATCAACAACAATAGGAACCTTCTTTAGACATATTCTAAAATGATGAAGTTATCATTGATTTTATGAGACTTTGAGATGTTATACCACTTGGGGATCACAAAGTTATCTTTGAAATTGAACTTGTACAAGAAGCATGTTTTAGAAGGGGGACTAAATCTTCTAGTCACAAAATCAAAATCAAAATCTAAAAATCAAAATTAGATCCCCTAGAGAAAACAATGATGTGGAACTATCAAATCAAGAAAATTCAAAATAAAGGACATATCCAAGGGTGAAAAACTCCTTGAGGTGCTCGAGGATGGATGATTCAATCTCCCTAGCATCACACAATATCAAGAAAGGTCAGAAGTTTTGGTTGAGGATTGTGAATCGATAAATGTGGGAGCGATAGATATGTCAAAGATAATCTATTATGTAGCCTATCTAGATCATGAAGAGAGAAAAAAAATTCATAGCTTTCATAGAAGAAAAAAAGATAATTTTTTCTTGGATCTATGCAAATATACATGGTTTGGACCCATCCTTAGTGGTTCACAATCTCACAGTTTTTCTTGGAACTAAGATGGTGAAACAGAAGCTTCACAAGATGCATACTCAGATAGCACTCTTGGTCAAAGTGGAGCTACAAAAATTTCTTGATGTGGGACTCATTAGACCTATTGACTATCTTGAGTGGGTGTTGAATTTGGTACTAATTTCAAAACCCACTAGGGGCATAAGAATCTACACTAACTTTAGAGATTTCAACAAAGCATTCCCAAAGGATAATTTTCCTTTGTCAAATATAGATATCATTGGATTTCATAGCTAGTCATGAAATTCTCTCTCTTATCGATTACTTTTATGGATATAACCGAATCAAGATAGCACTCGGAGATCAACACAAAACAACATTCACTTGTCCCTAGGGAACTTTTTGTTGGAATATTATGTCATTTTTCCTTAAGAACGTAGGAGCCACCTACCAAAGGGTGATGACAAATATCTTTCATGAAATGTTTCATATCACCATGGAAGACTATTTAGATGATCTCTTGGAAAGATCTTTAATGAGACAAGGACGCCTAGATAATCTAACACACATATTTGATAGATTAGAAGAGTATAAGCTACACCTTAATCCTACGAAGTGTATTTTGGTGTAACATTAGGAAACCTATTGGGTTATATTGTATCCCGAAGAGGCATTGAGGTAGATCCTATAAAATTTAAAGCTATTATAGAAATTCCTCCTTTGTAAAAATTGAAATAGCTATGTAGTCTACAAGGAAAAATTCAATCAATCTAGAGATTCATAGAACATTTATAAAGAAAGTGTCATCCCTTTGCACACTTGGTCCAAAAAGATATAGCCTTCAAATGGGAGGAAAAATGTGAGAAATATTTCCAGTAGATCAAGGACTCTTTGGCATATTCTCTTGTCTTGATGCCTCCTATACAGGATAAACCTATGATTTTATACATATCAACAACATTTGTAGCTCTAGAAGCTTTGTTAGTATAGCTTGATGAAAAAGCAAAGAAAGAGAAGTGTATTATATCAATCATACCTTTTTCAAGTATGATCTAAATTATACACCTATTGAGAGAGCTTGTTTAGTAGTTATCTTTACATCCAAAAATCTTAGACACTACATGTTGAACCAATAGATCAAGCTAATCTCCAAAGTTGACCCCTTGAAATATCTATTGCCTAAATCATCTCTCACTGGTTGAATGGAAAAATGGGTCATGATTCTTAGTGAATTTGAAATAGAATATGTGGCTAGAAAATAAATCAAGGGATAATTAATAGCAAATCAATTTGTTGAAGCTCCTATTGATGATTACCAACCATTGATATTAGAATTCCCTGATGAAGGAATCCTTGTGAAAAATCAAGAAATTTTTTGGAGGCTATATTTTGATGGATCTCACATTCAACATGGATCAAGAGAAGGTATTCTATTTGTCACACCCCAAGGAGATATCATACCTAAAGCATACAATATTGTATTCTATTACACAAATAATATAACAGAATATGAAGCACTAATCACTAGGTTAAAAATGATTGTTGAATGGAAAATCAAAGAGCTACAAGTTTATGGTGATTCACAGTTGGTCATTAGAGAGGTGAACGATGAATATCAGACTAATGATGACAATTTGCTTCCCTATAAGATGATTTTGACAATTCAAGAAATATTTTCTAGTCATTCTTTTTGACCAGATACCAAAAGTCAACAATAAGATTGTCAATGCAATGGATACTATTGGGTCTCTTTTTCATGTGTCAAAGATCAATCCTAAGTATGAATTCCTTTTGGAACAATTATTTATACCTCCATTCGAGGTCCCAAAATTTGAACTTGTGTGATGTTGTTGGTCCTCATTCACCCTGGTATCAAGACATCTATGCCTATATCCAACATGGAATCATACCCCCTAGTGTTACACACCATTGTGTTACTAGTTATTTAATTTTACCTAGTTGGGTGAAAATGCTTAAAATGAGTGTATTTATGTTTTATGTGTTTTGAAAATATGATGAATAAATGTTGATTCAATTTTATGTTATGAAATGATTCTAATTGTGAAATATTTGATGCAAATGAATGTATTATTTGTAGCTAACTACTATCACAATGTCTTAAGTTGGATGGAGGAATTTAATCAATCCTTTCGAAGAGAGGGGAAGTATCACTCAAGGAGAATAACATGGTTTGGTAACCTTTGATAAAGACTTACACTGAGATTTCACACACACTTCTAGTTTGGTCAAGTTTGGATAATAGTTGGGAATTAGTAAGATACCTTTAGTATTTTTTGTGGTTTATTTGTGAATGTTCCTGTTAAAGGTTTAGAATGTTGAGTCTCTTTTTGATGAGTGAGTTCTTATTTATGTGTTTCTATTTAATCGATAGGATATATATGTATACCATGTATATATATATCGATTGATATGATTGTGTTAATATGTGTTTTATATATCAAAGTATGATATATATAGTATACAATTATATATATAAACATACATGTAGGTATTAACATAATAGAAACATCTATACAAGTATATTAATGTATATAAATATATATTAATATATATATGTGTGTGTAAATATATATGTGTATATATATGTATATATATGTATATATATGCATACATTATTATATATGAAATAAAGGATATATATGTGTATTCATATATCGAAGAATACAACTCTATTAACTTGTGGATTATGTATATATATACTTATATACATGTTAACTCATTATGTACATAAATATATGCTATGTATATATTATATATAGTAATGTTTTCTATAGCATTGAATTATCAATATAATGCATATCATTTTAAACATAGCTTATGCTAAGAATAGTGCACAACTTATTAACAATAGAAATAGTGCAAAGTGAACAATGCATATATATGTGAATGATGCTTAAAACATTTAAAGTGCAAAGTAATACGAAATATGGACAATGCCATATAAAATTCTTAGTATCCAATGTATTTCAACATGTAATTTTTTTTGCCAAGACTTTTTTAAGAGAAAAAAACAACAAATGCTCATGTATAGGAAGTAAGTCAATATATTCAAATAGAAAACAACAACCCATGTTATTTGGTGTGAATGGAATAATGTGGCACCAGGTAAGAATGATATGAATCAATTAGAAGTCTATTTTCAATATAAAATTCTTGAATGTGAAGCATTTGAAATAAGTGGAAATGTTCAAGTGTGTAGTTAGCCAAGTAATTCGACCTGTAGGAGGCAAATACCTTCTATTTATGATTATCTTACTTGATGTTCATTTGATAAGTATGACTCATTCACCATGGCTATGTATGTGTTTATTGTGCATCAATTTTAGTTTCCACCTTTTCTTTACCTTGTTGAGTCGAATCATTTGAGTTGAGAAGTGTCATTTCTAATACCCTATTTTTAGCCTTTAGTTTCTAATTTTTGTGTATAAATAGAGGAGCTATCTACCTAATTTGGACACATATTTGCATTCTTGATTTGATTTTATGAGTTATTGTATTCTGATTTCTTGAGTTGTGAGAGAATTTGAATTGAGAGAGGATTTTGAGAGGGATTCATTGGATAAGTGGGAGAGAATTAATTGGGAGTTACTTACTATTTTGGGAAGGTTGTGCTAGGAAACCAAATCGATCAATTAGAGCATTGCATAAATAGACATGTTGATTCCTACTCTTATATACTTTTTTAATGTTTTTTAAAAGACTATGTGACATAGTTTGTTTTATTTGGGAAGTTAGTTCTACTGCTTATTAGGGAAAGATTATTTAATTATTTTGTGAAAGTGAAAGGAAGCTTTTTATACTTAATATAAAGATCTATTTTTCTATTAATGAATGGGTGGATATAGTGGGGATAATTACTATATTAGGGATATAGCTTACATAGCTAATGTTTAATCTAGTTGAGTCTTAGAGTTACTAGGGTTACTTCATAGATGTGTTAGTTAAACATAGAGGTAATAGGCCATTCCTAGGGTTAGGATAATCCAGTGAAGGGGATAGCCTATGTATAGGTTATGAATGGTCATATATAAATTGAGCTAGGAAGGAGGGTGAGTGCGTGACATCCACTTGGTGAATACTTTGGAAAAAGTAGTGTAAGTTGCCACTGTTTACACTGTCACTATGTTTTGAAATTTGCATACTATATAGAGAATATCATATGTGTAGTTTGTAGTCATTGTATGAAAAATATAGAAATGTTTAGGACACCACACCAAGCTCAAAAAATGTCATATTATTATGAAATTACCAAACCAATCTCTTCAGTAAAGGGTAGGGTCATCTATCAATTAGATAGATGTGTGAGGGATCACAGTTATTCCAAGGTTGGCAGAAAATTGCTTGAGTGATGCTTCTCCTCATTAGCTGGTTACCAAGGTTTGAAAGGGGATTACCTAGACCATTCATTTTTTCTTTGTAGTAAGCTCAATGGAGCCATATATGTGTATTTTGTATCCATTAAGATGGAAATATTGTAGAAAGAAAAAAGATATCATGTTATCATATACTATGCACTACTTTGAAAATTCGTAATACTTTGATATAATGCAATGGAAAATTTTAGAAAGATTTTTATTTCAAATGTGCATGTTACCTTTTATATTAAGGAAAAACAATTATTGCTCATAATGGTTAGATGATTAAAAATTTTACTTGAGGTTAAAACATATGAAAGTTATTGTGTAGAAAAATGGGAATGTTAGATGTGGTATCAAAGCTATAAGGTTCATCTCTAGAACTTATGTGCTCACTATGATTTCCCTTACAAAATTATGAGTTTAATTTTTGGAAAATTCTTGTGCCAGGATGGTGCTTCTCAGGTTAACTGCATTAAATTCAGTGATTAGGAATGAGCACTACCTACAAGTCAAGAAGGAAAAAGAAGCCCTTGTTTGTACCATTAAGGGAACCAACTATGACAATGCCATTTGGTTAAGTGATACCGATAAAATAAATCACTCTCTATCAGAGATTAGTCAAGAGAAAAGAAGGATGAGAGATGAAGACAATTTTGACAACTTATCATCTATCTCTCTAGCTAGATCAGACTCATTATCACTTTCCAAGGATATGCCCTCAGAATGTATTGTCAATCCAGCATTGATATATAGGAAACCTTGAGTAGTACCTATTTTTTAAGTTAATGTTATAGCCTCTAGTGGAGAATCTAAGGGATACATACCTTGGAACTTATATGTATCAAAATATAAATCTAAGGGTTACTATCCTTTTTGTGATGGACATGAGAAAATAAGAGACAAGAAAAAATCCAAGGGGTACACCATGTTGAGCTATGTATCTAAGAGTGAATCCGATGGATAATCTCCTCTTGACTATTTAAATAGTCATTCTATGTAAAAGGAAGGATATTGAAACCCTTATGAATAAATGAAAGAATATATTTTTATCAAAATTTGTGTATGAAAACCTCAATGAAATTTTATATTTGATTATTTTCTCTTTTGAAATGTTTTCCTATGCATTTAGTAAACCATGATAATATATAATTAAAGATGAACCTACAGGTATAACATTACTTAAGACAATGGTTAGGAAAAGAACTAATCCTAGAGGAAGTCAAGAAGTTGGACAAGGTCCAGATAATGTTGAAGCCAAGTTGGATTGACTTCTGGAAATCATGGATGAAACTTATGCAAGGATAGGAAACCTTGAACAAGAATTGATGGGAAAACAAATAATGGAAGAATAATTCCTACACAAAAAAGATGAAGAAGTTTCCAACAATGAGGAAGAAGGAGAAGATTCTAGAAACCACATTAAAACTAAGGATCAAACATGAAGATAGTCTCAAAATTTCTTTAAGGACTAGATATGGACATTACAAGTTCATAGTCCTATCTTTTATACTTATGAATGCACCTACAACATTCATTTAGAGAGTTATCCAATGGTTAAGAGAGCACAAGCTATATGGAAAACTCATTAAGTTTACATTATTTTAGAATGAAGTCTACTACCTAGGTCACATAATTTCAGAGAAAGGGATTGCAATTCATCCAGCTAAGATAAAGGTGGTACTTGAGTGGCCAATGCCTAAAAGTGTACTAGAGGTTAGAAGTTTTATGGGTTTGGTAGGTTACTATAGGAAATTTGTTGCAATTTTTTCTAGAATAGCTTTTCCTATTACTTCATTACAAATGAAGGGTAGGAAGTTTGAGTGGTCGAAAAACTGTCAAGCAACTTTTGACCTACTTATGGAGAAGTTGACTACTGCACCAATATTCAAGGTACCTAATCTGAAAGACAACTTTACTATCATAATGGATGCATCAAGTGAAGGATTAGGAGGATTTTTGATGCAATAATGGCAACTTATTGTTTATGAATCAAGAAATTTGAATCCCTACAAACAAAATTATGCATTGCATGATTTAGAGTTAGCGGTAGTTGTTCATGCATTGTAGATGTGGAGACATTATCTCATGGGAAAGCCTTTTGAACTGAAGACCGATCACCATGGTATGAAGTATTTATTTACCCAACATAATTTGAATGTATGAAAAAGAAGGTGGTTGGGGTTGATAGAAAACTATGACTTCAACATCTGCTACATCAAGGGAAAAGAGAATCGAGTTGTCGATGCCCTAAGTCGAAGAATCCATTTTCCACTATGGTAACAATTTAAACCGACTTTAAGGGACAAGTGTTGTAAGAATCCATGGGTGAAAAATTCTACAAGAAAGTTGAGAAAGCACTCACAGATAATCCACAAGATGCAAGGTATGAATTTTTTCACTTTGACCCAAATGGATTATTAAGGTTTAAAGGGAGAGTGTATGTACCTAATTCGAAGGATTTAAGGAACCTAGTGTGGAAAGAAGTACATGAAGCACCATACTCAAGACATCTTGGTGTGACAAAGATGTTGGGTAGATCTGAAGTCATTATATTTTGGGAAGGGTATGAAGGGAAATGCTACAAGATTTTTTGCAAGATGCTTAGATTTTAAAGGAGTAAAATCAAAACATCATCACCCTATGGGTCTTTTGTATCCACATGATATACCTGAAAGTAAGTTGAAATTCATTAGCATAGACTTTATGCAAGTTCTACATGTGTCAAAGAATAAGCACAATGCCATTCTAGTGGTGGTGGATAAGTTAACTAAGGTAGCACATTTTATTCTAGGGAATTTAACTCATGGAGCTCCTGCCATAGCTCAAAAATTTATTCAAGAGGTGTTTAGATTGCATGGTATTCCTAAGAATATCATTTTGGATAGGGATGCTTGTGTGACATCTAGGTTTTGGAAAACCTTTTTCTCCTCACTTGGAACTAAGTTAAATATAGTTCATCTTATCATCCAGAGACGAATGGACAAATAGAAATATTAAACCAAGTGATTGAATATCTATTAAGAATGTATTGCTTGGATCTGAAATACAAGTGGGGAGATTACCTACCATTAATTGAGTTTACATACAACAATTCTTATCATTCTACAATAAAGATGGCTCCATTTGAAGCATTGTATGGAAAAAAATGTCAAATTCCTATAAGTTGGGATAAGCTAGAGGATAGGATAAGTCTTGGACTAGAAATGTTATAAAAAATGGAGGAGAAAGTAGGAATTATTAACCAAAGGCTAACATAAGCTAATGATCGAAAGAAATCTATACAAATTCTAAGCGGGTACCCAAAAAAATTGCAGTAGGAAAAAAGGTGTCATTAAGAGTGAAACCACATAATGTTTCCACCAAGTTTGGAAAATAATCCAAGCTAGATCCATGTTATGTAGGTACTTTCAATGTTCTAGAGGAATTAAACCTAGTTTCTTATCGAATTATGTTGCCACTAGCTCTTACCAGGTTGCATAATGCATTTCACATCTCATACCTTAAAAATTATATAGAAGGGGATAACCATGTTATTGATTGTCATATTTTACAAGTACATGACCTAAGAGTGGTAACAATAGAGCCTCTCAAAGTGCTCAGAACATGTAATATTCACTTGTGTAACAAATAGGTTTAACAATTCAAAGTCTAGTGGGACCAGTATGCAAAATATTCTGCCACTTGGGAAGACTATGTTGAGATTAAGCAAAAGTTTCCTCATGTCTTACATGCTTTTGAGAGTTCTGGAAAAATAATTCTGGTATGTTTTTCTTATAGTTTATGTCTATGTCTACTACTTAAAATCATCAGGGATGGTGATTCACAAGGGGGGGCATGTTACACCCCATTGTGTTACTACTTATTTACTTTTACCTACACTAGTATAGAAACAACAATATATGACTAAAAAACTAATAAAAACTGCTTATAAATGACTAAACATGGTCGTGTGACCATTATTAGTTTATTGACAGTCATTTATAACACGATCAAATTGATGACTAAACCATTTTGAGTCATTTATTGGTTGTTTTGATTGATCAATTTGGTAGTATATTTAGTCATTAATTTAGTCATTGATTGTTGTAAACTAGTCACTTATTTAGTCATTTTTTTATTAACTAATATATTTAGTCATTAATTTAGTCATTGATTGTCGTTAACTGGTCATTTATTTATTTATTTTTATTCACTAATTTATGTCCATTGGTAGTGTATTTAGTCATTAATTTTAATCAGCATTTTGATCAATTTGGTAGTTTATTTAATTTTTTTTGTTCACTAATTTCTATCGACTAGTAGTATATTGACACATTGTTTATTAATTGAAAAATCATTATATTTACTTATATATTTAGTCATATTTTTTCATTTCTTTGTCAATTGGTAGTTTATTTAATTGTTTTTGTTCACTGATTTTTCCTAGAAGTGTTGGAAATGAGACAATGCTTTTGAGGTTTAAACATAATACATAGAAAAACATAATCAATCATTCATTTAAGCACAATGAAATAGCAATTAAGAAGGAAAAATATTTAAATTTTATTGAAAAAATGTTTTCTTATAGCAGATACACGACTTAAATATGTGTCTTTTCTTTGAAAAACATGTTACAAAGTGTGTTTCTCAGTGTTGTTCCTAAGAAAATTGAGTTACAATGCTCTATTTTTTGCTTATATAGCTCCAAAACATGAAAGAACTACTTGAAAAATTAAGCCTAAGGGTCCTATATCTCATCCCATATATGAAGCCTAAGGGTCCTATGTACATCCTGACTTCCTTCACTCAAAAGATGCTCTTAAAATTATGTCAACAATCAAAGCCGATTCTTGAAATAAACAAAGACAAAACAAGAACTGATAGCTTAATACAAACCTTATGTAAATTGAAAAATAGCTTTGGAGATTTTATACATTACCTTTTTCTCACATTCTTCAACAAGTGGTTCAAGAAGAAGGAGAGAATGAATAGAAAGAATAAGACCTTTGATGAATTCCTTGGGACAATCATCATCAAGCAACTAACCAACAACTAAAGGAGCATTATCAATTCAATAGAAAAATCATCAATTTCAAAGATCATCAAACTTTATAATGTTAAGTACTAAGAACATAATATGCTCATATTCTAAGTGCACCTTTAGTAGCATCATAGTCATAATCAAGATTCTCTTGTTCCAGTAATTTTTCCCACTACAACGACACCCTTGACACCAACATTGGAAGTAATTATATGTAGGAGACTTCAAAATATAGAAAAAACAAATGATTAAACTTTCTAGACATAAACAAAAGAAAGTCTAGGTTAGTAATTTATACCTTCAATGCATTTTGAATTATTTGAACTCCAATCTTCTAGTTAGAGTTGGTTGTAGGAATTGTATCAAGCTCTTTTGTTGCATAGAGAAGAGAAACACCACCACCTAGAATGTATCTTCTAGTAAGCACAAAGCTATAACATTCCTAACAAAAATACTACCATCTCTAATTCTTTAATGAATTTATAATTTTGTTTACTTGGTAAAATTCCCTTCTCTACTGTTACCTTTTTTGCATTCAATACATTAGTGACTATATTTTTTCTCTCGAACTTAAAGCTCACTGGCTCCTCCAATCTAAATTAAATAAAAAAGACCATAAAAAAAATCTAGATACAATGTATCATCCTAATTTGAAAAATATTAAAAATTATCTTTAGACAATTGATCATAGTTTGGTTATTAATTAAACCTTGAGAATAGAAACTCCTCCTGGTAGCTTTTCCAACCTCTCTTAGATCTTTTCTTTGTCATAATCAGATGTATTTGATTCAATATTAGTACAGATCTATGACCAAATATTTTTTCATCCATGCCAAGTATACCAACACATATCTCTTACTAACTAGCTCTATTGTCACCAAGCATTATAGTCTTGCAAAAATATTATCACACTTCACTCTAATAAGACTCACCTACTCACATCTCTCCTCAATTTCTTTTTTTTCACCACCTCCATCAAGAATTATAGTATCATCCTTATAGATAGTCACCTAGAATAAAAAAACTAATCTTATCATACAACAAAAGGTTAAAATGACAAAAAAAATTGAGTAACAACACAACAAAAACCTTGTCCATGGATGAAAACAGCATTGTACGCCTATATACAAGGATACTATTGTGTTTAACTACCTTTTAAGTTGTTCCAAGCATGCCAAATTCTACTTTGTCAATATTTATACCAAGATCCTTTGATATGACCTGAAGATAACTACCAAGCATAGATACTTTTCCTTGAGAAGTGGAGAAAATAAAATGGAAAAATACATGCAAAATAACTCAATTGAGAAACAAATTTGGTTCAATAGGTGTCACATGAACTTGCATAACAAACAAGAAACTCCAAAGCCAAAAAATATAGTAGATACATAGAAACATAAACCTAACTTGTCCACCAGTAAGTACAACAAGATCTTTCAAGTTATTTTTCCTGTTTTCACCAAAACCAGGGGCCTTAATAGCACAAACTTGATTCAGACAAAAATATATTTTTAAAATGCTAAGGATTTAGAATTTAAAGTTAAAAAATAGTTTAAAAAGTAAAAAATATTTAAATAGAAAAACCCACCAACCTTCACCCCTACATGAAGATTATTCAAGATCAAAGTGGCCAATGCTTCACTCTCTACATCCTCTGCTACAATCAGAAGAGTCCTTTGTTTCTATGATAAATGTAACAAGAAATTATTTTATTTATTGGTAATCAAAACATCGACTAAACATAGATAGATATCCTAAGAATCATAAATCAATCCAAGACACCACATCAATATGACAAATTCACTCAACCTTCAAGTGTTAATGATCACAGTTAGAGCATATTATTGCCCAAAGAAAAATACACTCCAAGAACACAGTAATACAATGGCTATCTTGAGGACACCCTAAACATTATTACTAAGATGCTAGTTAAGCCTTTGGTGCCTGTGGATCATATATGAATATAGGTTGAGTATTCTCGCAACACTACTTTTTTAGTTGGATCCTAAAAATGCTGCAACTTATGTTCTCTAAAACATTTGTGCAGAAGCGAGCAGGTGTGGTGAGGTTCAAATAGTGAGGAGATTGATGAAAGATAGAGGAATTAAAAAGATACATGCATGTAGTTGGATTGAAGCGAATAAAATGGTACATTCTTTTTTGTGTAGGAGACATATCACATCCAAAAATAGGGGAGAGCTATACAAAATTGGAGGAATTGGCTTGGAAAATGAAGGCATCGAGGTATTTCTAGATTCAAGACTTTTACTTAATATTGTGGAATAGAAGAAAAAAGAATCATTTATCTGCCACCATAGTGAAAAGTTATCAATTTCATTTGTTTTGTTAAACATGGCCACTGGTACAACTATTAGAGTTGTTAAGAACCTTTGATTATGTTCTAATTTTCACACTGCATCTAAATTTATCTCCAAGATTGTTATATAGTAATGTTTTCTACAGCACTAAATTATCATATAATGCATATCATTTTAAACATAGATTATTGTAAGAATAGCACACAACATATTAACAATGGAAATAGCGCTAAGTGAACAACACATATATATTTGAATGATTAAAACATTTAAAGTGCAAAGTAATATGAAATATGGACAATGCCATATAAAGTGCTTAGTATCCAATGTTTTTCAACATATAAATATTGCTTCCAAGACTTTGTCAAAAAAAAATAATAGAAAATGCTCATGTACAGGAAGTAAGTCGGCCAAGTTAAAAAACAAATAAAATCCCATGTTATTTGGCACAAATGGCATAGTGTGGTACCAAATAAGAATGATATGAATCGATTAGAATTAAAATTTTCAATATGAATTTCTAGAATGTGAAGCATTTGAAATAATTGTAAATGGTCAAGTGTGCAACTGGCCAAGCAAGTCGACCAATAGGAGGAAAATACTTTGTATTTTTTATTATCTTACTTGTTCATTTGAGAAGTGTGACTCATTCACCATGGTTGTGTATGTGTTTACTGTGCATCAATTTTAGCTACCACCTTTTCTTTACCTTGCTAAATTGAATCATTTGAGTTGAGAAGTGTCATTCCTAATACCTTGTTTTTAGCCTTTAGTTGCTCATTTTGTGTACAAATAGAGGATATATCTACCTCATTTGGATGCATATTTGCATTCTTGTTGTGAGTTTCTGAGTTATTGTATTTTGATTTCTTGATTTGTGAGAGAGTTTTTTAGACAATTGAGAGAGGATTTTGAGAGGGAATCATTGGATAAGTGGGAAAGAGATAATTGGGAGTTTCTTACTATTTTTTGAAGGTTGTGTTGGGAAATTGAATCAATCAAATGGAGCATTGCATAAACAGGTATGTTGATTCCTGCTCTTTTATACTTTTGTTTATGTTTCTAAAAATACTATGTGACATTTTTTTTTGGGAAGTTAGTTCTATTGCTTGTTACAGAATTATTATTTAATTATTTTATGAAAGTGAAAGGAATCTTGTTCTAATTAATATAAAGATCTATTTTTATTGATGTGTTTGTACATATTCCATATTAAGGAATGGGTGGATATAGCTTACATAGCTAATGTTTAATCTAGTTAATTCTTAGAGTTACTATGGTTACTTCATAGATGTGTTAGTTAAACATAGAGGTAATAGTTTATTCTTGGGTTAGGATAATCTAGTGAAGGGGATAGCCTATTCATATGTTATGAATGGTCATAGATAAATTGAGCTAGGAAGGTGGGTGAGTGTGTGATGTCCACTCCATAATTTTGAGTGGTGAATACTTTGGCCAAAGTAGTATAAGTTGTCATTGTTTACATTGTCAGTTCACTGTGTTTCTAAATTTGTGTACTAGATAGGGAATGTCATATGTGTATGTTGTAGCCATTTTATGATAGATCTAGAAATTTTTAGAACACTCCACCAAGCTCGAAAAAGTTCATGTTATGATGAGATTTCCAAACCAATCTCTTCATCGAAGGGTAGCACCATCTATCAGTTAGAAATATGTATGGGGGACCATACTTGGTCCAAGCTTGGTGAAAAATTTCTTGAGTGATGCTTCTCCTCATCAATTGGTGACCAAGTTTTGAAAGGGGATTACTTGAAGCATTCGTTCATCTTTTTCTAGTAAGCTCAATGGAGCCTTGTATATGTATTTTATATCCATTATGATGGAAAGATTGTAGAAAGAAAAATGATATCATGTTATCATGTACTATGTAAAAATTACCTTGGAAAGTTGTAATACTTTGATATAATGCAATGGAAAAGTTTGGAAAGATGTTTATTTCAAATGTGCATGATATCTTTTATATTAAGGCAAAAAATTTATTGCTCATAATGGTTAGATGCTTGAAACTTTTACTTGAGGTTAAAATATTTGAAAGTTACTATGTAGAACCATTGGCATGTTACACATGGTATCAAAGCTACCAAGTTCAGCTTTGGAACCTATGTGCTTGTTATGATTTCCCTTCCAACATTATGAGTTTAATGTTTAGAAAATTCTTGTGCCATGATGGTGTATCTCAAGTTAACTGCAAGAAATTCAATGATAAAAAATGAGCACCACCTATAGGCCAAGAAGGAAAAAGAAGCCCTTGTTCATACCATTAAGGGAACCAACTATGAAAAAACCATCTAGGTAAGTGATACAAAGGTCCAATTAGTCACACTCTATCATAGATTATTCAAGAGAAAAGAAGGATGAGAGATGATTCTAATTTTGACAAATTACCATTTTTATCTCTAGTCAGATCAGACTCATTATCACTTTTTAGGGGTATGCCCTCAAAATGTAGTGTCATTCCAACATTGATATTTAGGAACCCTCAAGTATTACCTATGGTTGAAGTTATTTTTATAGCCTCTAGCAGAGGATCTAAGGGATACGTACCTCAAAACTATGTATCAAAAGATAAGTTTGAGGGTTACTATCCTTCTTGGGATAGAGATGAGAAAATATTTGAGGGGTACACCCCATTGATCTATGCCCCTGAGAGTGAATATGATGGACACTCTCCTCTTGACTATTTAAATATTAATTCTATGTAAAAGGAAGGATATTTAAATCCTTATGAATAAATGAAAGAATATATTTTTATCAAAATTTGTGTATGAAAACCTCAATGAAATTTAATGTGATTATTTTCTCTTTTGAATTTTTTTCCTATGCATTTAGTAAACCAAGATAGGATCTAATGTAGAGTAGGGGTAGGTAGCATCTAATAAACTCTAATTAGTCAACCTTTCAGGGTTCCAAACATTCTATGGTGGGTTTTTTCTCACAAGACCTCAATCTCCTAGTAGTACTTCCTAACTAGTTTTTCCATCACAACTTTATGTGTAGACCTCAAACCCAGACTATAAAAGAATTTTTGAGTACCCTTTATGTCCTTCATCAAGATATCTAAAAATTGAGTGGGTCTATTTTGTAACACTAGGGTCAATTTCTTGTTTTGTACTAGGCCTAATTAGGTTCGTTCAACTAGGTCACAATAGGGATTTCAATCTCCAAAATTCAATTCCTCACACCAATGCATCAGAAATATCTTATACGATCTTCCTAAACCTTTCCAAAAAATTCAAACAATTTCCAAATAGTTTCCTCCAACCCCTAAGTCTTATAGGGTTCTAATGCCTAATTGCTTGAACAAACTTAGTAGCAACAAATTGGGTTTTTCGGCCATAATTTTCAATGAACACAGGATATCAAGAATGTGAACATAGTTTCAGACACCCATTTGGACCTTATACAACATATATCAGAATCAAGTTGGGTTACTTTGTATGGAAACCTTCAAAAACTGAATTGTTTGCTCATTGTTACCCTAACTAGGGTTTCAGACCTATTTGTAGTAAAATGGACACAACTCCCTCAAAACACAATAAAATGGAGTGCAATAAAAATAAATAAAATTATATTAAAATATATTGCAGTTCCAATTGGTCTCATTCCATTAAATGACTTTTTAGGTCCATACCAATCACTAGAACAGAGAAAAACACGACAAAAAGGCAAAAAACAAAGATGTTTTATTACTTTAACTTCAAGATTTTCAACACCCACCATCTCCCACCTTGGATTAAATCCTCCAAGGCTTATTTAAATATTTCCCAATTGTTTTTAACTAATTTTTGAGTTACAACTATCCAAATTCCCTCATTTACAACTTATGACTCTACATATTCCATGTTTTTACAACTTTGACAACATTTGTTCAACTTTTTACATGTTTTGCATCTAGACTCTAACCAACAAACAAGATAACTAATTGGACCTCGAAAGACATGAAATGGTATTTCTAGAACTTGTACATGGAAGAACATCAAACAAAACTAAAATTCTAATTTTGAACCTACTAAATCTAGGGTGCTCTTGCACCGGGATCTAATTAAAGATGAACCTCAAGGCATAACATTAGTTAAGATAATGAATAGGACAAGAACTAATCTTGGAGGGAGTCAAGAAGTTAGACAAGGTTTGGATAATGCTAAATCCAAGTTGGGTTGACGTCTGGAAATCATGGATGAAACTAATGCAAGGATAGGAAACCTTGAACAAAAAGTGAGGAGAAAAGAAAAAATGGAAGAAGTCCCACACAATGAAGAAGATGAAGAAGTTCCCAAAAATGAGGAAGAAGGGGAAGATTCTAGAAACCAAACTAAAACTAAGGATCAAAGATGGAGATAGTTTCAAATTTTCTTTTAGGACTAGATATGGACATTAAAGATGAAGTCCCACACAATGAAGAAAATGAAGAAGTTCACAATAATAAGGAAGAAGGGGAAGATTCTAGAACCACACTAAAATTAAGGATCAAAGATGAAGATAGTTTCAAAATTGATTTCAAGACTATATATGAACATTAAGAGTTTACAGTCCTACCTTTTGGACTAATGAATGCACCTGCAACATTCATGAACCTAATGAACAACGTATTTGGAGACTGTTTGGATAGGTTTGTATTAGTATTACTAGATGATATCTTAATCTATTCCAAGAATGAAGAGGAGCATTGTAAAAATTTATAAATAGTACTCCAATGGTTAAGAGAGCACAAGCTATATGTAAAAATCTCTAAGTGTACATTCTTTCAAAAGGAAGTGCAGTACCTAGGTCATGTAATTTTAGATAAAGGGATGGCAGTTGATCCAACTAAGACAAATGTGGTACTTGAGTGGCCAATGCCTAAAAGTTTTCCAGAGGTTAGAAGTTTTATGGGTTGAATACTAGAGGAAGTTTGTTGCAAACTTTTATAGAATAGCTTTTCCTATTACTTCATGAAAAACAAAGGGTAAGAGTTTGATTCGCTAGAAAAATTTCAAGAAACTTTTGACCTACTCAAGGAGAAGTTGACTACTACACCAATATTGAGGGTACCTAATCCATAAGGAAAATTTAATTTCATAATAGATGCATCAATTGAAGGATTAGGAGGAGTTTTGATATGAGAAGGGAAAGTTATTACTTATTAATCAGGAAAGTTGAAGCCTTGTGAACAAAATTATGCATCACATGATTTAGAGTTAGCGAAAATTTTTCATGCATTGCAGGTGTGGAGACATTATATAATGGGAAAGCATTTTGAATTAAAGACCGATCACCATGATCTGAAGTATTTATTTACGCAACCCAATCTAAATAAATGAAAAAGAAGGTAGTTAGAGTTGATAGCAGACTATGACTTCAACATTAGCTACATCAAGTGAAAAGTGAATTGAGTTTTTGATGCCCTATGTCAAAGATGACATATCACCTCTATGGTAACAATTCAAACTGAATTTAAGGGACAAGTGTTGCAAGAATCCATGGGAGAAAAATTCTACAAGAAAGTTAAGAAAGCACTAACTAACACCTTCAATTGAACCCTGCCTTGTGGGCTTACAGAACTAGTATCTAAACACCCATAGGCATAACACCATTTTCCATTGTATATGAAATTGAAGCCATCTTACCTGTAGAGGTCAAAATTCCTTCCCTAATGGTATTCTTGAAATATCTTGTCACCAATGAAGACTAACAAGTACCTAGACTCTTTGAGCTTGAATTGTTAGACGAAATATTTTTGAGTGCTTTAAACCATCTTCAATCTTATTAGAATCATCTCAAATGCAACTATAACAAAAGGATCCAAAACAAAAGCTTTCAAGCTAGTGACCTAGTTTTGAAAGAGAATAAAAAAAATTAGCTTAACTAGGATGGAAAAGGGAAATTTGAGCCAAAATGATTAGGACCTTTTATCATCACAATGAGTTACATATCCAATGCATATCAATTGGCTGCCCCAGAAGGTGAACCCCTAGCAAAACCAATCAATAGTATCCATCTCAAAAATTTCTATATCTGACTCATCAAAATATCCTAAGCAAAAAATCAAAAAAAATTATCACCTTGATGAATACTTGGAAAACAAGCGTCTTGGTGACATAAAAATAAAATCAAAAATCAAAAAAATAGTAAAGAGAAATAAATCATCCTTTAAGTGAGAACCATATTTGTGACACTTCTAGGATAGGTACCATGGTGAAAACCTGGTAAATAGGCACCACATTTGAATAATTCCTACATCACCATCTACCTAAACTTTCTATCTACTCCATCCATCCTTTTATCACATCCATTTCATTCCATCCATACATCCCATAATAAATGTGCATCCAATCATGGCTTGATAACTTGCTAATTTTTAAACCTTTTTGCACCATCTTTTGTCTACATAATCGATATCCTTCATCCTCATCATCCACCCACCCATAATAATGCAATCCTATTCTAAAGTGGGGGCATCCTCCTGAACCTGGTAGATGGATTGGATCCTTGTTCTAACCTTAATTCGTATAAACTTAAAAAAATCCAAAAACATATGTATAAACTTCAAAAAAATCTAAAAAAAATCAGTATAAACTTCAAAAAAACCACAAAAACATCCAAATAACATCAAAAATCCAAAAAAATTGTAAAAAAATTAAAATCCCAAAAAGAATTGTAGGTCTTCTTAATATGAGCCACCTTGAGTCCAATAATTGACCTACAATGTCTTTGCATGTATAACATAGGAATGTCCATCATTGAGGAGACCTAGAGGCACTAGTCAGTCCCCTTAGGTCCCCCTCTTGGTTATTAAAATCTCTCAAAATACCCAAAATACTAAAATAACCAAAAAATGCCAAAAATAGCCTCAAATAACCTCAAAAGCACAAAAAATATTCAAAAAATCTCAAAAATCCCATATTCGCTATTGCCTATCTGCAATAAAATATCCATCCATAATAAACAAACCATCACCCTCACCCTTTGACAAAGTAATCAAACAAGCAAAAAAGACATCAAAATCCCAAAGCATTCAAGCAAAAATCATAAAGACTTGATCATTATCAGACTAAAAGAATGCCTAGGTGTTAACTACCTATCTATCAACATCCTGGCATGTGTCTTAATGGATAGATCATTCCTACAATGGGCATCATCGATGGAAATCATCTCTAAACAATCAAAATCTTTGGCAAGTGATATAGCAAATTTGTTTGTCCATTTTGGTCTTTTCTTTTGATTTATCTTATTGTCTCATCTTGATGACCTCTTGAGGATGTCCATAAGGATTTAGAGAGGAAGGAATGGGTCATGGTCATTGATTTTTTATGTCGTGTTTGTTGGATATTTTTGCTATACAACTGTAGATATTTAAAATACCCCATGCTCCCTTTGGGTTTCTTTTAGTGCTTTACTCGGCTTCCGATCGTGCCCGATAATTTCAAATAGCCTTCATGCCAAGCTTCTAGCGTTCTTCATTCAATACCACCACGTGTCACCAAATCACACACTGATGGAAAGCTTCCCTTCCCTTCTCTTTCAGGCCTCGACCTACTCCCACATGTCAACAAGTCAGGTGTGTTGGTCATGCTTCCATATAACTCCCTTTTGGGTTCTGACTACCTTCCATGTGGCCTTCACCCGTGCAAAATTTGGCAGGCCCCCAAGTGGTGTCGAGATCAAGAATGTTGCAACATGTCTTCTCATCACAAGCTCTCATCAAAAGACAAGGAGGACGAAGAACAAGCTGCGAAATTCCACCACATATTCCTTTGACGCGGATACATAGAAGGGAAGAGAGACGAAAAACACCAAGCTTCCAAACTATGCCATGTGTTCTAACTATTTTTTCTATGAGGTGACACTTGTTTGCACAGAATTGATTGGGACCACTACCATCATTTTGTAGAGGATGTATCTAGCTGGTGAATGACTGGATCCATGTTCGGGAATATTTTTGTTACAACAACCATCATGAATCATTTTTGAAATAATTATGATTCATGATGGATATATTCTTACAATCTTCAAGCGGTGGATGCCCTTGGCTATATATACTACTTCTCTTGTGAAGTTAGAGAGCTTTTTATTCTTTACTAGTTGGTTAGTAAACGGTTGAAGTAGCATTACATAGTTGATATTTGCTAAGTTTAGAATATCTATAGAAGGGTTAGGAAGACACTAGGCCTTTATTTTGTTTCATAATTTTAAAAGATTCATAGACTGTGCCCTTTTAATTTGGCCTTTCTATCTCCTAACTATTTATAACTCTATACTATTTTGTTTCTAAATAGTTTGTTTGCAACTTCCATAATTTGAATAGAATGTTGATTTGGAACCATGTCCTTGACTCTTTTCTTTTAGTATAGCCCTGTGCAATTTATTTTATGTCATGAAATAAACTATTTAGGTCTTTCCTTTTTATGATTGTTATTTCAAGCATAGCAGATTGTTGAATGGGCCCTTAGATCACATCCACAAGATAGGTTTATCGTGCTTTATCTCTAATTCTTAGTGCATCTCCATAGTTAGATCTTTTTATATTATATTTACTTCCTTTTCCCCATTCAAAACCCTAGCTATAGAAGAAGCCGACTTCTTTAAAATTTAGAGGTCACTCAGTTTGGCGCAATAGGTTCCCCCTAAAACTGAGTTTCCCATAAGAGGCTATTACCTTGCCAAATTTTGGCATCAACAAATTTTTTTCTTGGCATGCCTAGTGGGACCGTGAAGCGATATGCTTAAGCTTTAAGCAAGTACATGAGCCATCGACTTGTCACAAGATCCCAAACAATGAACAATCTTTGTTTTTTGGTACCTCCATTAGGGTCAATACCAACTAGAACCCATCATAGAAACATCCTAAACCTCCCACCAGCTATGTTACCTATTGTAAACCAAAATTATGTGGCTTGGGATGCGAGGAGTCCTCTTGTTGCCCCAGTAGCACCTATTGTTTGGGCCCCCATTCCGGTCTCTACCCTCAATTCTATTCCTAAATTTACCAAAGATGGCTTGAGAATACTGTTTGAACATCTGCAAGATGTTTCGGATGTGTGTCTAGTCCATGGAGTAACAGATTAAAAAATAGCGTTGAGGTTGCTCATAGTCTCTTTCAGAGGAAAAGCATCAAACTAGTATCGCACTCTACCGGCTAACTCCATTGGCACATGAGATCAGCTCAGAGACCCCTTTTTTGAGAGATTCTCAAATGATGGTGATAGATCTTCTTAGTATCACTAGCTAGAGATCATCAAGTGGGGCCCGTATGAGGCCCTGACTGACTTTAACGCCTGGTTCCACATAACTTGGCAAAGAGTTCAAGCTGCAATTCGCCCACCACCCAACTTGGCATTTATGTTTTACCTAAAATCCATCAACACCAACATTTCCATGATGATTCAATCCCTTGGCAGATCCACATTACCGAATGCATACAACATAGAGGTGAAGGCAGAGAACAATCTGATCGATGCTGAGAAGCTTCCACCTCAGCCCATCATGCCTATATTCCCATAGACACTAGCTTCCACCCAAGCAATGCCACCTATCGCATCAGCTCCTCCTCCTCAATCTATGTACACATATGCAAGAACACCACAAAGCATTGCACCTAGTTCCTCGAATGATGAGATGAGAGACATAAAGGAAATGTTGTGGGCTATGGCCAAAAAAATAACCATCATTAAATGAAATTAGGTCGCTCCTCCAAAACCATCCTATCAGAGTTATCAGAGCAGAAGGCCCTCTTACCAACAAAATTAGTTTCAAGGAAGTACTCGCACAAATCCTCAGGCACCAATAGCCAATCAAATAATATTAATACCTACTCCATTGCCAAATACCAAATTAAGCTCAAATACAGAGCTAACTATAGGGAAAAACAATTTGATCAATGATGAAAACCCCCAGTGTTTCCCTTGCGGAAATTCACATATGCCCCAAAATTGCCCACGTGGAAATCTACAACAGAAGGTAGCAGAACAGTGCAACCAAAGCATGACATCAGACAATGGGGACTATGCATATACCTCCCCACAAATGGAAAATGTGGTACTCACCGATATAGCTCCCAACCACGCCCTCTTCTCATGGATTGAAGGAGAGGAGGTAGTGTTCACCTTCAAAGCATCCACTTCAGAATTTATGCATGTGCAGTTTGATTACAAAAACCATTTCAAAGGAAGGCCCACTGACGAGACTATCGGCCCGCAATTGGTCAGTCGGCAGTCTGAAAATGAATCTGACCGCCAGACTAGTACCCCTACGATTGTGACACAAATCCTTCCACAAAAGAAGACCATAACCACTAGAGCTAAAGATAAAAAGTAGCAGAGTATTCCACCATTGGATGTGGTAGAGTAGTTAAATCGATCTCTTTGGAACAAGAGATCGATATAGCTCCCAACCACGCCCTCTTCTCATGGATTGAAGGAGAGGAGGTAGTGTTCACCTTCAAAGCATCCACTTCTGAATTTATGCATGTGCAGTTTGATTACAAAAACCATTTCGAAGGAAGGCCCACTGACGAGACTATCGGCCCGCAATTGGTCAGTCGGCAGTCTGAAAATGAATCTGACCGCCAGACTAGTACCCCTACGATTGTGACACAAATCCTTCCACAAAAGAAGACCATAACCACTAGAGCTAAAGATAAAAAGTAGCAGAGTATTCCACCATTGGATGTGGTAGAGTAGTTAAATAAATCATCTACTAATGTTTCCTTGTGGTAAATCATAGCTATGCCAAAACAAAATACGCTATTACAAAGGGCTCTTCAAGAAGACCCAATCGCAGGACCAAAGGAGAAAACACTTCAAGAAGAAACTACTGAACTGTTTCAATCAGCCAAAGTTCTTGCAAATATTGTGAAAGACGTCCCCAAGAAATATCTTGAAGAAGGATCGACAATTAGAATGAGTGAATAAAAACCAAAGTCGAGGCCGTTTCTCTTAACCCTTATTGTGGGTAAGAAATTACTGCATAATTCCATGATTGACTCTAGCGCTAGCACCACAGTCATGCCCAAGCTAATAGCTGAAGCCTTGGGATTAAGCTATGAACCCTTGAATAAGGAATTCATGCAACTAGATGGTAATATGGTCAATACTATGGGGATCATTAAGGACCTTCCGTTAACTTTGTTTATCTGCCCAAATATCACAGTCAAACAAGATACTATGATCATTGATATCCCTCCAATTTCCGGTCTATGCTTGTCTAGAGAATTCACTTCCAAGCTAGGTGGATACCTTTCTTTAGATTGGTCACACTTGATTATAAGGACCAAGCATGGATCCAAAATGAAACTAGAGTCTAAGCCTTTGCATCCTGAACATGTTGTAGGTGAAGCTAGGGTAGTATTTGAATCAGCCCATACTTCCATAACCAAGGAGGAGATGTACTGCACGAAGCTTCTAGAAGATGAAAAATCACTAGAGATTGGACCGATCACGAGTAGGTTCTCTTAAGCGATTTTATTGAAAAATATCCTTTTGGAAATTATCATGCCACTAGACTAGAATCCTATGTCATTTATGATGAAGATCAAGCAATCCCGAAGGTAGCAAAAAAACCCAAAGGCTTTTCGACAACCGAACTATGGTTGCTACATCCCGATAGTGCAAGATACAAGGTCGATACAAAAGCTAAAATACACTTGACTTCCTAAAGTAGCAAGGATACAATCATGTCCCTTCAACCCCATTTTTCTTATCTCGGAGACAAGGTTGAATGGAAAGGCCTCATGTTAATTTTGAACCTGATGGAGCAAATCGGCATCAAGCAAACAAATCGGCTCAAGAATTTTGAACTAATCAAAAACCAATTTCAGGTGGATGGTCGTACAAGATCTTCCGAAGGAAAGATATGAGACCTGATTAAGAGCCTCAAAAATTTCAATATTCAAGTTGTTCCTCGAGAATAAAATCATGATTCAAGAAGCTTGGTCAATCCTAACTGATACCAGACCTGACGTATGACCAATGCTCTAAGTGAATGGTACTCCAACTCGCAAAACTAGGGGATGGAAAAAGTTGGAAAATATTCAACAATGGTGAACACATCGCCTTGGTTAGTTGACAACTAGGAAAGGTTACAAACCAATTCCAATAAGGGATGATCAAAGGCAAAGACAAATAAGAAGCGCAAAAAGAACTTCATGGATTTTCAAAGAATTTGGTAACTTCGGAAGGTTCCCCTTTGGGTAATACCAAAAATAATAAGAGGAAGTTTGTAACAAGTGAAGGTGATTATGCCCATGGTAAAATTGCAAAGGAAAATAATCCTAAAGTCAGAGGGAGCATCCTACATCAAAATAGTGAAGGACGCACACATTTTCAAAAGAAAATGAACAATTGTTGGCTTGGTCATATGAAACATTCAAACAATATGATCTTGGCATTATCCAACCAGTGTTTCAGTCAGAGAGAGAGGTTGAATCAGCATGCCAAACCAAAGGTCTAGCGAATCTCAAAAATTGAAGTTTCATTCAAGCCCATCATTTGGACTTGCAACCTCATTCTGGTCCAAGATAGTCTAAGTCAAACACCAGTGGGGAATTATCACTCACCACCCTCTATGGAATCAATTTAATGTGACATAGTAGGTGTGAGCATGTTGTCCCTATTTAATGGCCGTTTAGACCAAAGGTCAAATAGCAAGGGACTAGTGGTAAAATCCAGTCAACAAGAGTCAAGAACTGACCGACACAAGAAGGATTATAGTAAGCAGGGTTCACCGATAAATATTCAAGCAACACAAGGTGTTTGAATAAAAGAATGTAGAATGAAAAACATAAAAAAAATTCCATCAGGGGAATCCACTTTGAATTTCTAAAGCTCATTCAAAAAAATCTACCATGTAAATATGTAATTAATGTGTTCATTTTATTCTTTGTTCTTTTGTTTGTTCTATCGGTCTTCCAAAATTAGTGATACAGCAAGGACTTACAATGCAATACAGAGAATAATACATGTGCCAGAAGGGTTAAAAAAATCAAAGCAACAAGGCAAAGATATTTTAACACAAGCTATATTTTCATTATATATATACTATGAAGAGTTCAATAGAAAAATGGCCCAGTGGCCACGCTTCAAAAGAGTATATACTCGTATTACGGAAGCTTTTTCCAGGCTATATACAAAAATTAGCAAAATTTTGGTCTCAAAATGCAAGGGAGAAAGTTTCAGTCTTGCATGGAAGGGAGAACATCAAGTACCACCTCATCCTCAGCTATGCTAGCAACACCATCCAAAGAAAAATTGGCAAGTGGAAGGGGAAACACCAGAAGTCGGTATACCAGTCAATATTGTAGAACGACACCACGTTGTAGATCCGAACCAGAAAGTGGCATGCATGGGAAACCTTCTCACGATGAAATTCTTGTGAATAGAGGTGAAAAATGCTCAAAATAGGCAACCATGGAATGATGACATCCTCCTGAAAAAACTAACGAAGGTCTCTCATAGTTGGTATCCTTCTGAAGGAAGCTTGTGCTAACACCTCTCCAAGGCCGTTCAAGTATTTCTTCATAAATATTTCTATCACCAATCATTTGATGAGTGGCTTGGGGACTTGAATGTTGAGTAGCGATGCCATGAAGTGAGAGATCACATCAGTATTTACCCTATAATTTTCCTCGTACTCGAGGTAGTCACAACCAATGACCCATTTCATAGCCATGATAGCCAAGGAATGATTATTCTTCATCATCCTTTCCAAACACCTAGTCAAAATCTCACCAAGGAAAGCCATTTTTGGTTTAGGAGAGGTCAGCCTAATGGGGGTGTCCATGGTGTCAAATTCTATACTACTGTTAGGAAGAAATTATATGCTAAGCGTTTAAAATTCAATCTCAATGCTAAATACTGTGGAGACTGCAAAAACTGAATGCTAAGCCAATCACCTAATAATTATTCTACTAAAACTTGCTAAGTTAATCTCCCAACTGACTAGATGCCTATTTATAGAAGTACCAAGGATAAGCATGATAATTCGCATACCATAAGCATGAGGTTAACCAGGTACTACCTCGAATACTGCACCAAGGCTCACTCAAAGTTTTCACCAAGTTGCAATTGTAGGTATAATTTAATGTAGGCAAACTAATTAATTAGCACAAGATGTTGGCAGCATTCAGTGGTAGCCTTTTCAACTAGATGATGAGGTATCATCCTTCTGACTATTCCTCAAAACCCGAGAAAATATAAAAATCTATGTGATGGTTATCATCTACTTTAACATAATATTTCCACTCGAGGTATTAATTACCATGACAACGCTTAACCTGCTTTCAAATCATTGGCTCAATTTCCAAGGAAAAATTATGTCAAGGTTTACAAGTACTTCGGGTCATCATGGAGCCCTGTAATAGCAGGTATTTTGCTTCGCATAAACCCAAGGGTCAACAGTACATGCCGGATTTAATGCAAAAAAAAACAACCGTCATCTACCACTTGGAGGAGGACAGGAAGGCCAAGGATTGCATGTGATTGTTTTAATATCATAAAGAGGCTTTTGAATACAAGAACTGTTGTAAGAATTTTGAAGCACAAAGTTGCTAAAAGACAAGTAGCAAAATCTCAAGAATTTCAAGAGGAAAATGACATCCTCTATCTCAAAGGTAACCCAAAACCCACAGATGAATGAATCAGGCCAAGCATCTCAAAGCTTGGCTTATGCAATAATCAATGTACCTATGGTCAATATCTTTGAGGAGCAGTAGTCCTATGCTACGCTTGGAAGCCTAGAGAAACCAGAATGGCCCTACACATAGCCAGCTAAGAAGGGCGCAATCAGGGATGCTAGTGTGATAAAGGAAGAGTGGGATAATATCTATGACCCTATCCTCAAGACTAACCCAAAGGGTCCTAGGGAAGCTACTTTCGCCAGGATGAAGAAATCTTAAGAAAACCAACTACCATTCAAGCAATGGCAATGTAGACTTGCCCAATATATGGTCCCCTATGTGCACCACTTCCCAGAGATGATTTATGAAAGTACTCGGCACTTCAATTCGGCAATTGGAGCCATTGAAGGAAGGAGATTATGGGTGGTGCTAACTGCAGAGGCTCTCAAGCACATGCTATGCACTTCTGAGGTTGACACCAGAGAGCGGTCAATGGAGCACTTCAACCAGAAAAATGGTTCCAATTTCTGGAGGGATAGGAATTAAGCACTTGAATTTTATAATATTGAGACCGAGAGACCCCAAGATAGCAAGCAACCATTAAAAAATCCAAATCATCATGCGGACTATAAACTAGTAGACATGAAGGATGTTATCTCCATGATGGCTTTTGTATGTGCCTTTGATAATGATGAGATTGTTTATGAGACTCATTTGGGCCTAGGTTTCCAAAACTAAAGGTAGAGGGAACCTTTCTCATAAGATTTCACAAAGATGATTATCAAAGACATGAAGAAGTAGATTAGTGGGTTCAGAACTATGGGCAAGTTCAAGTATCCTTCTCTTCTTTCCTATATGTTTCTACATCAAAATCCTCATTTCTTCAGGGAAAAAGTGGAGTTGGCAATATTTGACGAGAGTAAGCATAGGAAATGGGTTTTGATATGGACTCCCATACTCTATTCCACTTACAATTATTATTCATTTTCAAAAAAAATCTCGGATCCAATTTTGCATGACCTGAGTGAGGATGGTGACTATTATCGCCTATTGGGCGATCAGACTAGCTGGATGCAATCCTTGTTCCCTAAGTGCAATTGTTTCCTTGGTGAATATTTCACATGTGTCTGAGTGCGTGGCTTTTGTGAAGAGTTGATCCGACTCCCCGCATTCCCCACCAATTGGGTATTGGCCCTAGAAGTCTTTCGGCAGATGGTTGTTATGGACTAGAAATTTTTCTCTAACCCGAAGAAGAAGAAGAAAGTATTTTTTGATTTCCCCATGAACTACAAAATAGTGATCATGGTAAGGAAAAGATCACCAAAGCTACTTGAGGCTAAGTTAGAACACCTCAGGTTGGTTTTTATTTGCGATAAATGGGACTATAACCCTGAGGATGCTTTGGGTGACACATCTATAAAGGTGAAGCATAGCCCTCGACCATACTAGGAAGCACAGAGAAATCTGATTAAGGATGACAAAAAATTATGGGTGGACTTGACACTCATGCTGATAGATAATCGAATGCCGCCATGGCTCAGTTTCTATCTCATCAAAGGGAAGGTGGATGAAAATAGTCGTATAAGTACCACCCTGTGAAGCAGCTTGATAAAGGAGCATAATTGGAAGCCAAAGAAGATAAATTATTTCTAGATCTACCACCAAGATATTAAGAACCTCGACACTCCCTTCTAGGATGCATTTTTTTTTGATGTTGATGATCAATTTGACACCCTCTGGGACCAAGAACATCCAGACTCTGATGAAAGTGATGCGGGGGGGCTCGACCCTGAGGATATCCCTCAACGCTTTGACAAAGGGAAGAAAAAGCAAAAAGCGGTGACACAACCTGGTAGCGTGATTAGAAGGAGTATGCGGGTGAATACTTCATGGTCAGGTTCATCACAGTCTTGACCAGTAGCCATGGCTAACTCTAGAGCAACATAGCAACCGATGGAGGTGGTAGATTTGGAGGACCCTCCATAGAGAAAAATGCAATGCACTGATACCTCTTCGGGATTTGGTTCGTAGGAGGTTGTGATCAGCCAAGTATCAGAGATGGAAATGGATGATTAAGTATCTCTCTCTTCCTCTTTTCTTGGCTCAGAGTCTCTTGTTTTTTTTCTACAGTCCCCACAACACCCATCGGTCTAATTTTGAATCCATCTTTCTCTGTCCACTCTACAATGACTACAGGATTTTTTCCCCTTCCCTCTCATGTCGAACAAATGGCTTTCACTCCCCCTCAGACTGCCCTACCATTGGTCACATACCCTTCAGCCACCTCATCTACATCCTTATCTGCATACATGCCTTCTACCTCGTTGATGCCTGAAGTTGTTGTCTTTGTTGCATTATCGGAGTTGATTCCAACTCAGCCACCACAACCATCAGAACTCTGTACATCTCCTTTGCCACCATCATTTTCCATGAACTCCTCCACACCTTCATCACTAGGGATTTAGAATATTCATCCCTTCTCTCCACTCACGGTTGCCCTTCCAAAGAAGAAAACATCTAAGGTCACCCACCTCTTTCTTCCTTTCGTTGTCCCTCCTGGCACCCCTTTTGCAGGTGAACAAATCAGGTTGTTGATGCAATTCTTGTCTCAGAGTGATACAACGAATCAGGCTCAAGCTCTCTGACTCCAAAAGTGACAACCAAAGGATGTCAGAAGGCCAATAGAGCCCAAAGTCCATGAAATTTTTAACGAGCCTCAACAATCATTGTATTTCACAACCCTACATCCAAATATTGTCAAACCATGGGGGGAAATGCAACCCAATGACTATGAAATCCATGCCGTTGGACTGGACTTGCATGTTGCCCAACCACGGGAAAAGGTCTAGTTAATGGAGGAAACACAACGGGTGGTGACTACTGACTTCCCTAATTTTGGGCACAAATTGAAAAAGATGGAGGATGAGCTCAAGACTGTCAAAGCAAGGCTAGAGGTTGTGCTAACCAAGGAAAAAGTGCAAGAAGCAGAAAAAGTGCGCCTTGCAAAAAATGTGTAGGCTGAGTAGGTTAGCTTACAGAGGGAGATCGAGAAATTTAAAGCCTAGGAATCTGATCGAATAGCCGAGTTGCAGCAAATAAACTAGGAATTATCTGATAGGTTGGCCAAATTGAAGGGAGAGGTTCAATAAAATGTCAAATAGTTACAACATTTGAATACCCATTTGGAGCAAATGGTAAGGGAAAAAGAGGCAAACCAAGCAAGAGCGCAGGCTCGATTTTAGGAAGATCTTAGGAAATTCAGGCTTACCCTGGATCAAGAGTCTACAACCCAAAGCCAAGCTGAGGAAAAGTGGTTGGTTGTGCAAAACAACCTAAAGGAGAAGTTCGCCTCTGCCACAGAGAAGATCGTGGGGCTAATGTGGGAGATTGAGACAAGGGATACAAAAAATAATTCCTTGAAGGAGATCGCACAGATTCTTGCTCCATAGTCAGACCTTTGTTTAGTAGCCCAACAACTGTACACCTCCTACTAGGAAAAAGGTCAAGTCCTTATGCCCTACCCTCTAGGCCACACTCTAATTCATGGTGGAGGTGATAGATTTATGCAGGGAGGTTCGTGCTACGATGGATCAGTTCCCACAATTCATAGGGGAAAAGGTTGTTAGACAAGTTGTACATAGTATCAAGCGAGGATCTAGAATGAGCAAGGATTGAGAATTGGGGAACAGTCATTGGGGTCACAAAATAGTTTATCCACTACTAGGATGCCACCCTTCATGCTCAACAATGTTTGGATACATTAGGGTGAACTATGGACAACGTTTGGGCAAGGCTTTCCAAACTAACCGATATGGGTTTGCCCTCTCTGTTTCTTCTTGATTAATTGGTGGCTACTGCAGAGCATATTATAGCCAAAATTGAGGTAAGGAAGCAATATTTATCAGTCTTCCAAAGTTTCATCCAACCCCTACCACCGAGGACATTAAGGGTGTAACTAATCATAACACATGGCTTCTTTTCCTGCTTGAGGACGGGTTTGGAATATGTTTAGTGTCTCCTTTTAAAGAGTTGATTGACCTGCACGAAGCACACAAAATCCTGAGTGCCATATCAACACCTTCCGAGGTTGACTGGTTGCCCTTGCAGGATTCTCTTTCGAATCTCTGACTCCTAAATTCCCAATGAATAAAGCCCTAGTTTTCAAACTAGAGAATTTTAGATTCAACGTTCCATAGGCGAAATACCCCTGTTAGTCACCAAAAGCTGTGGATATTTTAAATACCCCATGCTCCCTTCGTGTTTCTTTTAGTGCTTTTCTCAGCTTTCGATCATGCCCGATAATTTTGAATAGCCTTCATTCCAATATTTTGACGTTCTTCATTCAATATCACCATGTGTCATTGAATCGCACACCAAAGGAAAGCTTCCCTTCCCTTCTCTTCTGAGCCCCAACCTATTCCTGCATGTCAACAAGTTGAGTGTGTTGGGCTTGCTTCCATGTAACTCCCTTTTGGGTCCCAATTGCCTTCCAAGTGGCCTTCACCCATGCAAACTTTGGCGGTCCCCCTGAGCGTCGAGACCAAGAATGTTGCCACATGTCTTCTCATCGCAAGCTCTCATCAAAAGACAAGGAGGACAAAGAACAAGCTCTGAAATTATACCATGTATTCCTTCGAAATGGCTACATAGAAGGGAAGAGTGATGCGGATTCCAAGCTGCCAAACTTTTCCACATGTTCTAACTATTTTTGCTATGAGACGACACTTGTTTGCACAAAATTGATCGGGAACATTGCCATCATTTTGCAGAGGATGTATCTAGCTGGTGAATGACTGGATCCATGTCTAGGAATCTTTTTGTTAAAACGGCCATCATGAATCATTGTTGAAAGCATTATTATTTATGATGGATATCTTTTTACAATCTTCAAGCAGTGGATGTCCTTGGCTATTTATACTACTTCTCTTGTGAAGGTAGAGAGATTTTTCTTCTTTACTAGTTAGTTAGTAAGCAGTTGAAGTAGCATTACAGAGTTAATATTTGCTAAGTTCAGAATATCTATAGAAGGGTTAGGAAGACACTAGGCCTTTATTTTTTTTTTATAATTTTAAAAGATTCACAGACTGCGCCCTTGTAATTTGGCATTTCTATCTCTTAACTATTGATAATTCTATACTATTTTGTTTCTAAATAGTTTGTTTGCAACTTCTATAATTTGAATAGAATGTTGATTTAGAACCATGTCCTTGACTCTTTTATTTTAGTATAGCCCTATGAAAATTATTTTATGTCATAAAATAAACTATTCAGGTATTTCCCTTTTATGATTGTTATTCCAAGCATAGAAGATTGTTGAAAGGGTCCTTAGATCACATCTGCAAGATAGTTCTATCATGCTTTATCTCTAAGTCTTGGCGCATCGCCATAGTTAGATCTTTTTATATTATATTTACTTCCTTTTCCCCATTCAAAACCCTAGTTATAGAAGAATCCAACTTCTTTAAAATCCGGAGGTCACTCAGTTTGGCGCAATAGGTCCCCCCTACAACTGAGTTTTTCATAAGAGGTTGTTACCTTGCCAAATTTTGACATCAACAACGACCATGGTGAATAATTTCCTTGTGTGTATGGAATTCATCTAAGGCAACCTAAAGTGGCCTTGCATGTTAGGTTCTTCATACCTCTGTGTGTACTAGTCTGTGTTGGATAGACAAATGAGAGGGGGGTGAATTAGTTGTCATGGATCTAAACCTTAAATTCACTTACCAGAACTAACACATAAACCAATTAAGTGATTAAGCATCAATTTCCAATGCACAAACACAATAAAACTAGATTTACATGGAAAACCCAATGAGGTAAAAACCACGGTGAGGATTAACTCACACTATAGAGAAGATCAAAACCAATTACAAAAAGGTTCACTACCTGGAATAAGGCTCATTGCTTGGAATAAGGACTCGCTATCTAGACTCACTATCCATAGGGCTACAACCTAGATGGCTCACTGCCATAGAGATACAAAGAAGACTTGTTACAGAGAGAGAACAATCATAATGCAATAAAGGATTAAACCATAATCATTGATCCACTTGCATGAATGATGCATCCGAAAACTCAACGTTAAGCTTCACACTGATCAACCACACACATAAATCACACACTTTTAGAATAGCATCATAATCATGTTTGTACTCTTTCATTTATCTTCCTTCTTTTCTTATTAACACTTTTCATTGCTAGCGCATTTTGTATTTATACCATCTAAAACTTTGAAAAGATATAAATTCATCCATCCAACTTCAAATTCAAATTAGTTCAATGCCAAAAATCCTAGGGTGGAATTAGAATTAGGTTGATCCAAACACATGCTTCATCAGAACCCATAATAGATCCAACATGCTTCATCAACTTTGAATGTAGTGCTTGACACACAGTCGACCAAACTAGTGTTAAACACATAGATCAATTAAGCTCGATGCTTTCAAATGTTGAAACTATCTTCAATAGAACAAGGGCAATAAAAATCTTAAACCATAAAGAGAAATTTGGACCAACAGAAATTATTTTGGACCTCATCCAGAACACATAAAATATACCAACATCCTCAATAGCTGACAACCTGCAATCTTCTTTTTATACAATTTTCTCAATATCCTCAACATATATAGTCAACAACAACTAGTAGATAACCAATTTTCCAGTTGACATCAATGAAAAAACTTTCATTCCTCTTTCCATTCTTGCAAAAATCTCCCCTTTGTCATTTATGGCAACACACGATGTGAAAAAACATCAAAAACACATACCAACTCTGAAAATACTGCTCAAGATTTTTCTTTTGTTTCTCCTCCTTAGAAGATCATCTTCCTCATCACTTTCTTTCTCTCTCTTTTTCATATGCTCTTTTTCTCCTTTTCACATGCTCTTTCTCTCCCCCTTTGATATCAATGGAAAAGCAAAAAAGGTATGTTCATTGAAACTTCCTTTGACATGAAAGTAGAATACTCATAATGACAACACTTTAAAAATTATTTTCTCCCCTTGAGAGGTAGCCACCAAAATCATTAGTCCAAAAAGATAGAACCATGAATCCACCAGACTGATGCATCTTATTTTGTAAAATGAGGGGCAATAACCCCTACCTTATCCTGGAGATACTCAAAAGTATCTTTAGGAAGAGACTTTGTAAATATATCCGCAATATGATCTTTTGTTGAAACATACTCGAGCTTGACTTCATTCTCCATGACCTTCTCTCTCAAGAAATGATACCTAATAGATATATGCTTCATTCTCAAGTGCATTACAAGATTCTTCAAAATGTTAATTGCACTTGTATTATCATAGAAGATAGAAATAGGATCATCATACAACACTATGATATCTTTCAATGTTTGTTTCATCCATAAAACTTGTGTATAGCAAGATGCAGTAGCAATATACTCAGATTCAGCAATAGACAAATAGACTCAATCTTGCTTCTTACTCAACCAATCCACTATTCTAATCCAAGAAAGAATGAACTACCACTAGTACTCTTTATGTCATCTATACTTTTGGTCCAATCTACATCTATGTAAGCACTAAGTGTAAATTCAATATCCTTGGGATACCATAATCTATAATCTCGAGTTCCATTCAAATATCATAATATCCTTTTAATTGTAGTAACATGTGTTTCCTTCGGATCTTCTTGAAATCTAGCCACAATACAAACCACATTCATAATATCGGGTCTAGTAGTAGTCAAATACAACAGTCCACCAATCATAGATCTATACTTTCTCTGAGCAGTCTTAGGTGAGTCATCATCTTTACCCAACTTAGATCCAATCACCATAGGTGTACTTACCGGTTTGGAACTGTCCATTCCAAATATTTTCAACATCTCCTTCACATACTTAGATTGTGAAATGAAAATTCCTTCCTCTGATTGATTAATTTGTATCCCAAGAAAGAAATTCATCTCACCAAACATAGACATTTAAAATTATTTCTGCATTTCTTCCGCAAACATCTTGCACATATTTTCATTCCCTCCAAAGATAATGTCATTAACATACACAATAACAATTGGGATTTTGTCATTTTTAGTCTTGAAATATAAATTATTGCCTATCGTACCTTTTTTAAATCCTTGTTGACTCAAGTACTTATCTAGCCTTACATACCATGATCTAGGAGCTTGCTTCAATCCATATAAATATTTCTTCAATTTACACACCATATTGGTTGATCTATTAATTGAAATCCTTCTTGTTGTTCCATGTAGACCTCTTCTTCTAGTTCACCATTCAAAATGTTGACTTGACATCCATCTGATAGAATTTGAAATCTTTATAAGTATCCAATGGCAAGAACATCCTTATAGCTTCCATTCTTGCGACCAAGGAAAAAGTCTCCTAAAAATCTATACCTTCTACTTGCGAGTAGCCTTTGCACACAAGCCTTGCTTTGTTTCTAACAACTTTCTTGTTCTCAGTTAGCTTGTTTTTGAATACCCATTTTGATCCAATGATATTTTTGTATGTTGATCTTGGGACCAATTCCCAAGTTTGATTCTTCTCAATTTGCAAAATTTCTTCTTTCATTGCTTCCTTCCAATGTTTATCCTTACAATATTCACTTACTAAATTTGGCTCAATCTCAAAGAATAAGCACAAATTTACTTCAGTAACAACTTTTCTTCTAGTTAACACACCTTTTGTCTTGTCTTCAATAATCGCACTTTTTGAATGATTCCTATGTATATATTTCAGGGTCTTAGGGGACATCACTAGAGCATATTATTCTCTTTCATTCTATTTTTATTTATCATCCTTATCCTATTTTTCCACAACTTCTTCTATTCTTGCACAATCATGTTCATTAGACATATATTCATCAATATCAATATAATTATTTATTGTTTCATCAACCTTCACATTCGAGCTTTCTACAATTTTTCTCAATCTTTTGTTGAAACATCTGTATGCCTTTCTTTTAGTATAGTATCCAAGAAATATTCATTCATCACTTCTTGCATCAAACTTACCCAAAATTTCCTCATCTCTTCTAATATAGCATTTGCTTCAGAATACCTTGAAATATTTGACTATAGGGATTCTTTCATGCCATAGCTCATAGGGAGTCTTTGTACTATTTTCTCTTGCCTGAACTTGATTGAATACATATACAACATTTTGAATAGATTATTTCCACTAAACTTTTGGTAATTCGGCTTCAATGATCATTGACCTAGCAACTTCTTAACTGTTCTATTTTTCCATTCAACAACTCCATTTTGCTAAGGATATCTCGCAGTAGATAGCTATCTCTTTATACCATGCACTTCAAAAAACATATTAAACTCATAGGAGGTGAATTCTCCACCTTTGTCAAATCTCAAGATATTAATCTTCAAATTCACTTCATTTTCAACCATATACTTCAATGCCTTGAATCTATTTAATGCATATGATTTCTCTCTTATAAATGTAACCCATGTATATCTATAATAATCATCAATTAAAAGCATAAAGTACCTTTCACCAAGTAGACTTCACACTCTCATAAGACCACAAAGGTTGTATGAACCAAATCTAGTAATCTAGTAGTAGATTGTTCTCTTGATTTGTAATGACTTCTTCTTTGCTTCCCGAACTGAAAATTCCTGTAGGTAGCATTTGCAGGCTTTGTAATTCTCAATAGATCTCTCACAGCCTGAACAAAACTAATTATTTCCAAGTTATCAAAATTCATGTGATACATTCTCCTATTCCATATCCAACTATCATTTATCTAAGTCATAAAGCATAGTCTATCAACACCTTTAAGTTGATAAATGTTCCCTTCATATTTCTTTCCTATAGCAATCAATGTTCTGGATCATTTCTCAAACTTAAACACAAGATCATAACCTTTTCTGCACATATGACCAATGCTCAACAAATTATGCCTTAAACCCTTAACATAGTAAAAATCGTCAACATAATGCTTGCCATCAAAACTTACTCAACCTATCCCACAAATTTTAGCACCAATGTCATCTCCAAACATAACCAGACCTCCATCATATTTCTCAAGTTTCACAAACTTACTCTTGTCTCTAGTCATGTGATGTGATCAACCACTATCAACTACCCAAAAATTCTTTTCATGTTAGCATGTAGGGTAGAGATAACCATACCTTCATTTTTCTCCTTCTCTTTCTCTTTCTTTGGAGGAGTTTCTTTTGAGTGTCTTTCTAATTTAGTAGAAGTAGGTTCATCCTTAATTTCCAAGAACAAGCATTCATTTTCATCTAGGTCTTCATATTTTCAATCTTCATCTAAAATACTAGCATTCTCATTCACATAGTAAGCTTTGTTAATCTTCTTTCCTTTCTTCTTTTCCTTATATCTTTGTTTATTCCTTTTAGCTCTTTCTAGACACTTTGTAGCATAGTGACCAGTTTATCCACAACTAAAATACTTAAAGGGTAATTTACCTTCATACTTATTGGAGGCTTTTCTCATTCTCCTTACAAATTTAGCTTTTATTTCATCAAAGTTTTCTTCATCCAAATCTTCAATTTTTGTAGCTTTAAAAGCAGAATTTATTTTACCTCCACTTCTTAGATTCAGCTTCCTCATCTCATAAGATGTCAAAAAATCCTAGTTGAAAATCCTTAGTACAAGTATTATAATCTATAGTTTGCTTAATATCACTCACCTTTTCACTATAAGCATCAAGAAGAGTTCTGAGAATATTCTTTACAATTCTTCTTTCATCTACAGTAGAGCCAAGGGATCGCATTCCAGCCACAACCTCATCCAATCTCTTTAAATAGGATTTAACATTATCATCTTCAAACATGTGTAAAAGATCAAATTGTGTTTCTAGATTCTATAATTTATCCTCTTTTACCCTCTCATCACCATCATGTGCTCTTTCTAAAGTGTCCTAGACTTCCTAGTTGTCTTCAAATTTTTCACCTTAATCAACTCAAAATGTTCCAGACTATTCTTCAAGATGAAATTTTCCTTATTATTCGCTTCATGTGCTCTGATTTATTCAGGTGTACTCAAACCATTAGCAAGAGGAGTTTAGAGTTCCTTATAATCTTTATCTACATCATATCCACAATACTCCAAATATTCTTCCATCAATACTTTTGAGATACCATAATTAGTTCCATCAAACCTTGGATAATCATAGATCGTTTTTCCAGCCATCCCAAACCTTCCTCAAGTGGTTAAGCTCTTCACCAAAGAACCAAGCTCTAATACCAATTGTTGGATAGGAAAAATGAGAGGGGGGTGAATCAGTTTTCACAAATTTAAACCTTAAATTCAATTACCAAAACTAACACATAAACTAATTAAGTGATTAATCATCAAATGTCAATGCACAAACACAATAACACTAAATTTACGTCGAAAACCCAATGAGGGAAAAACCACGGTGAGGATTAACTCACACTATAGAGAACATCAAAACTGATTATAAAAAGGCTCACTGCCTAGAATAAGGACTCAATGTCGATAGGGCTACAACTTGGATCGCTTACTATCATAGAGATACAAAGAAGAAAAAGAAGACTTGTTACAAAGAGATAATAATCCCAATGCAACAAAGGAGTCTACCATAATCATTGATCCACTTGCATGAATGATAGAGTTCATCTTCTGCTCACTACATCTGGAAACTCAGTGTTAAGCTTCACACTAATCAACTACACACATAACTCACACACTTTCACAATAGCATCAAATTTATGTTTTCTCTTTCACTTATCTTCCATCTTTTCTTATGTACACTTTTCATTACTAGCACATTTTTTATTTATACCATCTCCAACTTTGAAAAGATACAAATGCTGTCATCCAACTTCAAATTAAAATTAGGTTGGTGCCAAACATCCTAGGTTAGAATTAGAATGAGGGTGACTCAAACACATGCTTCACCGGGATCCATAATAGATCCAACACACTTCATCAAATTCAAATGTAGTGCTTGACACATGGTTGGAAAAACTAGTGTAAAAAACATAGATCGATTAAGCTCGATGCTTCCAAATTTCAAAACCATCTTCAATAAAACCATGGAAACACAACTCTCAAACCATAAAAAATAAATCCGGACCAACAATAATTCTTCCCAGCCTCAGCCAGAACATAGAAAACATAGTTCACAAGTACCAAACCAACATCCTCAATAGCTGGCAACCTGCAATCTTCTTTTTATACAATTTTCTCAATATCCTCAACATATACAGTCAACAAGAACTAGTAGATAACCAGTTGATCGGTTGACATCAATGAAAACACTTTCATTCCTCTTTCCATTCTTGCAACAATCTAAAATTCTTTAAAAATTTTAACCCATACACTCATTAGAACATTTTCGTATGTCTGGTATGAGCAAGAATAATCCATGTTTGCAGAGTCAAATTCCACACAATAGATACAAAGTCGCCCTAGTTATTAATACCTTGGTGCATCATGTCTATTTGCTACGATAATAAGGAATTATCTGATGAAATTACTTTGTTTTTCCTTGAAGCAAAAACATACTCATCACATTTTCATACATCAGCAGTCATTATCATTTATTTATTGAATCAACCATTTCTACATTCATATCGATCATCATAACCTACGGGTTTTCAAAAATTGGATCAACATCATCAATTTCTTCTTTCTTCTAATCTATCTAACTATTCTTATAATAAATATCTTCACCCCGCATCATAACATCATTAATACCGCATGCATCCTACATCCAAAAACTCATCATCATATCATAATGCATTAATCTATAATCATATATCATATCTTCCATATCATCCACATATCATGCATGTAAAACATCAAAAAAGAAAAAAAATAATATCAACATATCATTATCCATAACATCATATCCTGCATCGCATAATCATAAGCATCACAATATCAAAAACATAAAATGCATTTGTAACCATTGCATATAACATGAATAAACATCAGGAACATTATAAAACATCTCATAAGACATCATGTACCACATCAAAAAATGGTTGCATCTCATATATAATAAAAAATGAAAATGTCATGGTACATCATAAATTGTCACATGTGTGATAAATCATAAATCACCCTGCTTGATCATTCCTTAAGCCTCACCATTCATCTCGATCCTTATTTATAGCCCCTATGGCCTTATTTTTCATCCCCTACTCATCTGAACTAATCCTGATCCTTTTCATGAGCCCAACCTAAAAATATTTTTTTGGCTGAACTCCAAAGGGGGCAGTCCAACATCCTATTGTTTGCCCATCATCTCTTGGGGCACAATGGGGTATCTTTAAAAATTTCAATATTGATATGAGCATCAAATTTATTTGAAACAATGCAACAAGTACATTGTGTCAAAGAGGGGGAAAATGTAGACATGTAAAAATTCCTAATGTGTATCACACATCTTAACATTACATTTTTCCATCATTTTCATCATTTTCATTAATAATCGTCTTTTAACATCATTTTCATCATTTAACCCTAATTTCCTCTATTGATTAAATAATCTAGAATTATTTAATTAATTCATCATTTCATTACTAATTATTCCATTCATCATCCTAATTGAATATTTTATTATTATTTTATTAGGTTAATGAAACATTCTTCTAATCTCTTAGAATTAAATAACTTCAATTATTTAATTGTCCTATCTTTAATCCTCATCTCATCTAAGGGAATATTTTTATCAAAAAGAGAATATTCTCATCCTCCCTAATTAAATATTTTTTAATTATTTAATTATATTAATTTTCCTCCACAAAGCATATTTCCAAATAATATTCATTTTCAAAAATATCTTAACTAACTTTTGTCTCAATCATTTCTAACCCTCCATTTTTTAGATCAAATCTCCACCCTTCATCTTCAAATATGGTGCAGGGGCACCTGAATCATGTAATTGCAAAATGCACTATATGAGGATTGGTCTAGGAGTTAGTGGTAGAAAGAGTGATTTTGTGTTAAATGAGGTCCGTGAGACCATTCATGATGTAATAAGGTTCATAGGAACCATTTAATGTAGGTTGAGTCTTTGGGAGTCTAAAGTCTAAATTGCAAATATAAAGTTATCATTAGTAAAGGATGTAATGCAAAGGGTTAATAACCTTTTAAGAGATAGGTGGTTAGGTGGTTATAGGCATTGGTGATCAGTTAATTGATTGAAAATTTATTTAAGGACCTCATAAGGCTCAAATGGGGAGAGATGAATCACTTTTAAAGAAAGAAAATCAATGAAATATTTAGTTTTATGTTATTTTCCTATATTTCTTTGTAGTTCGTGCCTATGTACGGGTCTATACAAGTACCTTTTGGTCTGATAAATTCTAGAATTTGAGAATATGTGATTTCATTATCTGTTGCTAGTGTTTTGAAGGTCTAATCGATACTTGTGTGCAAAGAACTTGTAAGGGACAGTGACTGCCATGTTTCCTGTGTCAAGGGTTTGAGGCCTTAAAAGAATGCATTGAGCCCATTCCATGAACTGTTTCAACTGTGTCTAAGTGGAATGGGCACAATAATTTAGTGCTAGGATGGTAGGACTTATGATTTGAGTTTTTGTGGAGAGTTTGGGGGAGTAAGAAGTGACTGTCTTGAAAGGAAGGGTGTGAGTTTGGGTAAATGGTGGATGGAAAATGAGTGAGATGGGAAAAATTTGTGTACAAAGACCAAGTGTGAGTCTTTTGAGTTTTTGCAGACTATCTACAATGTGTTTGAGGCATTTGGAGGGTTGTAGGGGTGTGGGAACCTTTAGGGTCAATAAACCCTACTCTTTATTCTTGTGGAATGAGGGTTTTGTGGAGCAGAAGGTAAATGAAGGGATTGGATACCTAACATTAGGATCTGGGAAGTCGCCTTGTCTGGTTGTAAGAGTTTGGGGTACTTGCTTTGAGAGAGTGACCTATTTAGGCCTAGTGGGACAGTGGTGAATGTATTGGAACAAGTTTCTCTTCCAAAGAAGTCTAGGATGATTTTTGAATATGTTGGAGAACTTGAAAAAGGGTATTTGTAACACTAATCTATTTGTGGTGTTCTTTGGAAGTTTTTGGGAAAAAGGCTGAAAGACAGGTTTCTCAATGCCATAAGGAAAGCTAGTGTTAAAAGGTGAGTTTTGAAGATTTTTGATGAATCTGACTTAGGGATTGTTCTCAGTTGACCCAATTGTCATTGTATGAATGTTGAGAGTATTTGTAGGGCCCTAGTGAAGGTCAGTTTTTATTTTTGTAAGATTAAAGGTTTGAAAACCTTGAGGGTGAGTTGATGCCTATTAGACTGAATCATTATGAAGAAGAGTTCTTTGATTGAGGATTGATATTACCATTGTTGTGAGTGGTCTTCACCTTGGCTTTGCATCATAGTGGTATCAGAGAAAGAAAGTAGATCTCTTGAAGATTGAAGGAGAAGAATTGGAAGGTGAAAAGACATCATGGCTATCAAAAGGTTGGATGAGAAAAAGGAACAAATGAGGAATGCCATTTTCTAGACCAAATGCAAATGCAGAAACAAGGTATGTAAATTAATGATTGATTTAGGTTCATTAGATAGTTTTGTTTCAGAAGAAATGGTTGAAAAGTTACACTTGACTAGGATAAGCCACATATCACCTTACAAGGCATATTGGGTAAATGATAGTCAACATGTTGTTGTTAGAGAGCAAGAATTTGTAGATTTTCAAATTGGTCATTACAAAGATGTTGTACTATGTGATATAATTCCTATAAGAGGTTCCCACTTTATCTTGTGTGTGTATTTGATCACCATTTATTGAATGATAGACTATTTTATGTGATGTGATTTAGTTTATCTAATGATTTATGTTACATGTTTTAATGGTGTAATGATGTTAGTGATATAACATGTTAGTGCATATAAGAATATTCGATGTATTGTGAAAGTGTCAGTTTTGTTGAGTGTATTGGTGAAGGAGACGGATTTGCATCACTCGCTTGTGAGTGCCCTATGATTCTATGATTTCTTCTTCACGGTGTGTATTTTATACTGGTTATATTATATGATGTTGGTTACTATGTTTTCAAGTTTGCAGGTACATGACACCGACTCCACCTAGTTTCACAGGTCTGAGTGTGTCAATCCAACAGTTAATTTGAAGGGAGATAGTAACTAGGTAACATGTGTCAAGTCTACACCCTAGCCATAGTGTGTCGTCAGTCGTCTGTGTCGAGTCGTTGTTTTCCTTACTTTAATGTTATTTAATTTTGAAGATTCTTGATTTGGGAATAGATAGTTTGAATAATTGCATTAAATCATGTTGATGGTTATTTAATTTAAATTATGCAATGTGGATAAAATTTTTATATTTAAATTAATTAATTATATTTAATTTATTTTATTAATTAAATTTAATCCAAGGGGTTGAATTTAGTTATTAAATAATTAAATTAATTAATTAAATGTGATGCAAGAAAATTAAAAGAAATAAAAGAATTAAAATTAACTTGGAATTTAATTTCAATTTGTGGAAATTTAATTATTTTGGAATTTCATTTCAATTAAGATGGAATTAAATTAGAAATTGAAATTGGATTTTAAAAGCAAAGTTGATTTTCAATTTTTGGAGTAAATTGATATTTAGATATTTTTAAGTTTCAGATTTGCATGCAAAATCATATTTGGTTGTGCAAGATATTTTCAATAGGCATGCATGTGTGAGTTGAATTTAGGAATGAAGGATGGATTGTAAAATTCATGCATGGAGAGAATTTGGAAGAGGGAAAAACTTCTTCTAGTGTGAGGATAATTTTGGAAAAATTGCACAAAGGAGGGTTTGAGGAAATTATTTGGTTGTAGATTTATTTGGAATTATTCTAGAAATCTTTGTGGTGTGTGTGGATTGTTTTCTTGGTTGGATTCATTAAATTGTTGGATAGAACTAGAGAAGCTTTGGAGGAATCTCTGCATCAAAATTTTCATTACCTGTAGCTTCTCGAATCAGATTTTCTTCTGTGTTTTAATTCTTTGAATGCTTTCAAAATTGTAGTGATTGATAAATTTATTGTTAAATCTATTGAGAAAACGAATTTTTGAATAGAAGAAAGAAATTAATTAATTAAATTTAAACCTTTTGTTGTTTTTGTGGAAACTTCTTCAAGAAAATTGTGTAATCCTCTGTAGAATTTAATGTAGTGAGGAAATGGATTGTTTTGTTATTTGATTCAAACCTAGAGGTTAAACAAAACATTAGATTGTTTTTAGAAAATTTAAACCTCTATGGAAAAACAAATTTGTTTTGAAAAACTTTTGGTTTTAATTTAGATCCATTTGATTTTATTATTCTTCTAATTGTTCATGAATTCGAGAAAATAGTTAAAAGAATTAAGTTTTAAAACCTCGGTGAAATTTTTTTGAATTTTCTGAAGTGGGGCGGGAGTTTAGGGCTGCGGCCAACCCCTTCCCAGTCCCTTTTGAAATTTTATTTATTTATTTTATTTTATTAAATTATTTTCTCATATTTTCATGTACAGTGGCGTCCGTTTAAGGTAAAAGTAAAAGGGGTTAGAAATTGATTTTTTTTAATAATATATAAATATAGCATATGTTTATAATGTATATATATATTATAGATATAATATATATATGCCATATTTAATATATTAAATTAGGATTTAAATAATTTGTTTAGTTGGAATTAAACAATGTCATATATTTAATATATATATATATATATATATATATATATATATATATATATATATATATATATATTAAGAGATATATATATATATAATTAAATATATATGAAAATAAATAAACAAAATAATAATTTATATGTAATGTCATATTATAGGAATAAATATAATTCCATGTTTATTTTAAAATAAGAATATTGTGTACATTTAACGAATATATTATATAAGTAATTAATATTGAGAATATATGCAATATTTATGTTGTAGTATTTAGACGCTTGTAGATGAGTTTTGCATGGAGATTTTAAAAGATAAGGTTGAATGCAAGGATAAAGTGTTAATAAAAAAGATATTTTAAGATATTTTATAAATTTCATGTTTAAATGGATAGTTGAAGAGTACATAGATTTTGGGTAGAAAATTGAAAAGATTATTGGCAATAATTTTATGTTGTATTAAAAGGTAATTAAGGAGTTGTTTATAATGAAGAGACAATTAATTACCTTAATTTATTTATTTTCTATTTTGGACAATTATATTAGTGTGATTGGAATATTCATGAGATATGGATTTAGAATATCCAAAAGTAGTGATTCTCTCATGATTGCCTTTTATATTTAATTTCCTCGTACTTCGTAAAGGGATGTGAGATTTTAATTGTTTAAGATTCCCTATTATGAAAGAGAAAATGGGGTTTAAGTTATTTTAGGTGATCTAGTTATTGTGCCTTTTCTTTTGTAAACGTTATCTATTGCTTGAGTATGGATTTAGGAAATCCAAATGTTAGATTTGATTAATGACTTGATTACTTTTGTAGCTATGTCGCCATGTTATATTTTGGGATGTGGGATTATGTGTTAGTCCAAATTTGTAAGTCTTCTAGAGAATCTTAGAGGATCTAAGAGGGTTGTCGATTCATGATGTCAACCAATGTTTTCCCTTGGGTAGTGCATGGTGTCTTTTCAGTAGTTACCCAATTTCCTCAAATGGGGTTGTTTTTACCTCTTGTGAAAGGAGTGGACTATGTTTTTGTTGCCTCCAAGATATTTGGAGTGTGTTCTATTATTTGTTTCCTCCTTGTGATGGAGTGGTTTTGATACCTAGGTTGTATGCACTTGTGAGTCCCTTGGTGGATAGTTTGTTTGTGTGTTGTCAAATAGAAGAGTGGCTTCCATTAGGGGCCAAAGCCCGGAAGAGGTAGGATTTGGGTAACCTATGGAAGTGAGTTTGATCAAGTGATAACTAAAATTGAAATGAATATTTGGGGAGTACTACACACTAAAAATATAAGTTCTAGCTTCACTCATAGTCAAGTGCTAGTTAAGGCTTGGAATGAGTGGAAAGGCCTGGAATGGCATAGTCATCTATCTTGTCTGTACGAGAGGTATTTGATTCCACACTAGGAAGTATGAGGGCCGAGGACTGGTAGAGGCCACCAGGATCACCGGAGCCTATGAAGATCCGCCAAGGGTAACTTATTATGAGTTGTGCGATGACACTCTATCTAGGACAACAGTTGTTAGTATTATGTTATATGTATGGTTCTCTGAACATACTTGATCTATTTTATGTCTAGAAGCAATGTGACCTATTTCAATGATGTGAGAGTTATACTTGTGTTGTACTTTTGTCTGGTTGAGTCAGTATGAGTCTGCCTTTGGTTAGAGGTTGTAGATATTTGTCCATGTTGCACTGTTACTATCTCCTAGCATGGGGGGTGGTCCTTCGAGTAACACTTGGTTGGGTGGAACATGTACCAAAACTGTTGGGTCCCCATTTATCTTCATTACTTGATGGCGAGACATCCAGTTGGACAGCTCGCGGTTCTTGAGTTATTCTTGCATTGTAATATTCCTGGTTGTATAAAATATTTTACCCCTCTTATGTTTACAAGGTAGAATTATGTTATTGTAACCTTTTGTACTATTGCCTCATTTTGGGAATGAGTGATGTAACTATTGGATTAAGTAAATGAATATGAAATTGTATCTTTGATGTTTATCTTAATATGTTATGCGGTATCTTTACATTGTAAGATGTTTATTTCATAATGTATATATTATGCTATGCTTAATGTAAGATGTATGTGTGGGTTTTAAGTAATCCCAACCTTGTAGCCTTAAAGGTTGTTGTTAATTAGTAAGTGAGTGTGTATGTTAATTGCACTTTAAAAAAAAAATTGGCTCGTTTAATTCGTTAATTACAACTTCTTTTAGGGTTACTTGGCGGGGCATTACACATGGTATCAGAGCCAAGGTTTAAACACTAGGTGCTCTGGGAACATGATGTACCTATTAAGCTTAGTTGCGTAGGTTTTTAAGAGTACCTTGTCTAATACCCTTTTGTGTTTGTGTAGGAGTATGCCTCCTAGATGTAGATGAGGGAGAGGACGTGGGCGTGGTCGAGTAGATGGTCAAGGAGAGAGTCAACATGACTTGCCACCTCATGTTCCACATATAACAGAGTAGGACGAACATCAGGATTCACTGAATGGTTGAGGGGATGATGGTAGACAATGGGATCCTCTAGGGATCGAAGCTGCACATAGGACTCTTGAGGAGGCTTTGGCATTCCTAGGTCTGAGACAGGCAGTACCAGAGGTTAATCCTATTGTTAGGATAGTTATAGCTCAATCAAATATGTTAGCAATGTCCTATATGAGAGATTTTATTCAGTCACAACCACCTCAGTTTGATGGAGTAGGCATTGGTTTAGAGGCTGAGACTTGGCTGATAGGTCTTGACCGATGTTTTGCTATGCATCCATTTGATAGTAATACTAAAGCACGGTGCGCTATTATGCATCTGCAGGGATTTGCGGCCACTTGGTGGAGAATTAAGGAGCAGAAGTTTCACATTGACATGAGTTCTGTGACTTGGGAGATATTCCTTGAGCGGTTTAGAGCCCATTTTCTTTATGAACTTTGGCGTCAACGCAGGGTTGATGAGTTCCACACCCTACGATAGTTAGCCATGACCATAAATGAGTATGAGAGACATTTCTACGAACTTAAACAGTTCATAGGAATAGGAGATGATGAGGGGATGCTCATGCAGCATTTCATTAGAGGTTTGGATGCCCATATTAGTGGTGGTGTTCGGGTCTTTGAACCCAAATCTATGGAGAAGGCACAGCTTGTTGAGGAGAACTTGACTATGGCACTAGGAGGTCATTCAAATGTGCAGGTTAGTAGTGGTTCTGTAATTGGGTCTAGTGCATGATGAGGTTAGACTCAGGGAGTTGGATCACCGATGACTCAACAGGAGCCTATTCAGAGTGGGAAGCAGAAGAGTGCACTTGGAAAGCGTAAGGACTCTCAGGATGATGGTGGTTCTTCACCTAGAAGGAACCGGAACTGGTGACGCAATAAGCACAATCGACAGGTACAGCCAACCCAGAGTTCACAGTCTGTGGCTAATTAGGATAGTATGGAGTAGCCTACTGCACCCATAGGAGGCAGTGATTTTGGTCGTAACATTAGATGTTACTCTTGTGGTCAGTAGGGCCACATTGCTAGGAATTGTTCGCATTGGAGCACTTCTGATTTGGATAGGGACCAACAATTTCAGAACTGACAGTAGGTGTGTAGGCAGGTCCCATCGTGCATATGTTGTGGTTGATAACCGTTAGTCTGGCTATCGGGGTGTTGTAGTTGAGACTTCTGGTGTTGGTAGTACAGTGTTGGATACTCGTCCTCAGGGGTTGAGGTTTTTATTTTTATGCAGTTTGTTTGAGGGAGTTTTTTTTTCCTACTTGTGTGCAGGCTTCTAGGAGTAAGCCTAACCCTTGGGGGGGAGAATGTAACACCCCTCCATTTTGTTGTATGGATTGGATAGTGTGTCCTTATTTTGCGTTGATTTATACTTATGGATATTAAGATACTTTATCTTGTGTGTGTATTTGATCCCCATTTATTGAACGATAGACTATTTTATGTGATGTGATTTGGTTTATCTGATGATTTATGTTACATGTTTTAATGGTGTAATGATGTTAGTGATATAACATGTTAGTGCATATGAGAATATTCGATGTATTGTGAAAGTGTCAGTTTTGTTGAGTGTATTGGTGAAGGAGACGGATTTGCATCACTCGCTTGCGAGCGCCCTGCGATTCTATGATTTCTTCTTCACGGTGTGTATTTTATACTGGTTATATTATACGATGTTGGTTACTATGTTTTTAGGTTTGCAGGTACATGACATCGACTCCACCTGGTTTCACAGGTCTAAGCGTGTCGATCCAATGGTTAAGTTGAAGGAAGATAGTAGCTAGGTAACATGTGTCAAGTCTACACCCTAGCCATAGTGTGTCGTCAGTCGTTTGTGTCGAGTTGTTGTTTGCCTTACTTTAATGTTATTTAATTCTAAAAGATTCTTGATTTGGGAATAGATAGTTTGAATAATTGCATTAAATCATGTCGATGGTTATTTAATTTAAATTATGCAATGTGCATAAAAAATTTATATTTAAATCAATTAATTATATTCAATTTATTTTATTAATTAAATTTAATCCAAGGGGTTGAATTTAGTTATTAAATAATTAAATTAATTAATTAAATGTGATGTAAGAAAATTAAAAGAAATAAAAGAATTAAAATTAACTTGGAATTTAATTTCAATTTGTGGAAATTTAATTATTTTGGAATTTCATTTCAATTAAGTTGGAATTAAATTAGAAATTGAAATTGGATTTTAAAAGCAAATTTGGTTTTTATTTTTTGGAGTAAATTGATATTTAGATATTTTTAAGTTTCAGATTTGCATGCAAAATCAGATTTGGTTGTGGAAGATATTTTCAATTAGGCATGCATGTGTGAGTGGAATTTAGGAATGAAGGATGGATTGTAAAATTCATGCATGGAGAGAATTTGGAAGAGGGAAAAACTTCTTCTAGTGTGAGAGGATAATTTTGGAAAAATTGCACAAAGGAGGGTTTGAGGAAATTATTTGGCTGTAGATTTATTTGTAATTATTTTGGAAATCTTTGTGGTGTTTGTGGATTGTTTTCTTGGTTGGATTCATTAAATTGTTGGATAGAACTAGAGAAGCTTTGGAGGAATCTCTGCATCAAAATTTTCATTACCTGTAGCTTCTGGAATCAGGTTTTCTTCTGTGTTTTCGTTCTTTGAATGCTTTCAAAATTGTAGTGATTGATAAATTTATTGTTAAATCTATTGAGAAAATGAATTTGTGAATAGAAGAAAGAAATTAATTAATTAAATTTAAGCCTTATGTTGTTTTTGTGGAAACTTCTTCAAGAAAATTGTGTAATCCTCTGTAGAATTTAATGTAGTGAGGAAATGGAGTGTTTTGTTATTTGATTCAAACCTAGAGGTCAAACAAAACATTAGATTGTTTTTAGAAAATTTAAACCTTTGTGGAAAAACAAATTTGTTTTGAAAAACTTTAGTTTTAATTTAGATCCATTTGATTTTATTATTCTTCTAATTGTTCATGAATTAAAGAAAATAGTTTAAAGAATTAATTTTTAAAACCTTGGTGAAAAAGTTTTGGATTTTCTGATAAAAAAGTTTTACAATTTCACCTGTAGGTGAATATTTTTACAAAATTTCCTTATTTATCTATTGTTAAAATTCATTGTTTATATATATACACACATTTTGTTTGAGTAAAATATTGATTTAAACCCTGGATCGTTGTCCATACGACAGGCGAATTGCTGGTTTTATATAAAAAAAAATGTATTAAAAAATAAAATTAAAATATTGATTTAAACCCTGGATCGTCGTTGAATTGCTGGTTTTATATTAAAAAAAATGTATTAAAAAATAAAATAGAGCAAATTTCTTATTCGCTGTCTTGTTTTCTTCCTGGGGTAATGCATTGGTACTTGGGTGGCATGCATTGCACACCCCCCATAGCCCCACGTATGGAGGTTGCAGTTGTCCCAAGGACAGCCCCCTCCACTAAGTGGAGGGAGCACTGCCTTGGGCAGCGCAACCCCCATTGGGGAGGCCGCCAGGAGTAAAGGAGGTGGGGCGGGGGTTTAGGGCTGCGGCCAACCCCTTCCCAATCCCTTTTGAAATTTTATTTATTTATTTTATTTTATTAAATTATTTTCTCAGAGTTTCCTATACAGTGGTGTCCATTTAAGGTAAAAGTAAAAGGGGTTAGAAATTGATTTTTTTTAATAATATATAAATATAGCATATGTTTATAATGTATATATATATTATAGATATAATATATATATATGCCATATTTAATATATTAAATTAGGATTTAAATAATTTGTTTAGTTGGAATTAAACAATGTCATATATTTAATATATATATATATATATATATAATTAAATATATATGAAAATAAATAAACAAAATAATAATTTATATGTAATGTCGTATTATAGGAATAAATATAATTCCATGTTTATTTTAAAATAAGAATATTGTGTACATTTAACGAATATATTATATAAGTAATTAATATTGAGAATATATGCAATATTTATGTTGTAGTATTTAGATGCTTGTAGATGAGTTTTGCATGGAGATTTTAAAAGATAAGGTTGAATGCAAGGATGAAGTGTTAATAAAAAAAATATTTTAAGATATTTTATATATTTCATGTTGAAATGGATAGTTGAAGAGACATAGATTTTGGGTAGAAAATTGAAAAGATTATTGGCAATAATTTTATGTTGTATTAAAAGGTAATTAAGGAGTTGTTTATAATGAAGAGACAATTAATTACCTTAATTTATTTATTTTCTATTTTGGACAATTATATTAGTGTGATTGGAATATTCCTAAGATATGGATTTAGAATATCCAAAAGTAGTGATTCTCTCGTGATTGCCTTTTATATTTAATTTCCTCGTACTTCGTAAAGGGATGTGAGTTTTTAATTGTTTAAGATTCCCTATTATGAAAGAGAAAATGGGGTTTAAGATTATTTTAGATGATCTAGTTATTGTGCCTTTTCTTTTGTAAATGTTATCTATTGCTTGAGTATGGATTTAGGAAACCCAAATGTTAGATTTGATTAATGACTTGATTACTTTTATAGCTATGTCGCCATGTTATATTTTGGGATGTGGGATTATGTGTTAGTCCAAATTTGTAAGTCTTCTAGAGAATCTTAGAGGATCTAAGAGGTTTGTCGATTCATGATGTCAACCAATGTTTTCCCTTGGGTAGTGCATGGTGTCTTTTTAGTAGTTAACCAGTTTCCTCGAACGGGGTTGTTTATACCTCCTGTGAAAAGAGTGGACTATGTGTTTGTTGCCTCCAAGATATTTGGAGTGTGTTCTATTATTTGTTTCCTCCTTGTGATGGAGTGGTTATGATACCTAGGTTGTATGCACTTGTGAGTCCCTTGGTGGATAGTTTGTTTGTGTGTTGTCGAATAGAAGAGTGGCTTCCATTAGGGGCCAACGCCCGAAAGAGGTAGGATTTGGATAACCTATGGAAGTGAGTTTAATCAAGTGATAACTAAAATTGAAATAAATATTTGGGGAGTACTATACACTAAAAAGATAAGTTCTAGCTTCACTCATAGTCAAGTGCTATTTAAGGCTTGGAATGAGTGGAAAGGCCTGGAATGGCATAGTCATCTATCTTGTCTGTACGAGATGTATTTGATTCCGCACTAGTAAGTATGAGGGCCGAGGGTCAATAGAGGCCACCAGGATCATCAGAGCCTATGAAGATCTGCCTAGGGTAACTTATTATGAGTTGTGTGATGACACTTTATCTAGGACAACAGTTGTTAGTATTATGTTATGTGTATGGTTCTCTGAACATACTTGATTTATTTTATGTCTGCAAGCAATGTGACCTATGTCAGTGATGTGAGAGTTGTACTTATGTTGTCCTTTTGTTTGGTTGAGTTAGTATGAGTCTGCCTTTGGTTAGAGGTTGTAGATCTTTGTCCATGTTGTGTTGTTACTATCTCCTAGCATGGGGAATGGTCCTTCAAGTACCACTTGGTTGGGTGGAACATGTACCAAAACCGTTGGGTCCCCATTTATCTTCAGTACTTGATGGCGAGACATCCAGTTGGACAGCTTGCGGTTCTTGAGTTATTCTTGCATTGTACTATTTTTGGTTGTATAAAATATTTTACCCCTCTTATGTTTATGAGGTAGAATTTTGTTATTGTAACCTTTTGTACTATTGCCTCATTCTGGGAATGAGTGATGTAACTATTGGATTAAGTAAATGAATATGAAATTGTATCTTTGATGTTTATCTTAATATGTTATGTGGTATATTTACGTTGTAAGATGTTTATTTCATAATGTATATATTATGCTATGGTTAATGTAAGATATGTGTGTGGGTTTTAAGTAATCCCAACCTTGTAGCCTTAAAGGTTGTTGTTAATTAGTAAGTGAGTGTGTAGGTTAAATGCACTTTTAAAAAAAAAATTGGTTTGTTTAATTCGTTAATTACAACTTCCTTTAGGGTTACTTGGCAGGGCATTACATGATACTAGGCAGAGCTTGGCAATATGATAAGATGGCTATACATGATGGAAAAATTAATGTGTATAAATTTGAAAAGGATGGGAAAAGGTATACCTTGAGTTGTTTGCAGGATGAAGGGACACACAAGAGGATAGACATATGTGGAAAAGAGAGTTGTTAGAGCAAAAGAAACAAGGGGATAAGGAAGAAATAGAGGAGCATAATGTAGGTGTCATGAAGAGAGTGACACCATGAAGAAGCATAGAGGAAAACAAAGCAGCTTGAAGACATAAGGGAAACAAAAAAAGTGAAGGTCAGAGGTGAAATGACCTTGAGATAGCAAGGTAAGCTTGAAGGTTGTGTCAAAGGTAAGAGACAGGTAGGAGTTTGTTTATTAAAGGATAATGATGTTCTAGGGAAGACACCTCTGAAGAATACAATGGTACATAAAGCTGACATAGAGAATTGTGAGAAGAAGGTGCTTGTGACAGAGGTCCTAAAAATAAAAGGTGAGATCATGAAGAGAGAAGGTGGGTTACTTGAACAAAATAAACTTTGGCATAATGGAGCCATAGGGGAAGAAGAGTGTTGTCCATTGTTTGGGAAAAAGCACAAGATGCAGCAAAAGGTTGAAGGTGAGGACAAGGAGGTCTTGAAAACTAAGAAACTAAAGGAGGAAGTGTATAAAGAGAAAAATGATGAGAGGATTGAAAGGATTGAATATGATGATAATATTATCATTGGGGAAGTGATGTGTCCCTTACGAGTAGATGCAAGTGATAGGAAGGAAAGGGTTGCAGATACAGTGAGTTATGAGGTAAAAGGTACAGAGGCAGTTGAGACAACAAGTCTGATACAAGTGAAGAAGAGAAGGTCGGTTGAATTAAACCAATATGAGATCATAGTAATCAGAGGGGATGAAGTACAAAAGGATTATGATCCTAAAATTAATAGGACCAAGGTCCTTGGAATAGGATCTTAGAGGTCTGAGGTAGACAGTCAAGAAGGCAGTGAGTTTGACAATATAGTGTAGGCCATGAAGGCAGTGATGGTAGAAGCTAAGGGTATAATACAAGACCTGAGAGTAGATTTTGGACAGGCTTTGAAGGCCAAGGAAAAGACAGTAAGCCATGAAGCATGGTAGGAGATATTGGAAGGGTTTGGAGAGTATGAGAAAAAGTGTATAGAAGTTGAGCAAAGGTTGGGGTGTGTAGTCACCATGAGAGGTGAAGGAAAGATGGTAAAGGTTTCACAGAGGGTTTCAATAAGGACAAAGACTAAGACTAAGACGTTGATAGTTCTGGGCCAAGTAATGGCTAAGATAAAAAAGTGTGTGTAGTCTCCACAAGAGATGGAGAGGAGAGGAAAGTCTGAGATTGGGACAGTGAGTTGTCCTTGGTTGTCGAGTTTTGTAATGGGGGTGAAGGGAATCATTGATTACCTCCTTGATTTATTTAGTCTTTTGACAAAGGTCAGACCAAGGGTTAGAATGAAAGTGGAAGAACAAAATACAAATTATATTACAAAGAGTGGAGTTGAAGGGAAGAGATACATTTATAGATGGAAAAGGCTCATAGGAGAGCATGAAGTACTAATGCATGGTTGTTTAGTTTTGTGTATTGAGTTTTTGTTTCCAGGTGTCAATGAAGACAAAAAGCAACAAGAGGAACCATTTGAGAAAGATCAAGCATGGCAGGGTAAAGACAAAACAAAGTGTGAAGGGTATAAGGTACCTTGGAGGAAGATTTCCATGTAGGTGACTTGGAGCAGGTTTGAAGGGATTGTCCAAAAGGTTGGAGCATACCTATGGAGTGATTTATGGGGCATAAATCTTTTGTACCCGAGGAGTATGGTGCATGGGCACCTGAATCATGTAATTGAAAAATGCACTATATGAGGATTGGTCTAGGAGTTAGTGGTAGAAAGAGTGATTTTGTGCTAAATGAGGTCCATGAGACCATTCATGATGTAATAAGGTTCATATGAACCATTTAATGTAGGTTGAGTCTTTGGGAGTCTAAAGTCTAAATTGCAAATATAAAGTTGTCATTAGTAAAGGATGTAATGCAAAGGGTTAATAACCTTTTAAGAGATAGGTGATTAGGTGGTTATAGGATTTGGTGATCAGTTACTTGATTGAAAATGTATTTAAGGACCTCATGAGGCTCGAATGGGGAGAGATGAATCACTTTTGAAAAAGAACATCAATGAAATATTTAGTTTTTTGTTATTTTCCTATATTTCTTTGTAGTTCTTTCCTGTGTATGGGTCTATACAGGTACCTTTTGGTCTGATAAATTCTAGCATTTGATAATATTTGATTTCATTATCTATTGCTAGTGTTTTGAAAGTCTAATCAATACTTGTGTGCAAAGAAATTGTAAGGGACAGTGACTGCCCTGTTTCCTGTGTCAAGGGTTTGAGGCCTTAAAAGAATGCATTGAGCCCATTCCATGAACTATTTCAACTGTGTTTAAAAGGAATGGGCACAATAAGTTAGTGCTAGGATGGTAGGACTTATGATTTGAGTTTTTGTGGAGATTTTGGGGGAGTAAGAAGTGACTGTCCTGAAAGGAAGGGTGTGAGTTTGGGTAAATGGTTGATGGAAAATGAGTGAGATGGGAAAAATGTTGTGTACAAAGACCAAGTGTGAGTCTTTTGTGTTTTTTGAGACTATCTACAATGTGTTTGAGGCATTTGGAGGGTTGTAGGGGTGTGGGAACCTTTAGGTTCAATAAACCCTACTCTTTATTCTTGTCGAATGAGGGTTTTGTGGAGAGAAGAAAAGGTTGCAGACCCAAATAGAAAAGTTACAAGTAGAGATAACAAGTGAGAAAGAAAAGAGGAAAGCAGTAGACAACAAGAGCAATGAATTAGAAAAAAGAATAATAAAATCTACCTCTACATCTACAAGCAAAGAGGATAAATCAAATGAGAGAGAAGTGAATGACTTGAAGTGAAGGCTAGATGAGAGCAACAAGAAATATGATGAGGAAAAATCCACTTCATAAAAATTAAGACTAAACATTGTGAATGGAAATGCACAATGGGAAAAAAATTTGGAGAAACAGAGAAAAACAAATGAAAGATTGGAGACAGAACTGGTGGAAGGAAAAGAAGAAATTAAGACTTCTCAAAATAAGCTTTCTGCACTTTGTAGAGATACAGTGAGGCATATGAAACAAAAAATCTGGGATGAAATAATACAGAGGTTTGATCATTTGTGTGACATGTTTCAACTGATTGATGCTATCAGACAACATTATAAGAAGCTCGGCAAATATTTAGTGGACAACAAAAAGGTGTTGGAATTAGAGATGGTTTCTGAAAGAAGATGGAAGGTGCAAGGAAGATTGATTTGGACTAGTTTCCTTAGAACCCATATGTGAACTATTTGGATTCAATCAGAACACTAATAACCTTGAATGCAAAATTGACTGGAGAATTCAAGACAGGTTCCACTTCTAATTACAATCAAGAAATGTTAACAAAACTTCAATTCAAACAACATCAGTTAGAACAAATGGCAATTCCACATCCTGAAGAGTGGAAGTTGCTAGAAAAGGTGATACAGTGACTTGATTTTGTATTTTCAACCTTTGATAATATGAGTTTTCAAGTTCCAACTCAACTCTGTGCAGACTTGTCTTTGGGCATTGGCAAGATTTTGCATTGCCAATGCCAATATGTACTCCATGTGAAATTCAATTAAAAATCTCAAATTCAAACTTCAGTAATGTGATGATATTCAATTATCTATATTATTTATTTTATCATTTGAACTACTGATTTTTGATGGTTAAAATGACACAAACAACATTAAAACAAAATATTTCTACTCTATTTCTCCTGAAAAATAAAGACATGTAGTAGCTTAACTCCCAAGGTCTTGGTAGTTGGTTCTCAACTATCTGGTGTCACTCAATCGATTCATGCAACTGTAATATTCAAGGGGCTTGTGCTGGTAACAAAAGATTCAAGCAATGACTCTTTTATCGAAATAGTTCCTGTAAATCAATGGGTTTTAAATAAAAGAAAAAGATAGGGGTAAACCAGTAAGTATGAATCAAATTTATCTAGTATCTGGACATATACCTTCAACAATGAATGTTTACTAACAGATCATCAAACCATAAGATGACACAATCCATAGCATAATCTATACCACTCCATACATTTTAGGTGCTTAATTAACTTTGCAATTACTCTTCACAAATATTTCAAGGGTTTCAAAACAACACACATTCATTCATCATCAAGGTTATAGATCAACAGACTTTAAAAAAATTAATTCAATGATAATCTAACAAGATAATCTTTAAATCTGGTTGACTTTCACCACATAAGAAACTATCATGCTACAGCACAATCATTGGCATTCAGATGGATTATAACTCATCAACCTTATCAAGTAAAACAACTCAATTGTAGCTCCATTTTGCACAAAAACCAGTAATTCTATTAACTGTAAAAAGACCAAGTACAATGTATCTCTATAAAATCACTACAAAATTCTATCTCCTAGCATTAGGTAAGCCAATCTAATTCTCAATTAGCTAACCTTTACAATATGATACCCATTTGGTATTTATAGATATACAAAAAGTTTGAACTTCACTTCTATTTTAGGCTTTCCACCTTTTTAGGAACAACAACTTTCTTGGAAACTCAGATCAATTTGATCTTGAGTTCTTACATTAGATGTTCAATTTAACTAAAAATAGAAGATAGAAGAAAAGAAAAGAAGTCATGCACCCCCAAGACTGTCAGTGTTGTATGCATGCAAAATGCAAGGAAGATAAAAATCATGCATGCAAAGTTGGATCTGACACAAACTCATCATAGCTGGTGAAGACTTGCTATAAAGTATCCATCTTTGGCCCATCAACCCAGTCATCTTCAAATTTGATCTGATCCAACTCGGCTGCAACAAACTCCTTCATACTTTTCACCTTTGTCAATTCTCTTCTTGCAGCTTTTACTTCCTCTTTAACATCCATTAACTGATCTAATATTGACTCTTCTCCATCATCCTCTTTTTGCATGAGTCCTTTGAATCTTTCATCCCACTTTTCCTTTATTTGTTTAAAAGGCATGCCCTCTTTTGTAAATGCATTTATATCTACAATAATGGCAATAACTGCTTCTAACTCTTCCAATTGCTCAGTCAAATTATTAACAATCTCTTGAATTTCATCCTTATGCTTACACAAAAAGTCAATCCTAAACTGAAGTATACGAGAAGTTTTCCCCACAAAATATTTGTTGTCTTCCTCAAGTATGGATTGTTCCAGAAGAGTTGTTAGAGGCAATTCGCTTACCTTCTCTAACTTTTGACTATATTCTTTATTCTCTTCTACTTATTTCTCCACTACCTCAATGTATTGATATATTTCTTTTACTAACCCTTTTGTGTCCTTGTAGGCCTCAAAACCCTCTACCAAAACTTCACCCACTTCTTGGTTTAGCTTGTCTACCCATTGGTCTACAAAATCATCTACCAAATCATCTACCTCCTTTTTGCTTAACAAAATAGGAGTCTCACTATTTTTTACCTGTTGTGATCTTGGAGAGGAGACACTCTTCAAGAATGAATGTAGTTGATCTAATTGAGCTTATAGCTCATCCTTCTTTTGTTTGTCCTTGATCATTCTTGACTTGGTCATTGAAGCCACCACATCAATCAAATTCATTTTCTGATTTCTAGTGGGTCTTCCAAATTGACCGTACTCAATTGATAATCTATCAGTTGCATGTCCCCTACCTCCTTTTCTGTCATTGGCATGGCACATTCAGCAACAATTTCTCCTTTGTCTGTGAGTCAGGTAGAATGTAGAACTTTAGCTTTCTTCTTAGGCCTTTCCTGCTCTATCCCCTTCATTATATCCTCCCAATTTAGAGGTTGTGGAGGTGTTCTTTCCCTTTTATGCAGGTCCAATTTTAACCATGTAGGAGCACTTGGAGCAGTATTCATCATAGAGGAAGAGGGAGCAATAACTGTAGAAGGTGGCTGCATACTCACTTGAGATTGGGATTCAACCCCTACTTTCTCTTGTTGTTCTTGTAGTATATGCATTTGCATGAGTCTTTCAGCCTCTTCTCTATCCTCCTATTCTTGTATTTTCTTATCTTCTTCTTCTTTCCTCAACCTCTCTTCCTCCAACTAATTTCTCTCTACTCTTTCCTTTTCCAACCTTTCCTTTTCTAATTCTTCCTTTTCTAGAGCCTCCCTTTCCAATTTCTCTTTTTCTAAGGCTTCTAACTTTTCCCTTTCTAACCTTTCTGCCTCCAAAGTCTTAAGTTTTTCAGCTTCTACTTCTTCTTCCTGTTGTTTCCTAATCAACTCTTAAGCCTCTTTTTCCTTTCTTATCTTTTCTGCCCCTTCCTCTCTTTGTCGAGCTTCCTCTACAAGTTTCAACCTAGCAACCAGGATTTCCTTTTCCCTCTGGTTTCTTGCTCTCTCCTCCTCAAGATCATGGATCTTTTGTATCAACTCTAACTTATCATTTTCTACTTTAACTTTAAGCTCTTGTCCTCGTTGCCTCCTTTGCTTCTCTACTTCATCATCTACTGCCTCAATTTCAACTTTTTTTTACTGTAATTGTTGCTGGTGAAGTAGAGCATCAGCTTGTACCTTTGCATCCATTTCTTTTTGTCTCTCTGTTGTAGCCCTTGTACTAGAATCTCTTGTAGCATCTTCAAACATCTTCCATTGTTCTTCTTGTGTCAGAATTTGCTCAATACTTTGCTCTAGAGGCATGTTTTCTTGCAAATCCTTCTCTGACAGAGTTTCATCTGAATCTATCTCAACTTCCAGAATTTCCTCCACTACTTTTCCCTTAGCAGCTTCAGCCATGCTATGAAGTGCTCCTTCCTGAACTTCTTTACTCTTTTTCCTTGTAAGTGGGACTTGTGCAGATGACTCACCCAATGTAGGTGTAGAAACAATAGAACCTACTGGAACATCTCCTTCTGGTGCCCCTTCTTCATCCTCTACCACCTCAAGTTCTATTTCTTCAATGTCCAGAGGAAGGAATTCTAATGGCTCCTTGGGAGTGTCTTTCTCTTGATTCTCTTATATCCTTTGCCCTTTTTAAGAATCGGTCCTTGGGGAGCTTGAGTTCTCATCATTAACCATTGTATACTCCTATCCAAGACTATCCTTCCAATTTTCTTGATGTCAATTATTTCTTCAGCATCCTAGTCAATTGGATCCAAGCTCTTGGTGCCAATATTCAAAGCTTCATAGGAGGGATCCAATATAATTCCATCATCCACCAACGTGTCAGGAATGTTTTCTTTAATACCAAGCTTTGACATGAGTGAGATTGATAATCTTTCATAATTCTTCTTCCTCAAGTCATATTCATCTTTCCAATCGCACCAAAAGTCCTCTAACAAATTAAAATGTCTAGTGAACACTGAAGGTAATAAGGCATACATCTTCTTCTTTGGATCAAAATACTTACGAGTTGTATACAATCCCAATTTCAATTGTATCAACTCATTACAGACCACCTTTTCTCCCTTTAAGTGTTGACAGCTATATTCACCCAACTTCATGGGAAATTTATGACATCCAGTTTTATGCTTAATCCCAAACCGAGCATTAACTCCAATAGCTTGATATACAAATTCCATTAACACCATCCTGTTACTGCAACACCTTGGAAGTAAATGTGGATGGCCTTCAAAACCAAATTACCTGAAGTATGTAAATTTGGGGTATTGGATATACCAACTTCCCCACTCAGCAATGAACGCCATGGCTTCTTGACTTAACCGGTATCTTGCATCTCCATTCAACTGATTGATGACCACATATAAAAATGCATCATTGACTCTTCTAAAATGAGTCTCAACAACCTGAAGAGATAACTGATCATAGTGCTCCCATACCTTCTTTTGTCCATCCAAGGCTCCCATTACGCCCACTCTGTTCAAACCTGGGAAAACACCCACTCTTGCTGCTGCATAAACAATGTAAGAGGTCATAAAGAAACACGTGGTTTCTCTAATCTTGGTTAACTGATCATGTATGGCATCAGAAACAATCATTGACCAATCAAACTGTTGTTCTCCTTTCAAAATAGTCTGAATAAAAGGAAACATCCACTCCTTGAAGTAAAATGCATCCCTCTTTCCAAACACCCTAGACAACATCACAATCAACCTTGCTACCTCTTCATAGAAATCTGCCCTCTTTGGCTGATCTGCAAGCTTAGTTAGAGATTTATTTTCTATCTTCAACCATTTCTTGTTTAAGTGAGATTTATTCATTCCCTTATACTTACTATATTGCTCCAAGGCCTCTACCTCATTTAATTGTACCAAGTTCTTTGGATCTGGAACATCAAATATAGTCTGAAATGCTTGAGGAGTGAGATTAATAATCACATTGTCTTGTAGCAGGATTGTAAACATTGGCTATTGTCATATTAACTCCAAGCATTGGACAGATATAGGAAATAAAGTGATATGAGCTAACTCAGAGCTGAAAATTCTTTTCATAGTCAATGTAATATCTTTGTCAAATGCCTCTAAATACCATTCCTCAAAATTGTATTGACCTAGATTGGTATCAGTGATATTCGACCAATCTAATTCTACCTTGCTCATCTTCACGACCGGATTCCTATGATTATACCTTAAGGTATAAGGCAGTTGTTCTGGCTTTAACTTCTTTGATTTTGATGCTACCTTTGATGTTTCTGTAGGTTGGTTTCTCCGAGCAGCTTCCCCTGATGTTCGTGATATCTTTCAACTTTCCTGCCAACAAAAACCTCTAATTAGATCTTTAGATATTATCATGGAAACATGCTCTAAAAACCATACCTTCTTATATGCACCAAAGGTGGAACCAAGTGGAAACACAACCTAAAACAATCCCTTTTTACAACACTGTCGGACTCAGAGCCAAAACCAATACAGAAATTTCTCTAATAATGAACGGGCTCGGAGTCGAAATCAGGGAGGTTATCGAAACCGGGATTGGAATGGAAAACAAATTTGGTTTTCTTCAAATTTTCAATTTTCATATTCTATTTCCATTCCGCTTCCGCTTTCGACTTGGTCATCATTATTTTGAAAGAAGATTTTCTCATTATGTGCGGAGCTGGATACGGGATAGAAATGGAACCAATAAAATTTGTAAAAAAACATAATTCTCAAGTTCAAAACAAATTCTGATCTCGTCTCTGCCCAGATTCACCATGACATCATCAAAGATTTTATCGATTTAACTCCTAACATGATGACTAAAACCAAGGTCATATTAGATGAAAAGAAAGGCTTTAAAACACTATACTCATATGACCATGAGGAACAACTGAATCCTAAGATATCATATTTTAATCAATTTTTTTTTAAGTGATTATAGAGACCAACCAAACCCTAATCTAATAAACATGATAAAAACTAGGGCACGGATTTTAAACCTTGCCATTTTACCAGACAGCCAAACGTGACAAAAACCCTAAGTAAAAATGATGAATCAATTTACCCTAACTCACTGTAAATCTCTCACTATAAATCTCTAATCTACCTCACACCATTTAAAAACCTAAACCTAATTTAACTCACTGCAAATCCAAAACCAACACGACACAATCATGACTAAAGCGTGAAAGTGATCGTGCCCTAAAATAGAAAGAACCAAAAATAAAAACAAACAGAAACAAGCAATCAATCAAACCACCTAAATAAAACAACCATTCAAACAAGTACGCCAAGAAACATGAAATCATTTGAAAACAACACCATTCTAGACACGGGAAAACATATATACAAAACATGCAACATTAAAAAAAAATGAAGAAAAACAATAAGAAAACCTACCCCGAATACACAAGAACCCAGCTAACCTTTTGAACTAATCCGCTCGCAAACAATCTTCCCTTCCTTCAATCCTTTCGCTCAAATGAACTCTATCGCTACTCTTTCATGCTCTTCAATCTCTTAATAATGATAATAATAACTCGTTTAATCCTTATATGAATGTAAAACTGAAGATTTCTACCTACACGAGCAGCTGCCATTAATGCATTAACACACAATTAAGGCGGAGTTGAAACTAAAAGAGAACCAACACTTCACAACAATGCAACTTCAATCAAAAAGTCAATGACCCAAAACTGCAGGGGCAGAACTGAAAATAGAAACTGATTCAAAACCTTTTGAGAAATTTCCAAACTTCATTCCAATTCTGGTTCCGAGTCTGCCAACTAAACATAAAACAAAACAAAACAGAAAAATCAAAACAAAAGACCGACATAACAAAACTAAACAAAAAGACAAGAACAAAACCAAAAGTCAAAATAGCGGAGGCGGGGGCGGAGTGGATTATGATTTTGCAATTTTCAGTAAATACTAAGTTAACCCCCACTTCGGCTCCGGGTCCACTAAAGACAAAACAAAAAAGATATAAACAAAAGACTGTCAGGATGGAAACCAAAACAAGTTTCAAAGGAACATTCAAAACTCGATTCTATTATGGTTCTGATTCCGACAGAGAAACCAAAAGAAAAAAAAAAGTATTGACCAAAACTAGACTCCAAACCTTGTTTCCAAAAACAACTAAGTACAAAAATAACAAAGGGGGACCCATTTTGACCAAGGAAAAAGATGGGGTGGTTATGCAAGGCATAACACTGATGAACTTGATGGAACTTCTAATTTTTCTCTCTAAATTCCTCTTTGTCTTGACATTGTCCTGGTCTGTCAATGTGTCATATTGTTTGGGAAAGAACCTAAGGTTGGGGTTTTTATTTTGGTTTTCATGAAAATCCTAATGTCGTATGTAATACCTTGGGTGAAAATCTATTCAGATGTTACCTTTTTTGGGTGGGTTTTATTGGTGTTTTTTAACATAAACTAGTTTTGTCTCCTAATCTACAATCATTAACAATTAACAAATAATCCCATTGAATAGCTCAACATAATAGGATAATACTGAAATGAGTTGGCCTTTCACCAATAATATCAACTACTTGGAGCATGGGATGATTACAACATTATTTTGTAACTTATGATAGTCATTTTATTTGTAATTTGGCAGCAAGATCTAAGTACAAACTCGTACAATTTAAACCAGTGCCATATACCATTGGAGAGTCAAATTCACAAACATTTAAAATTTAACAACAGATTCAAATACATAGCATATAAGACCCCTAGCAATATTGCATTACAATAGTGTCAATCCATATCCTAACCCAGTACTTCTTACTAAATCCCTTTACAAACATATCCATCCATGGACCATGATTCCATCCAAGCATTTTAATTAATTCCTTGAATTAAAGCCAAAATGGAAAACATACACACCAGAGCAGTGAGATGAACACCATAATCCTTGATTATATTATTAAAAATTATGATATGTTTATACAAAGGAGAGACATGAGCTCAAAATATAACATCATAACTCAAATGCTAGTACTGTTGTGAAACATCAAATCTTCATAAACCTAAAATCCCTTTACCGAAGAACCCCAAACCTAAATTGTATTAATATTGAAATAACTGGTTCTTACAATCTATTTTGTAACTATACCTAGACTCAACCTCAAAATATCTGACTTTCCAACCCCTATTTCTGGCCTTGAAATCCTTCTTATAGAAAATGAAGGAGCAAACAAGCATCGGGCCAAAAATTACACATGTCGTTGGTCAATTGGACCACTATGTGCCAATTCAAAAATACAATTAAAACCACCAAGTCCCAGAGCATCTTTCTGTTGATTCCACTCATTACATAATAGTCATTGCATTAGCTATATCTCAAAACCTGCGCCAAAAGCCGTCATGGAAGAAAAACCATAATTAGTTATACTATAACCGCTAAGTTGTTAGTTGTCGGTAATAGACATTGTTTTACTCCTCTTCGATTAAGTACTTCTCCACCCATTTCTAGTATTCCTCATCTATTGGCCAGTTAAAATTCACCACCTTGATCACCTTATTATCGTAAGGTGTGTACTTCACCACAACCTGGTTAGCCTCTCTCTCAAAAGACTCTAAGAATATGCTAGTATTAATTATTTTATCCATACTGCTCACTAGCAAGTCATAGTCTGATTCATCACAAATCAATTTGATTTGTGCATCAATAACCTCTTATGCCCTATCTTGCCACTGCTGCAATGACAAGATATTTCCTTGTGCATCTATTATATTTGGCATAAAAGTATCATTCCAGTCATCAAAACTCTTTACCAGTTCTCTAATTTTTCTACTCAAATCATCAGGTAGGGCCTGGAATTCCTTCAATGATTTCACAAAAGTTTGAGTAGGCTTCAATGAATGAGGCATGTTCTCTACATCAAACCTGGAAGCCTTACACATAACATCTAAATCAGTGGCCTGAGGGATCCACTTCTCAACCAAAGGCGGAAATACTTCCCGATCTCTATTAATGTTTTTAATTCCACCCAAGAACAAAGAATACAAAGAATGTACAGATGGCAACCTACAATCAACCTTCCCATTTAGATGCCTCAAAATGGTGTCAACCACCTCACTGTGTTTAGAAACTGCATCATCCTCACTTGCCTTTAGGGCAGCCTGCAATTCTATGATTTTATTCAACATTTGCTTCTTAGTAGGATCCACGGAATACTGAACTTCCTCTTCAATTGGCTCTGGTCCGAGGCTGAGAGTAGGTGTCCGAATGGGGGATCGAGGAGTAGAAATGATTGGGATATTAAGGGGAACTAACCCTGAAGTAGTGGGTAGTGCTCTAATACCAGGGGCACTAGAGGATTCTCCTACATGCCCATATTTCAGTCTATCAACTTCAGACTAAAGCTCAACATTCCTCTGTTGTATTCTACTATATTCCCCAATTATTACATTGTATTTCTCCATCAGACTCTTCTTTTCAGCTTCCTCCCTTTCAGTTGTCTTTTTGGCCAATTTCGCCACATTCAATGTCAAGTTTGTGGCTTTTGTTGTTGAGGTTTTAGAAGCTCTCTTGATGATGAGCCCTCCCCTTAGACTTGGGCCAATATCAGCCACATTTGGTTTTCTACTCTAAGGTGCCAATACCCATATGGCCAGAGTTTCATATTCCTCACTAAAAGCATATTCTTGAAGAGTTGCCTTAACCTCTTCCTCACTATTTTGCATAGGATGCTTGGACTGTAGGATAGCATTGAATGCTACAGCATCAGCTATGTCCCATTTAGGTAGAAGTAAGACACTAGCCTGAGTCACAAGTCAACTTCCTTCCTCAAGAGTAATGCTCTTGAATTCCTCTATTAGTTCAACCTTAACTTCATCATCATTCTCCTGTTCAAAGCTATCAGGTCTTGAATCTCTCCTTCTCTTGCATTTACCTTGATATTCCTCTAATTTCAATCTCTAAATTAACTGCAAGAATACAGGAGTCTTCACGAAGGCATCATCATCCAGGAATGTCTTGCAGGCCTCCATCCTAGCATCCTATACAAACTGCCCCTTTATATCCATATCAGTTAACACCAATTGTGTTGATCTAGGAGGAGAAGGGATACCAACCTACATGTCTTGATCAATTATAATTATTTCATCCATCAAAGCCTCTTGTGTTTCCTCAACCCTTTGCCTCTTTAGGCTTGGCTCTGATAGTAACTCTACAGGATCATTTCTTGGTGATGAATCTAGGTCCACAATCCTTATCCCTCCAGGTTTCTTGATCCCTTGACCCAGTTTTGATTATGCTTGCATTATTTATTTTCCCCTTTTATCTCCTACCTCATCATCACTACTATCATCTCTCTTCCTCTTGTATAGAGGCCTATCGTCTAGTGGCTGATAAGTTGGCCTTGTTTCTTCAGGGCTCGCCTCTGGTCTCTGAATTCCCAAGTCCACTTCCAAATTGACTTTCTTGGTTTTCAAGGTGCTCATGATATCTTTAAAGTTATTCATTAAGAAATCTATTCTTTTGTGAAATGGAGTGAACTCCATCAGTGGATCATATTTTGGATCCATTTTATGCACCATAGCCAGCAGTTTCTCATAGGCAATCCATTTCTCTTTATTCAATTCCTATCTACTCAAATCAAACTCATTTCTGATTAGATCCTCAGCAAAATTGAAAACATGTGAAAAATTGCCACCTTTAATTCATTTCCTGAATAGGGCAAAGAATCCCTTGGCGTCATGTTGCCTCTTAGATCCACTCTTCAAATAATAATCATCAAAAAATCTTCCAAAGTGGACCCACCCTCCCTTGAAAAAGACAAAATATGAAACAACAGTATAATCAAGGAAGAAAGTCCCTTTTCCTTTCCCTATCAAATTATCCTCATGAATGCAACCTAGTTGCCACATGACCTCAGAAAATTCCATCCTTGATGGTACATTTTATGGGAGAATGTGAGGAGCTCCCTGGAAACCATAAACCCTTAGGATAGTGCTTACGGGTTATGAGATGATGTCACCCCAATTGTGGCACACCTTCAAATAAGGCTTCCTCACTTTGGGTCGGAGGAAATCATGCAAATCCTTAGGGACCCTTGGCACATTTACCACCAATCTAGCTCTAAGTCTGGAAGCAAAATAGTTATCAAACTTCACAAAGCTAGCACCTCCCCTATTGTAAGACAAATTTGCACTCCAAACTTGTACTGGTAATCTTTCTCCATTCACTTCTTGCCTCAACTCCATTCTCTCTGAGAAGAAGTCAACATTCTTGCATAGGAACATATGCATTAATAGGGAGTACCAAAATAAAGGAGTACTAGTGTCCCCCATATGCAACTTCAACAAACCCTCATGTATCTTTTTAGCAAGAAAATATGCATAGTCGTACACTATAGAAAAATTGGGATGTTGAATCTGAGCCCCCATAAGCATATAAGCAATGGGAATCACGGTATTAGGGCTGAAACCTAAAATCTGGCAAAGTGAATAAAATTTTTCCAAGAAGTGATCAACAAAATAGCTCAGCCTGAAAGGCTCCTGATCAGTTGGGCTGATGTGAATCGTTGAACTGCCTGCCCTGGCTAAATGAGGAGGAAGCAATTTTGATCTGAAAAAAGGTTGTGACTTGGCATATTCCTGCTTCATTTCCTCAAAATCTACCTAGACTAAGAATGGGCTATATTCACTCAAATCGAAAACCTGCCGAATCTCATCTGCATTTATATTCAGTAGAACCCCACCATCATTATCCCTTATAATCCTTGTAACAGGATCATATCGTGCTACCACTACTCTGAGTAGGTCAATATCAGGAAATACATTTGGTACAACTAGTTTCCCCATATCGCACCTCCAGCCATTATAGAAAGGATGAGGCACATTTCGCTTTCCATACCATCTCCTAAACATTTATAGGCTCGTCATTTGGACCCTAGCATCTGCAATATTAAGGTTTTACACCTTAGTCCCTCGCCTAAGGCTTTCCCATTTATTAAAACCAAACCCCTCTTCTTTTCATTCGTTGATAGCAGCAATTGATCTATGAAATCATCATATAAATTCCTTTGCAAATAATCAATATGGCTAGAATGTTACTTTGATGACGCCATTTCGAACAACCAGGGCTTCTCGTAAAATCAAATTCTTGAACAAACTAGGGCTACCCAAAATGAAATTATACCAGAACTTTACAATTTCCCACAATTCAAAAGACCCAGTAACCTTATAGTCTTAATCAACAAGACCCCTGACCAACACAATACAACCCTAAAAAAAAAAAACACATTCAAACAGAAACCGTGGTATAGAAGGTAACTCACAAAATTTTTCACCTTGCATAAAACCAAACCTCGTTGTAATTGCTTGAAAAACTCAATCTCTGGCTCTGGAGTCCTGGACTGCTTCTAAAACATTTGAATGCCTTTGTGGTGAAGATATAATGGAATGAACTACTTAAAGCCGATGAAAAATGGCCAGTAGACGTCTCATCCGCCATTAAAGCTCAATTGCATGCCGCACCAACGGCTTCAATCGTATTTGATACAAATTTAAATCCTCGCCATCGATCTCTTGTTCCTGACATATCATCAATGATCAGATGACCATCTTCAAAAGGCTGACAACATCTCCATGTCATTATCGAGGGCCCACCATAATACACAGTGCCAAAGCAATACATGTTGCATCCGCCCGTGATATCGCAATCACTAAACACCCTTCACTTTAGGATCACACGATGGCGGGAAACTATTGATTCCCTCCATCGGTGATCATGATCATTCACAACAGTGAGCAGCACCAAAACCTATCCGTTGAGCAACTTTTCATCAAGGTTAAAACATCATCGTCGATCTCGAGCATGTGCATCTCACATCTGGTTTAGTAACCCACTCTATAACGTACTAAAGTCTGATACAAATATTAAGCACTTTATTTACTCCTTTTTAGCATCGGCAACCTAAGACACGTGGCGCCCGCTCGTGATATCGCAATCACCAAGCAACCAACGCTGATGTCATTGCGAGATCACGGGAAATGGTCAAGATCAATCGTAGGGAGATCGACGGTCAATAAAAATAACCCCTGAAAAATAATACAATTATTTAAAATAAAAGAGGGGAAGGGGACACTGACTAGGACAATGACAAATGATGGCTCAAAGTTGTTCTAAAACATAGGGCACGGTCCGACCCAAACTTGAGAAATAAAAGGTCAGGCAAAATATTTAGCATTTTTATTAAAAGGGGCCCAGCCTAGACAATTCAATGGGACATAAGTTGTTTTGAAACCACCCTCAAAAAGGTAACGTCAGAAAATACCCAACCCAAATATATACATTATATGGCAGGTTACTAAAGCGGCTACAAGATGCACGTGCTCAAAATCAACGGAGGTGTTATAATCTTGATGAAAAATTTGTTTGACGGTTATGTTCAACAATGGTGACTATTATGAATGAACATAATTGTCGATGACGGAGATCAATGGTTGCCCGCCATCGCATGATTGGAAGATGCAAGGTGTTTATTGATTGCGATATCACGGGTGAGTGCCACGTGTATTCCTTTGGTGATGCATAGTGTGGTGAGCCCTTCATACTAAGATGGATACTACATCAGCCTTTTTGAAGGCAGTCGTTCAATGCTCTGACGAAAGTGAAGGATCGATGGTTGGGATTTGAATCCGCATCAAATGTGATTGGAAACTTGGAGCCTTTGGCACGACATGCAAGTGAGCTTTAATGGTGGATGAGATGTTTTCTAGCTCAATTTGATCGACATTAAGTAATTTTCCTTCGTTCTATTTTACCACAAAATTATAACAGATTTTGGTTGTGTCTTGATGACAGTTTTGGGCCAATTTTGGTACAAGTTTCTTGAGGTTTGGTGGTTGGCTAGTGCATCAACCATTTTCCAATGGATGGGAAAAACAAGAAGATTCTCATGGGACTCAATTGTTATAACAAATTTTTGAAATATCATAGGGGGGTCCAAGTGGCTGGTGACATGTTTATTTCTGGCCCAATGCTTGTTTTCTCCTTCATTCTCTATAAGAAGGATTTCAAGGCCAGAAATACAGGTTAGCAAGTTGGATAATATTAGGTCGATTCTAAGTAAAGTTGCAAAGCGAATTGTAAAGGGCCTGTTGTTTTAGTGGAAATGTTGTTTTAGATTTTGTGTCATTCTGTTGTAGGTTTTAAACTCATTAGAGTTTGATGTTTCAGGACAGTACTAGCATCTAAATGGAAATTACTCATTTCAAACTCATGTCTCTCCATTGTATAAACATATCATTATTTTTAATAAAATGATCAAGGGTTATTTTGTTCATTTCTAAGTTATGGATGTTGAACTGTTATTCTGTTAGCTTTTGTTATGTTTTGACTAAAAATCCTGATATGATTCATGAAGTGCAATATAATATAAAGTATCATGGATACTTGGAGTGCAATATAAAATATTAAATAAAATATCCTGAACTTGAAGTGCAATGATTCATAATTTATTTGAATACAATATAAAAAATCACCAACTACTATTTGGAATATGATTCATGCAGTCCTTGAGTGCAATATAAAATAAGATTATAAGATATCATGAACTTGAAGTGCAATGATTCACAATTTTCATTTAATAGAATATAAAATATCATCAACTACAGTTTGGAATTTGGAACAATGGAAATTGATTCAAGAAGTGCAGTAAAAATACCTAAAACCTGGTAATTCTCTTCCATTTCCCAAACGGAGTTAGGGTCCTCAAACTGATGCTCATCTTCAGATAAAGTAAAAGAGTCATCTTGATTCAAAGACTGCTCTGCACTTTGTTCGGCCTGTGTCTCAAAATCAATATTCATTGTTTGATTTGTGTCAATTTTAATATCACTGTCATGTTGATCTATACCAGGCCCACTGTCACTGCCACTAGTACCACCACCAGTACCGACAGCTCCTAGAATTGGAGCGCCTGTGTTGCACAACTTGGCCCCTCTTCTTTCACATGTGGACCTCCAGATTGCGAGTGGCCTTTCAAAATGAATTTATTTGACATTATACGCAGTTCCTTCCATCCTCAAGCAATTTTCCAAATTCTTGTCCAGTTTGTTTCTTAACTTTGATTTTATGTACTAAAAACTCTCTCATCCTCCACCGAACCCAATATCATTGTTTGACATAAATCAACAAGTTTGAAATATTTTGACATCGAACCACACAATATTTCACTCTGACCTAAGCTTGTCCAAACCTTTTTTATTGATCCCAGTTCAAACGCCTTCTCCTTGCCCATGGAATCAGACTAGTCCCTCGTAGCTATTGCAAAAATTCGACATTGCTTTCTAAGCTTATTTTCATTTAAAATTCCTTCTATTACCTGCTCGTTGGATGTTACCTTTTCGAAAACTGTTTGATCACGATTTTTACTTGATCATGAAAATATTTCGGGTTATCTCGGTTTACCAAAAATTGAGGGTACACAATACCCATGGCTTCAACTACTTCATGTCGAGGGAATATTTCATGAATCTCTGAGGAAAGAGATTTTGCAATTTCCTTAAAATTATCACTAACATATTTAACAATGTCGTTAAAATCTTCCTCGTTAACAGGTACTTCTTTTCTAGAGCACCTGGCTGTCTTACAATGGTACATTGGTATCTCTTATCCATGTACACAAATACATAAGTGCCCGCTTGCATTAAACTATAAATAATTATCGGGATTATTCAAATCAGTAATTTTCTGCCACATCAAATAATTTGCGCCTTCTTATGTTAGATCTAGAAATAAATGATCGAGGGCCAAGCATGTAATTTTACGTAGATTGGCATATTCATAAATATACATAGTTTTATCTTGGGCTTTCTTCACAAGATTTTTCATCTCATCCAGCATGGGGAGAAAACTAGCTAAATTCAAGAGTGTCTCTATATCACTTAACCTATGTAAGAGTTTAGCAACTTTGTCTACTGTGTTGTGATGCTCGTACATCAACCCAATCAAGGATTGATATTCTGAAAGAACTTGTTGCGCTGGTCCATGCAGGGAGATCCATCTGGTATCGACATCCTTGAGAAGCTTGTTTCCAAGTGTTATTCCCTCAGCAAAATATTGAAATTCAAGGAAACATTTGGGACTTCAGCAGAAGTATGCGTGGATCTCGCGAACTAGATTTTCAACTTTTGATACTGTTGGAAACTTGCTTACAATTTTAAATGCTAAATTCATTATGTGGGCCATGCAGTGAATTCCAAGCATGTATCGTGCACAAGTAGTTTGTAACTTTGTGCAAAGACTGGTCCTTTGACCTTGCATCACTACAGATCCATCAGCTCCTACACACACCAACTTTTTGGCAATTGTCAACTCATCCAAACTTGCAATTTCATTCAAATATTTCTTGACTAGTTCAAATAGATTTTGCGATGTTGAATTGTCCTTCATTTTACGAACATAAAGAAGATGAGCTTGGTGAACATGTTTTTCTACATTATACAAATGCATACAAACCCAAGAAGTATTGTCTACTGTAGTAACTTCATCTAAAGATAATGCAATGAAATTTGAATCTTTTAATTTCTCCTTTTAATCTTGCTTTTCCACTGCAGCAAGATAGTTCGATCATTCCTATCTAGCGTTTACTGACCAATGTGAGAAGGGAAAGTGGGGAACACTCAAATAAGATAATAAATTAAAGTATTCAGAGTAGTTTATCATAGGATGCCCCCTGGACAAAATATGAAAAACAACACTCATCTAAATAGTTTTTGACATATTTGTTGCTGCCATGGCTTTTCCAAAATGAGCCTCAAGTGTACCTTCACATTTTTTAATCTTCGACATTCTATGGTCATGCTCTCCATACTCTCCATAATTTGTGGCATACTTAACATGAAGACATTCTTCCTTTGATTTCCATCGTACAACTGATTGTTCATTTCCGTCTATGATTTTTTTTTCATAAACTTTGTTGATATGCTTTTCTATAGTGTCAAGCTTTAGCTACATCATCTTGTCTCTTCCACATTTCCAACTACAAATCTTACATCTGATCTATGTTTCCCTTTCAATATCATTTTTGTTTGATACCTCCACTAGTTCAAGGAACGGGTACTTCGACAACCAAACAATTTGAAAATTCCTTGTCATTTCCCACTTATGCCCCAATTTTGCTTTGTCTTTTCTTTTCTTTCTACCAACATCATCCTCATCCAAGTTGATTATCTCATTCTGGCTAACTAGGGTATCCCTTGGAACATCTTCTGTGGTATTGCCATCCTCATTTGATACATTTTGATTTAACACAATGACAATCTCACCTTGACCTTCCTGTGGTGGAAGAGTTGATAATGCATCTCCATCTTCAATAATATTTGGTGGAAGAGTTGATGGTTTAGCTCCACCTTGATCTGATGGATTAGAAGTTTTTGCCAATTCCAAAGTAAGACTATATGGTACCTCCATGTTTTGGGTGTTTTGATGGCCTCCTAGTCTCTTCATTACCCGCCTGCTCGAGAGTCTTACCCTTGTTGCTCGACATATTGATCTCACGTTGAATAAAAGCTGGAAAAAAATGTCTTCTTGTTTAAGAAGGACAAACTAATAGAGAATATAGATCCCATTTCCTACTTAAAATTATTTTTAAGACTAAAGCAAGAATGGAAAACAGATAAAGAAATCTTATTATTATAGCTAATAGTTTAATAAATAATAACAGTATGAAAAAATGATCACTCACCTTTAAGTCTATGTTTTCGGGTTTCGCTGACTTCTGAATCGAGAAGTAGAACCTCAAAACCGAACAAAATGTGTAAAATCGAACAAAATATGTAAGAACAAATAACAGTTTCAATTGTATTTGTATCAATCCATATTTGGCAAATTCCGCGGGATTTTGAAATGGTATGTTAAAAATTTGGCGAATCCCGCGTGCTTATACAATGATACCTTGAAATTTTCAAGGCGAAATAGGTCCTCATAAGCAACTATTTGTAAATTTTAATTGGCGAATGGGTCTTGATAAGCAACTATTTGTAAATTTTAATTGGCGAAATGGGTCCTCATATAATGTTGTCTTAATAGTATTGGCAAATATGTTGGTGTTTTATGACATGCTCCCCGGGATTACAGGCGAAAATATTGATCAGTCCATTGGAAATGCATAGTCTATTATGGCGAATTTATTGCCTAAACATGCCTCATAAAAAAAAACCGCTAGCGAATGGACATGCATTGGACCGATAGTACGTGATACCTAGAATTCGCCAAATTAAATTTGCCCAATTCCTGGAATTCACCAATTAGTGAAGATTTTCCACTAAAGTTATCCTTGGTGCACTTCTTGGTGATGTGATTATGTATGTATGTGCTAGATGTATATTTCTTATGTTTTTTTGCTTATTGATGTAAAAGAGGGATAACCATGCATCTTAAATGTGAGTGTATTGTGAATTTGTGGTATTAAATGGAGTGGATGTTATTGAAAATCATAAATTGTAATTTGAAATATGTTTCTAAAACATGAGATGGAGTGTATTTTTTAATATCAAAAAATTATTTGATGTGTTTTTCCTTGTATGAGATTATGGAGATTTTTGTATTGGGAATTGAAAATTGTGTTAATTGGAGTACGTGTTATATTTGTTAGTGTTAAATCAAGTATCATACTATAAGAGATGTATGGATTTCTAAATAAAGGTGGCTAGGAAAATATTACTTTCAAATGTGTAGCCAGATAGTGATTTTAATCGAAACGATTCAAAAAGAGGATATACATGAGTTATAGAGTAGAGAAATTTTGGTACTAATGTGTTATATTTCCACCCTAGTTTGTAACTTCTAGGAGTAAGTAAAGTTTTATGGGGGGAGAATGTAGTACCCCTACATTCTCACCATGGATGCATAGATAGTTTGGCTTTGGGACTTGGAGATAAAGGTGAAATAATAGGGATATTTAAAGGTATGTGCTAATGATGTTAAGCAGTTGATGTTGTATATTATGAATTTATGGACTATGTGAGAACTTTAGGATAGGACTTATTATATATGTTTAAGGAGAGTTCTATCATAATATGTGTGTGTTCAAACATGATTGTTACTAGGATGCAAGCTATGGGCATATTTGTGCTATGGAAGTGTTTTGGTTATCTTTAGGATTTTCACATGATTTTGACATATTATTATCATGATGATATGATATTATGATTTTGATTATGATTATATTTATTATCATGAAGAGGTATTGAATTTTGTTCAAGTGTTGCGGTTGCAGATGGAACATGAGCTTTTTTTAGTACTTTTGTGAGTATGATGCATATTGTTATGGGATTATTACCATGCAGAGATTTAATTGCATAGTTAAGTGATGTAATAGTATGTTTGTTAGGATAAGTGTAAAGGGCGGCATCATACCATTGGACGTATGGGGGACATATGAGAATGAGATACGATTTCTAGAGTTTCTTTCCTAGTGCTTCAACTATTATGCACATGTGCTATAATTTGTATGTTTGAGTGAACAAGTGCTAGGCTATGTCTCCACCTAAATTAGAAGGCATGAGCGTGCCTCTAATCCCAATGGTGGTTGAGGATATAACATCTAAGCCCAAGTTATACTCTAACCCTAGCCATTGTCCCCAATTAGGGACAATTGATTCAGTGTGTGACCACCTTTCTGGGTTGTCATGGGACAATGCCCGATCTCCTATAGGGAAAAATTAAGTGGTGAATCTTTGCCAATTGGATAATTTACTGTTCCCAACAGGGTGTTCAAATCACTCAGATTTTACGAACTATCGATCCAATGCATGTCCATTCGCCAGCAGTTTTTTTTAATGAGGCATGTTTAGGCAGTAAATTCGCCATAAAAGACTACGCGTTTCCAATAGAACAATTAATATTTTTGCCTAGAATCTCGAGGAGCATGTCATAAAACACCAACATATTCGCCAATTCTATTAAAACAACATTATATGAGGACCCATTTCACCAATTAAAATTTACAAATAGTTGCTTGTGAAGACCCATTTCGTCGTTTAAAATTTATAAGTAGTTGCTTATGAGGACCTATTTTTCCAATAATATTTAAAAATAATTACATTTGAGGACACATTTCGCCTTGAAATTACAAATTATCATTGTATAAGAACGTAAGATTCGCCAAATTTTTAACATACCATTTAAAATTCCCGTCGAATTCACCAAATATGGATTGATATAAATAAAATTGAAACTGATATTTATTCTTACACATTTTGTTCAGTTATGAGGTTCTACTTCTCAATTCACAAGTCAACGAAAGCCGAAAAACGTAGACTTAAAGGTGAGTGATCATTTCTTCATACTTTTATTAGTTATTAGTTATAATAATAAGATTTCTTTACTATTTTCCATTCTTTCTTTAGTCTTAAACATAATTTTGATTAGGGAATGGGATCTATATTCTCTATCGGTTTTTCCTTCTTAAAAAAGAAGACATTTTTTCCATCTTTTATTCTAGGTGAGAGATCAATATGTCAAGCAGCAAGGGTAAGACTCTTGAGCAGGCGGGTAATGAAGAGACTGGGAGGCCATCAAAATGCCCAAAATGTGGAGGTGCCATACAGTATTACTTTGGAATTGGCAAAGCTTCTAATCCATCAGATCAAGGTGGAGCTATATCATCAACTCTTCCACCAAATATTATTGAAGATGGCATTCACAATACCTCACCTCCACAAGAAGGTCAAGGTGAGATTTTCATTGAGTTAAATAAAAATGTATCAAATGAGGATGGATATACCATAGAAGATGTTCCAAGGGATACCCTAGTTAGCCAAAATGAGATAATTGACTTGGATGAGGATGATGTTGGTAGCAAGAAAATAAAAGGAAAATCAAAATTGGGGCGCGAGTGGGAAATGACAAGGAATTTTCAACTTGGTTGGTTGTCGAAGTACCCATTCCTTGAACCAGTGGGGGTATCAAACGAAAATAATACTAAAAGGGAAATTGAGGTCAAATGTAATATTTGTAGTTGGAAATGTGGAAGAGACAAGACATTGCAACTAAATCTTGACACTATAGAAAAGCATATCGGTAAAGTTTATGAAAATCAAATCATAGACAAAAAGGAACAATCAATTGTATAATGGAAATCAAAAGAAGAATGTCTTCCTATTAAGTATGTCATGGATTATGATGAGCATAACCATAGAATTTTGAAGATTGAAAAATGTGAAAATACACTTGAGGCTCATTTTGGAAAAGCCATGGCAGCAGCAAATCTATCAAAAATTGTTCAGATGAGTGTTGTTTTTCATATTTTGTCTAGGGGGCATCCTATCACAAACTACCCAGAATATTTTAATTTATTATCTTATTTGAGTGTTCCCCACTTTCCCTTCTCAGATTGGTCAATAAATGCTAGATGGAATTGGGCGAACTGTCTTGTTACAGTGGAAAAGGAAGATTTAAAAGAGAAAGTAAAACAGTCAAATTTCATTGCATTATCTTTAGATGAAGTTATTGTTGTAAATAATATTTCTTGGGTTTGTTTTCATTTGTATACAATAGAACAACATGTTCACCAAGCTCATCTTCATAAAATGAAGGACACTTCAACATCGCAAAACCTATTTGAACTAGTCAAGAAATATTTGAATGAAATTGCAGGTATGGATGAGTTGACAATTGCCAAAAATTTGGTGTGTGTAGGAGCTAATGGAGCTGCAGTGACGCAAGGTCAAAGGAGCAGTGTTTGCACAAATTTACAAACTAATTATGCACCATACATGCTTGGCATTCACTACATGGCCCATAGAATGAATTTAGCATTCAAAATTGTAATCAAGTTTCCTACAGTATCAAAAGTTGAAAATCTAGTTCACGAGATCCGCGCATACTTCTGCCGAAGTCCTAAATGTTTCCTTGAATTTAAAAATTTTGTTGAGGGAATAACACTTGGAAATAAGCTTCTCAAGGATTTTGATACCATATGGATCTCCCTACATGGACCAGCGCAATGCGTTCTTTCATAATATCAATCCTTGATTGGAGTGATGTACGAGCATCACAACACAATAGACAAAGCTCCTAACCTCTTACATAGGTTAAGCGATATAGAGACACTCTTGAATTTAGCTAGTCTTCTCCCCATGTTGGATGAGATGAACAATCTTGTGAAGAAAGCTCAAGATAGAACTATGTATATTAATGAATATTCCAATCTACATAAACTTGCATGCTTGACCCTCGATCATCTATATCTATATCTAACACAAGAAGGCACAAATTATTTGATGTGGCGAAAATTACTGATTTGAATAATCCTGATAATTATTTATAGTTTAATGCAAGCAGACACTTATGTATCTGTGTGCATGGATATGAGTTACCAATGTAGCATTGTAAGACATCCAGGCACTCTAGTAGAGAAGTACCTATTAACAAGGAATATTTTAATGGTATTGTTAAATTTGTTCATGATAATTTGAAGGAAATTACAAAATCTCTTTCCTCATAGATTCATGAAAGATTCCCTCGACATGAAATACTTGAAGCCATGGATATTGTGTATCCTTAATTTTGGGTAAACTAAGATAACCCAAAATATTTTCATGATCAAGTAACAATCTTGATTGAATAGTTTTCAAAAGAGGTAACATACAATGAGCAGACAATAGAAGGAATTTTAAATGAAAATGAGCTTAGACAATAATGTAGGAGTTTTGCAACATCTATGAGGGACTAGTATAAATCCACGGGCAAGGAAAAGTCCTTTGAACCAGGATCAATAAAAAAGGTTTGGACAAGCTTAGGTCATAGTGAAATATTGTGTGGTTCAATGTCAAAATATTTCAAACTTGTTGATTTATGTCAAACAATGATATTGGGGTCAGTGGAGGATGAGATAGTTTTCAATGCATTCGGGTTTTTGAAATCAAAGTTAAGAAACAAACTAGACAAGAATTTTGAAAATTTCTTGAGGATGAATGGAACTCTGTATAATGTCGAAAAAATTCCTTTTCAAAGGACACTCACAATTTGGAGGTCCACATGTGAAAGAAGAGGGACCGAGTTGTACAACACAAGCTCTCCAATTCCAAGTGTTGGTACTGGTGGTAGTGGGACTGGGACAGATGACAATGATATTGAAATTGACAAAAATCACACAATGAATGTTGAATTTGAGACACAAGCCGAAGAAAGTGAAGAGAAAACTCAAAATCAAGATGACTCTTTTACTCTATCTCAAGATGAGCATCAGTTTGAGGACCCTGACTCCGTTTGGGAAATGGAAGAGAATTAGCAGGATTTAGGTATTTTAACTACACTTCATGAATTAGTTTCCATTGTTCCAAAGTCCAAACTGTAGTTGATGATATTTTATATTGTATTCAATGAACATTGAAATTGTGAATTATTGCACTTCATGATATCTTAGTTTATATTGCACTGCATGAATCATATTCCAAACTGTAGTTGATGATTTTTTATATTGTATTCAAATAAATTGTGAATCATTTCACTTCATCATATTTTATTTTATATTGCACTTCATGATATTTTATATTATATTGCACTTCATGAATCATATGCCAATTTCAAACTGTAGTTGATGATATTTTATATTGTATTCCATCATCCATGAAATTGTGATATTAAAATTTAAATTTGATCTCTTAAAAGGAAATTGATTTTTTCTTTACAAAGAAACTATCCTCCACCAAGTCCACCCCACTTATCTTCCACATATCAATCATCACAAAAATATACAACACTTTGATTTTATGAACAATGCAAATTGTAGAAATTTGTGTGATAAGATCCATATTATAGCCTACATTGCATCCATAAAAAAAATTGAAATTTCATAATGGCGTAGTCCTTCCCCCATTCCTAAAAAAATTCAGTACCATCTGCCTAACAATGCTTCATCGGAGGAACCCCCATCACAGTCTCATCGATGGCCCGATGAAAATAGCTCACAACCTAGTATAGGTGTAACAATACTCTATCGGGATGACTCCTAAGGTGCTCTCCCAATATACCAATAGATTCAATTTTTCAAAAAAAGTAACCATGAATTATAACCATGGGCATGAATTATCGAGAAGTGAAGTATATTGGGGGAACTAGGGTGCATTAGGAAAACATTATATGGTGTCCCACTGATAGAATGAAGGATAGGTGTCCATTAGTGGAGAGGGTGGCTATCGATGAAAGACTAATGTGGCATCCCGAGGCATCATCGACTTTGAGATATTTGAAATAAATTTTCTTCTTCGATGAAAAGACTGAAAGATAGTCCATGGGTGGTGCATTTATGAACCAAAATTGAAGTGAATTATATCACAAGTTGATCACATAGTTATTACAAAATCTTGCAATATTTCACTTAGGGCAGAAGTAGAAAGGAAAAAAAATGGAGTTCTGACACAGCAAAGACCGGTGGACTATGGAGGTGACTCGGTGAGACCCACCTAAGTAATTTAGACCTAGCTGAGAAGCTATTTTCATCAAAATCTTAAGATTTAAATAATGGAAGAGAGTACAGACAAACCCAAAGTTAAAAAACAAAAAACCAAAAAGACTAAGACTTTGGATCAACTAGACATTAAAAATCCTAAGAGACTCCTAAATGAAGACCTGATAGATCAATACCCTGGGTCGGGTCTGAGACCCAAGAGGATTGCTCAAATGAATCCTTCCATGGATTGACTATGGGACAAACATAAGGGCTTAGGGGATATTTGGACACTGCAATGAGGGTACGACCTCTTCATGTACCATTACAGAAAATAATTTATGTTTCAACCAGTCTACAATCCATGGAGGCCGAACCTAGGGAGACTTGTGGTGCCCAATGTTTTTGTGAATGCAGAGCTAATTAAAGCTCTTTCTATCAAATATCACCCCAAGAAAATAACTATCCAGTCACATGGTGGGGGATACATGCTTTTTATTTCTAGGGATCTCATTTCTAATGTATTTCAATTAGAGTGATCACTAAATTTATCGTTCACGATCAAAGATCTCTTGACAAAGTATCGACACATGGATACCAGCTATAAGAGATGGAAATTACCTTTGCATAGGCCCAAGGATTAAGGAGGCCAACTCAAAAGGTTCTCTAGCAATGAAAACCCTCCTTTCTATGAAGATTTGTTTGAAGAGTATTTTCAATACACCTATTATTCAGTTGGTCAAGTTTTCGGAGTAGAGGTTCCACCTCTCATGTTGATTTCCCCAATGGTCTTAGCTTTAGACATAAAGAGGAAGGATTCTAGGCCATTTGATTATTCTAGCTACTTGGCCAATGCCCTACATCAAGGGCTTGAAAAGATTAAAAATAATAGTGATAATATTAATTTTGAACACGATTATTTTCTTATGCATTTGCTTTTGTATGAGGGACAAGTTAGAGGGGTCTGGAGTGAAGAATTAATGATAAAAGATACATATGAAACTAGAGATTTAAAACCTATACAAATGTGGACTTCATTATGGTACAACCAATTTGGTAGGTCTCATTACCTTTATTTTGAATAATTTTTTGTAAAACCATTCATGAAGTTGTTGGGATATCTGTGCAATTAGAACCTATCCCAAGAAGTACAAATATTTCTAAGACCAAAGCAAAATGATCGGAGAAATAAATTGAATCATAATTGGGGAGACTGGTATGCTTTCCCTAATTGTACAGTGATAAGGGTTTATGGGTTTGAAGGGGCTCCACACTTGATGCCATGAGTAGTTCCTGACTAAATTGCTTATTTATAAATTGTGAGGAATTAGAAAAATATGATGCCAAACACCTCAACGGACATAGCAAAAAATCAATTATGCCCAACACCTTATGTTTTGGAGACTCTATAGTGGTTTCCAATGAAGGATATGGAGAAATTGATGGTAAATTAGCATAGTACAACCTAACTCTAGGTGATGTAAGGAAACAATTTGATGCAGAATGGTTTATTCATAAGGCAAGATTATCACAGGGGCTATCAAGGTATGAACATTTATTCTCAATCGAAGATGTGATAAGAAACCATGATGAGGCTTCCACCAAGGAAAGAATGGTTGCCTATAACAAGATTATGCTTGCAGAGGAATGGAAGATAAAAAATGTCCCATCTTATTCAAAGGAATTTGGTGAGATACACGATCCTTTAACAAGAATTGAGCAACTCATCGCTCATGTCAATGAGCTGGTAAAGGATGTTCCCCCAATTTTTTTTGATGTACCTCATGCAACCTATTCAAGAGTACAAGCTGAAGACATAGAGCCCTTGGATTACATACCTTCACAGCCTACTCCTGAGGTATTTTTTTCTATAGATACTAATATAAGTGAAGAAAAGCAGGGTGATGAAGAGGGTGAGCAGGTCAAACAAATAAGTGCTCATGCGATTGCATAGTATGAGCCCCCTCAAGAGTAGAATATTGTAAGATTTGAGGCATCGAATGAACTATCTGATGATGTGAGGGTCAGGGTTGGACAACAGTTTATTTTTTATTGTGATTTTGTTAAATATTTTGAATTTAAATCATTTGTTTATGAATATAAAGGCATAAAAATGAGACAAAAGATACAAGATATCACTCTTGAATAGGAGGCAACCACTCTCGAGGAATTGAAAAGGGAGGTAGATAAGGAAACAGAGTCCATCACTCCTAAAAGAGGAAGGGAATTGCTTCAAGAAGCAATAGTTTTGCTCCTACCAAGGTGGGATAATAGCTCTTCAATTGTATTTGATAGCTTCAAAAACAAAGGGGATAAGACAATAAACTTAATAGAAGAAGCAAGTGACAAAATGTATTCAGGATCTGGGTACAACCTAGACGAAGCCACCTTGCTTATTTGGTCACTGTATCCCCATGATAAAAGACCTGTTATAATTAGTAATCCAAACCAAGTTTTTGGACATCTCTTGGTTCAAAGAGTAGGGGATACCAACCCTATGGAGGCAACATAATTGAACATAAATGTGGAAAATTTTACCAAAGCATAGATCAAAAAATTTATTAAGGAAAATGACAAATTGAAGAAGGAGCTAGAAAATCAAAGAGAAAGAACATCTTCCTCCTCCACATCAGATTTGTACTCCCCATGGCTTGAAAAATATAAGAGAGTGCTTGATGCATTGGCTGATGCAACCTATTGGAAGAATTGCCATCTGAAATCCCAGGGGAAATGCAAAGAATTGGAGAAAGAAGTGAAAACCATGAAATATAACACTGTATCTGAAATGATGAAGTGTGTTGATGAATATTGGAAAGTATTCAAATAGACACGCATTGCATTGGTGGAGAATGAACAATTGCAGCCTAGCATGATGGAAAAAAAAAAGGTGCTCATAGATAAGAATGTCATATTGTTGATATATAACAAGTTGGTAGAATCACATAATGGATACCATAACAGGCTTAGGGGAGATTTTGACTGCTTTGATTTAGTCCCAACACTTCATATTGGCATTGGAAATCTATGAGAATATGATTATTGGAAGGAAGAGCTTGTTGGGCTTATGACTACTGTGTTGCAAGAAATAAATGATGAGGATATGGTTTTACAGAACACTCATAAGAAACTAGAAAAAATAATGTCTATGAAATATGATATGAAATAGGTAATCTCGAATGTGGACACCTACGTTGAACAAGAGTACATCCATCACCTCTCTGCAGTCAATTTGTTTATTACCCAAATTGTAGATGTGTCAAAATCAGATTCAACGGGACAACCATTAGATTCAGAGTAAGAACGCCAGCCAACAACATGATGAGTGCCCTATCATGGAGTGGAAGATTTGAATAGATCTTAGGTGGTCATGGGCTTCTACTTGGAGATTAATGGATCGGTGCATTCACCTACGACACTATTTTATTTATAATTTCAGTTATGTTTAGTTGTCAAATGTCATGACTTTTTGTAATGGGTTTGTAGCTTTTTTCCTCTCATATATAAGACAGATCAAGAACCGAATGGGAGATCATAACATCATTTTTAATTATACTTTAGAGTAGAAAATACTAAGAAGATAGATAATAGATTGCACCAATTCGCCCATCCATCTCATATCATAAACTATTTTTATAATGCATATCATTTGAAGATCAATACAATGGTGAAGGTTACACATAATTACTTATTTGTTTTCGAGTGTTCAACTATTATGGATTCATATGATTATATGTTATTAACTTATTTTTTTGTCTCCAAAGTGGTTTTTTATGTTATTCAAATTGAGTGTGTGGAAGTACATTTAATTTATCAGTACATTGAATTTGAATTCTTCAGGAATAGGGGTTGTGACCATGGGGTTTTAGATTTATTTATGGACGTGATCAAATAGTAATGTGGGCCACAAAATGGATCTTGTCACACAAATCTCTGCAATTTGTGTTAATCATAAAATCAAATGTAGTGTATTTTTGTAGTATGTGGGATGCGGGTGAGGCATAAGTTGGTGGATACCGATCGGGATTTTTTGTCCCAACATAAAAAAAGCTAACAGTTCAACATCCATAACTTAGAAGCTCTACCAAGAAGTAAATATAGTGAGCTAACAGTTCAACATCCATAACTTGGAAGCTCTACCAAGAAGTAAATATAATGAGCTAACAATTCATCACCATATAGTTCATATTTCAATTGTGTTAAAATTAAAACTTGAACATGTACTCAGCGATTCATCACTCAACTCAATGCTTTTAATAACATTTTAACAATAGTATTAGTAGCATATACAACAATGAACATCAACAATCATTTCATTATTAATGTGTATCTCGTATTTGAAACCACAGACTTTTTCTTCAAATGATAAAATAAATAATATAGATAATTGAACATCATCACATTATTGAAGTTTGAATTTGATATTTTTTATTGTTTTTCACATGAAGGAGTACATATTGGCATTGGCAATGAAAAATATTGTCAACTCCCAAAGACAAGTCTGCACAGAGCTGAGTTGGAACTTGGAAACTCATATTATCAAAGATTCAAAATTAAAAATCAAGTCATTGTATCAACTTTTCTAGTAACTTTCACTCTTTAGGTGGTGGAATTTCCATTTGTTCTAACTGATGTTGTTTGACTTGAAGTTTTGTTAATATTTCATGATTGTAATTGGAAGTTGAACCTGTCTTGAATTCTTCAGTCAATTTTGCATTCAATTTTATCAGTGTTCTGATGGAATCCAAATAGTTCACCACATCTAGGTTCTGAGGAAACTGGTCCAAATCAATCTCCCTTGCACCCTCCATCTTCTTTCTGAAACCATCATTTCCAATGAATCGGTCATTTGTGTCAAAAGCCTCTAGAAAACCAAGCTCTATGAAGTTCCTTACCTTTTCATCCACCACCTTTCATCTTGTCGACAACCAAATGCAAATATTCCTTTGTTCCACGCATTCTCGAACACTTTTCAATGATAGATGACAACTTCATTGAGGTTTCAATCCAATTAGTAAACCCTTTTGATTTCAAATCATTGCCACTAGCTTTGTAGATTGTTTGTAGAACTTGATTTTCAAATTTTTCTAATTCCAGCACATTTTTGTTGTCCACTAAATATTTGTTAAGCTTCTTATAATGTTGTCTGATAGCATCAATCAATTGAAGCATGTCACACAAATGATCAAATCTCTGCATTATTTCATCCTAGATCTTTTGTTTCATATGCCTCACTATATCTCTACAAAATGCAAATAACTTATTTTGACAAGACTTAATTTCTTCTTTTGCTTCCATCAGCTTTGTCTTCTTTCATTTTTTTCTCTGTTTCTCCATTTTTTGTTCCCATTGTACATTTCCATTTGCCATGCTTAGTCTTAATTTTTCTGAAGTGGATTTTTCCTCATCATATTTCTTGTTGCTCTCATCTAGCCTTCGCTTTAGGTCATTCACTTCTCTCTCATTTGGTTTATCCTCTTTGATTGTTGATGTAGAGGTAGATTTGTTTATTCTTTTTTCGAATTCATTGCTCTTGTTATTTGTTGCTTTCCTCTTTGCTTTCTCAATTTCTAGGTCTGCCTGTAACTTTTCTATTTGGGTTTGCAACCTTTTCTTCTCTCTATCTTTCTTTAGCAATGATGTGTACACCAATTCATTGTTCTTCTTTGATACATTAATTTTGTCTATAATTTTTAGGCCAGAAAAATCTAATTAAAAATTGGTTACCTGGTATTCAGATCAATCCATCTAATTTTTTTGGTTTGTTTTGAACTGTGGGAACAACAATTGTGTACTCCATGATTTCTTTATTTTTTTTAAATGTGGGTAATACCATGGCTGTTGTAGGCTCTAAAGTTACAGCAGACGCACTCTCCATTAGTTGCTTCTTTTCTTTTTTATACAAGTCTGATTTCGCTTTAAACTCTTCAACAAAATCATAACCCGAGGAGGCAAGAACAACGGAATGCTTGAATGGTGAAGGAATAGGAGTACTATTAGTTGCTAATGATGTCATAGCCAAACTATCTCGCATTGGGGGAATACTTGGAAATAACTCCTTTGTTGTGAATCCACTGATACTGTGACTTGGACCTATCAAAATCCTTTACCTCTTTTGATTTCCTTGATCACCTAGTGTTTTTGTGGTATCTTGTATTGTTTTCCTTGTGTGTAATTTTTTGTTGTAGCACATGTTGACCACTACTAGTACGACTACCCATACCATCCCCACCAACGGCACTGCCAGTTACACTAAGCTCTCCACCATGGTCACATCCTAGTTTTGATTGTATCTGACCATGAGGATGAGGATTAGAATCTCTAACAAATTGAGCTTCACTTGTATGCCCTTGGTCTACTTTTTCACCTCCAAGTCCAAGGCCAGATTTATCAACTGGTTTTTTATGCTCAACATTTGTTACCATCCAAGGGCCTTGTCTTTGGGACCCCAAAGGACCACCTTCATAACCCATTTTTTCAACTATGGTTGCTCCTAAAGTATATGCTGAAGCATATGCTTCTTTTGTAGCCTCACTTAGACCAGGTTTGTAATTGGCATGGATTTGTTCTACTTCTTCCCTACCATCCCTAGATTCATCATCACTTTTTTTGTTTCCATGTTCACCAAGATGCTCTATATTCCACAATTTGATAAAATATTTATCTTCTTTGTTATATCCATACTCTGCAAGAGCTCTTGGATCACCTAGCTCCTTCCTCATAGACCAAAAGGCATTAATTTTTTATCATGAGCAATTTTTATTTGTAACTCCCTTCTCTAGAGAACCTAGAATTTTTACTCTACTAGATGTTTTATCACTTTTTTCATTAGAAAATTTGTATGTCCTGATTGTCTTTCATTGCAATGCCATAATTTTTGCTAACATTTGTTCAAAAGAAATACCATTCTCAACAACACTTTTCTCCATTTCTATTTTGACCTCATCCCAAGAATCCTTGTTTCTCAAGTTTTCAAGAAAGGGTTTACTTTGATGTTGAATTCTACTTGCAGCATTCCTATTAGCCACAATCATTGATTTAATGATGTCACGTGGATCATACTACTAGTGAAAAATAGCATCAAAGTCAAAAAAAATCAAAATATTATGTGCCACACTAAATGATTTTCTCTTGAATGTGAACCCTCCACATGAAAAAGGTAAAGAAGGAAATAAGGTCTTCTTTTGCTGACTGAGAAAGTGTAGTTCATCAGCACTCTACACCTGCCTTACATATTCCAATGCAAAAACCCTTTTTGTCACATGAATTGGAAGCTTGTATGGTTTTACTCTCAATCCATAAAATATTAGCACAGTATATTCTTCCATAAGTACTAATCAGCCAATTGTATTTATTTTCCTAGTTGCATGCAGTTTCTACATGACATAGGCATTCTAGGCATTGGAGTATTTGTAATTGCTTGATGTAATGGAGCCAAAAAGTAGTCTACAAAATGATTGTAGTTTCTTCGAGAATCATGCATCCTTATCTCAGTGGTCCATTCATATCCTGGAGCCATTTTCTTTTCTTTGGCATTACTATAGGGCTGAATCTAAAGCTTGTGGGTCTGAAACATTCCTCTAAATTTGAATAGAAAAAGATAGCACAAGTAGGTTGTGAACCTAAATGTCTTGGTGGAACCTGCTTTAACCATTAAAAAAAAATTATGCATGGATTCTAAAATGTGTTGAATATAATTATATTTGACATGTTGAACACCATAATGGATATTAACTACCATTTCAAGGAGGCTTGCACCCACTTCCAAATTGCTATACAGACCGAGGAAAAATTCTAGCATGGAAATAGTATCATGAACCCATGGCTTAAAAATATCCAAATTATAAGTAGGCTTATGATCACCTTTCAATTTGTTTCTATCCTGAACTATTTTATTTAAGAAATCATTTTTTTCCCTTTTCTTCAACTGCTTCATAATCACTAGCAAGATTTTCCAGGTCAATGTTGATGTTTCCAAATTCTTCGGTTGTAAACCCCAACACATTTCCAAGTTATTCTGCATTAATGGATAACAATTATTCTTGTCTATCTTTATTAACAATTTATCTTTTGTTATCATCATAATTTTGGGCACAGACCATGATAAATTTTGGGCAAAGGAAAATCTCATGTAACATCATGCACCCGAATCCAGTTACCCACGATGCACTGATACTATTAACTTGTGTTTACTTTGCAGCCTTATTCTGAGATGAAAATCTAAGTTCTGAGGTACGCCTACCATAGATTTTAGGATCATAAATATCATGGTATCCATCAGTGAAACTTGGGGTTTTAAGCAATTTTGCATAATGTATTTTTTATCAGACATTGATCTAGTGGTACTCGTGGTAGACATTCTTATACAATGTGAAGTTGAGAAATTTGAATTCCCTAATACCTACTAGTCCTCCTTAATTTTTTTTAATTCTTAATTCTCTAAACCCAAACTTCAAACTTTGACAAAATAAGATTTTAAGAAATGTCAAACGATGAAACGTAGCTATAGGAATTCTTTCACTTACCCAGATTTTGAGTCCCAACTCTTGAAAAGATTAATGTTGACAGTCGTGGAAACTGGAATGGATTTGTTGGAAGTGGAATTGTGGAATCCAAAATAGGGTGGTGCACTGTAATGAGCAATCTAAAGAGTGAATACTAAAATCTCCCCATGTGTTAACCCTCTCACTTAAAAACAAAATCATTGTACAATTTCAAAGTGCAAAGTGCTTTAAATTCTTTTTTTCTCAAAATTTGAACATTAAAGTGAATGAAAGGTCTCTACAAGTTGCAAATTATTAACCATTGATCTTTCTAAATCTAACAGTTATAGGGTGATTCTGGAGGTTGAAGTTCGCAAGCCTATCGCTATGTACATTTCATTATAGAATGCAACTACAACCATACATCAAATGTTCATCCAACAGTTGAAACTAGACTAATTTATGATATTAACTTAAAAAAATAAACATGACACATGTATTTTAAAGTTTTTTTAAACTTTTGCGTGCTAGGGTTGGCATCAAGGCCAAGGGGCCGGTAACTTAACATTGCAAAGGACTTAAAAAAAAATCCCCGTGTGTTGACCCTCTCACTTAAAAAAAATTCACTTGACAATTGACACTTAGCAACACAAAGTGCTTTAAATGTTTTTTTTCTCAAAATTGGAACATTAAAGTGAATGAAACGTCTTAGGTCTACAAGTTGAAAATTATTAACCGTTGATCTTTCTAAATCTAATAGTTATAGGGTGATTTTGGAGGTTTAAGTTGGCAATCCCATCACTCTGTGCATTTCATTACGGAATGCAACTACAACCATACATCAAATGTTCATCCAATGGTTGAAACTTGAGTAATTTATGATATTAACTTTAAAAAATAAACATGACACATGTGTTTTAAATTTGTTTTAAACTTTTGTGCGCTAGGATTGACATCAAGGCCAAGGGGCCGATAACTTAATGTTGCAAAGGACTTGAAAAAATCTCACCGTGTGCTAACCCTCTCACTTAAAAAAAAATCACTTGACAGTTGGCAGTTGACACTTAGCAGTACAAAGTGATTTAAATGCTTTGTTTCTTGAAATTGGAACATTAAAATTTAAAGTGAATGAAATGTCTTAGGTCTACAAGTTGCAAATTCTTAACCGATGATCTTTCTGAATCTAACAGTTATAGGGTCATTCCGGAGGTTTAAGTTGGCAAGCCCATCGCTCTGTGCATTTCATTACAGAATGTAACTACAACCATACATCAAATGTTCATCCAACGGTTGAAACTTGAGTAATTTATGATATTAACTTTAAAAAATAAACATGACGTGTTTTAAAGTTGTTTTAAACTTTTGTGCACTAGGATTGGTATTCAAAATTGGAACATTAAAGTGAATGAACGTCTTATGTCTACAAGTTGCATATTTTGAACCATTGATCTTTCTAAATCTAACAATTATAGGGTGATTCCAAAGGTTTAATTTCAAAATCCTATCAATCTGCATTTCATTATGGAATTCTTTTTGTGTGAAGATTTAGAGTGTAGTTTCTTTTTATGTCGAGAGTTTTCAATGCAGAGCCGAATGGCTAGGTCTTCCAAGATTGTCAATGTCATTGAGATTTTTGTGGTGGACTTGGCTCGGTTTGGGGCCGATACTCCCATATCACTTCAAATGATGGAGAGTCTAACTTCCTTTAGGGCCATCACAGACCAAAGGCTCCAGCGGATTCTATTAAATTATGAGTCATTGGTGTTAGTGGTTGTGAAAATGGTTCTGGGTTCCGGCAACCTAGAAAGTAGATAGCATGGAAGAGATAATTTATAGGTCTCTTCTTAGTTCTTAGCCTCTATGTTGGATAACCTAGTGCTGAAAGCGGAAGCTAGAATCTTAATGCTCAAAAATTTTAAACACGACTTGCTTGGAGGGATGGATGAGATTCTTTGTGTGGTGGTAGAAGGCAAAGGCTTCCTGCGACCTTGCGACATGGAGAGAGTGGGAACGGAGGATATGGTGAAGATATACCCATTTCTCTTGGATTTCCAAGGACCTGGATTAATGTGCACCATCGGATGATTGCGTGGTTGTTGTGATTTTTCTTAAAAAAATCTTTGGTCTAATGGCAGTCGACAGTGAGGATTGGAAGGAGGATTTCAAAGAATTTGCACAGTTAAATATTTTTTTGTAAATTGGTTAATCGGTGATAGCTATTTTTGTCTCATAGATGATATTTTTTGGTTTTTCTATGCTTTTTCAATCTCATCTGGTTAATCGATGTCAATATTAATAATGGGGTTTTTTGGTTAGTATTTACTAGGGTCTGTTTTGATATCATTTGGTTGTTGTAAATGATATTTTGATGGGAGGGGTAGCATGATATATTTTTTCTTAAATTACCTGCATGGCAGATGCATGTACTTTAGACTTATATTAATAAAATATGACTCTAACGTATCAAAAAAAAAAAATCAATAATGACAACATTTAGTGTTTATAATGTTGTATGTCACATTAATGGCAACTTTCTTTTTTCATTTGTATATCTTTTTATTTTACTTTTAAATCTACATGCATTTATTTCTTAAATAGATATACCACAAAAATATACCACACTTTGATTTTGTGATGAATGCAAATTATAGAAATTGGTGTGAAAAGATCCATATTATAGCCTACATTGTATCCATAAACAGATTTGAAATCCCACACTCATAGTCCTTCCCCCATTCCTAACAAAATTCAATACCATCGGCATCGGCCTAACAATGCTTTATTGACGGAACCCTCGTCACAGCCCCACTGATAGCCCAAAAAAAATAGATCACAACCTAGTATTAGTGTAACAATACTCTATCAAGTTAACTCATAAGGTGCACTCCCTGATATATCGATAGAGTCAACAAAAGTAAGCACAACGCTCTAACACATAAACATCGGTGGAATGAATGATTGCACTCCCCCGATGTCCCGATATAACCATGAATTATCAAGTGCATATTGCATAAAGTATATTACTTAATTTCTCAAAGGAAAAAAAATGATTTGAATATATTAATAGACAATGAAGTTTTGAACTCAGAAAAAAACTCTTTACTATAAGTGTAAATGAATAACAAAGAATAACACAACACAACCATTTATTTTATTTCAACTAAATTTCAATGTTGAACATTATTACATATCTTTTTAAAGACGATTAGTTGTAGAGCAGGCAAGCTCCTATTTTTTTATAAATAACAGATGTCAGTGTGTCATGTTAGTACTTTACATAGACACAATTTAATAATTTACTCCAAGTTGTTACTCATTACAATGGACTACAAATTGATTCCAATTTCCAAGCTTTTGCTACTGAAAATTTACTACAAATGTAACTCTAAAATAAATACATGATTCCATGACAACGTAATACAAATGTGGCTTTGAAAAAAAATGTATGATTCCAAGATTTTGTTGGCGGATTTGCCAACCATGTTGGGGGAAGGGGGTTCTAATCATTCTAGGTAAATGGGATCCGTGAAGATACAAAATTTACTTATCCCCTTTGAAAACCAAAGTCATGTAGAAGATGTAATACAAATATCTCTTTAAAAATAAATGCATGGGCTTGCCTAGCCAACCATGCTGGGGAAATGGGAGTTGTTAAGATACAAGAGGAGAAGCAAATCTGCTCCCATATTTTGCATGCAACTTCCATGCACTGGTAAGCACTTACCTCCATCAAAGCTCCTCATCCTGGTTCAAAACCTGTCTGAGAAGTCAAGTTAACCAAATCAACTTCTTTCCAATTCCACCCATTCTGAACTTGAAGTAAATTCATCTTTTACTGATTACTCTATAGCTACATAACTATAGGTAGGAAAATTTGCAATATCCTCAATAATACTGCATCATCTTCTTTGTGAATCCTTATTAACCCTAGAAAATAAAAACCCTTATGACACTATCCACTATTCACTAAATCACTATCCATATTTATGGGCCACCAGTACTGCTACCAACCTATGTATAATGATAATCATGATTCATGTACAATTAAAATGTTTAATTTGATTGATGTCTAGCTACATGCCAACTGTACCTCAAGTTGACAAGCTGTCAAAATCAATCAAAATCGCCAGTGCCACTCAAAGTTCAAACGATATGAAATCATTACAAATATTGTTTCATTAAAGCTATTAGTTGTCCAAGAAATTGCTTTGGATGTTCATATCACATATGGAATTAATCGCCACCACTGCCAGCACTAGCAGTACGACAACCACACTTTCTTCAAAAGGATTGAGAATTTCAATTAAATAAAATGTACAACGTCGAGGCATTGAAAAGATAAAATGAGTGATGAGTGATGAGCCTTGATCTCGCCACATGTTTGTATCTAACGATTCTAGTGTTATTCTGGATGTTTCAATTCACAATTGTAGTGCATCTGAGATTTACTTCTGAAATGCAACTCTTTTTGCTTGTTGGTGTACAAATTTTTCACTTTAACCATGAAAGTAGATGCAAGATATTTGCAAAAAATAAGTAAAGAAAAGCGATAGTTTCTCTTTTAAAAAATGAATTGATCCAAACACATTGCACAAAGTCTCATAGATGAAAATATATCCATTCTGACCTAACAGATAAACATTGAAGAATAATCATGAAGAAACATAATTCATTAATAATTAAAAGGAAGCATTAATAAATACAAAGATTTAGAAATATATTATTTTATCTCTCTAATGCCAAAAATGTGGATTCACAAACCCGTCACCCCACATCCTGTACAATCAAAAAGTGCTCAAAATTTGAAACACAATTCATTCATAATTAAAAAGAAGCATTACTAAATACACCGATTTAGAAATATATTATTTTATCTCTCTAATGCCAAAAATGTGGATTCACAGACCCGTCACCCCACACCCTATACAATCAAAAAGCGCTCAAAAGTTGAAACACAATTCATTCATAATTAAAAGGAAGCATTAATAAATACACTGATTTAGAAATATATTATTTTATCTCTCTAATGCCAAAAATGTGGATTCATAGACACAAACCCGTCACCCCACACCTTGTACAATCAAAAAGCACTCAAAAGCTAAAACTACCCCCCCCCCCTCCCCTATCATTACATCTCACAAAAGGATTCATGCATGTTGTTAAACCACTGTAGGTACTGAGATTTTGTACAGTTCTAACTGCATTTCCATAACTAAATTGTGAAATTTTACACCTTCTTCTTCTTCTTCTAAAATTAAAATCACCTTGTTGTACTCGGCATAGCTAGTTTTCTCTTTCCACGCCACTCAACACAGCTGGGAAATGATGTCAAGTTTCTTTTCTTCAAGCCAATTCAAATCTAGTTGCATGATGGCCACAGGTTCATCTTCCCATTCCCTGATATTTCTAGGAAGTACCATTTTGAGGAAACTGAGTCTGGAGATGAAAATGCTACCACCTTTCATTGTATGCAGGCTCACTTAACTTCATCGGCATCAAGTGACCATTTATTTTCCAAGAAAAAAGTGTCAATATGCTACTAAATATTATGTTAAACCTCAAGTTGGTGTTTGAAATCATTTGAGAAGACATCCCTTAATGGAACCGTACAATTCATTAAATGTTAATGAGCTGACACTTCAAAAGTTGTGCATCTCACCGAGGTTGCCCCATCGTTGAGAAACATAACTCTATAACCATTTGTATGGTAATAAAATATCAACCATATTTCTAGAAATCTAACGATTCTAGTGTTATTCCAAAGGTTTCAATTCGCAAGTCTAGTGCTTTAGAGATTTACTTCGGGAATGCAGCTACAGTCGTCCATCAAACATTCATCGAACGGTCCGTATGATTTTTTATTGGCATATCTATTTATTTTGCCACTGAATTTTTTTATTAGTTTGAGATTCTATTTAATTCGCCAATGAAAATATATATTTTTCTTTGAAAAAATGTTTTAATCGCCAACAATTTTTTATTTATTTTTGAAAACAAGATTTAATGCGCCAATGGAAAAAAAAATTGGTTTGAAAAGCGGTTTTAATCGCCAATGAAAATATTTTATTTGATTATAAAAATTTGCAATTCGCCACGATTTTCCATAGACTTCTAGGGATTATTAAATATTTGCCAATTGAGATTTTTTTCCCCAAAAAATGAAAAAAATCGCCAATAAAATTAATATTTTTTATTGGGAAGTATATAGGATTCACCAGGATTTTACACCTTCGTCAAGGGGGGGGTTTCTTAAATTTTTCCTTGATCTCCTATACCCTATGGTTGGAGTGTTGCACTTGTGTGAATGTTATGTTGGGTTATGTGATTATGTGACTCCAATTTCTAGCTTTGAGTATGGATTCAGTTCAAATGGTGCTAAGTCCTATGGTAAGGTAGGCCAGTCACTGTTGTGATCATTCTTATTATTTATGCTTTGATGTGAATGTCTCTTTCATGTAAAAAATTATTTTTTGGTTTATGCTTAGTCTTTGATTATGACCTATTTAAGTGAAGTTAGTTTCTAGGTCAGTTATGTAGTTGGTAACTATAGTTGTCATGTGGGTGGTAAAGTGTGATTTAATGTTATTATATATATGTATATATTGCTATGGTTATTCTTTGGTGTGAGTGAATATTGGTTATTAATATTATTATGATTATATGTGAATTATGTTTTATGAAAATAAGGTTATAAATATTAACATAGTCTAATGTTATTTATTGAATATTAATATGTATATTAGTAAATATTTAAATATTAATATGTAAGCATATGTTATATTTATATTTTGATTTACTATTTTGGTGGAGTGGCTATTTTAAGGAGGTTCTTTTATTTTTTATAATGTTTTGAATTTATTCGGTGGGAAACCTAAACAAATGAGTTAATTATGTGAGTTAATTTGATTATTTATTTTATTAGTGGGTTGAGGATAGGTGCTTTAATTTAATATTTTAATATTTTATTTTATGAGATATTTTATTTCCTTGGTTTATTTTGGAAAAGAAGAGTCTTTTGGGGAAAAAGAAAGAAAGTTACTTTCTTTTTTGTTTTCTTTTTTTTTAGTTTTATTTATGGGAAAAATTGAGAAATTTGTTTTTCACTTTATTTTGTGCATGAAATTTAGAGGATTTTGAAGAGATTTTTGGGGGGTTGGAAAATGGAGAGAAAATGGAGAGATTCTACATGGTTTTGAAGTAATTTTTCAAAAAAAAATTTGGGAAATTTGGAGTGGTTTTAAATCGAAATTTGGAGGAGAGTGATTTGGAATTCAATTATGATTTGAGGGAAATGGATTTTCTGCTAGTTTGTGAGGAATTGGATTTTTGATCGTGCTTTGGATTAAGGAATTCGGGTTTGGAAAGCTTCTTCAATTTTCAGGATCTTGCATTCAAAAATTTCATGTTTTGAGGTAGGTTTTGTACTTAATTTATAATTTGTGTTTTAAATTCATAGAGATCTATATGGATGTTATAGAATATGTTATTTGAATGTTTTGAAGTGTTTCTTTCAAGTTATGAAATTCTTTTATATGTTGGGTTTTCTCATTTTGATGTTTGAGTGTAATCAGGTATTGTTATACCTCACATAACCAACCCATCTTTTGCCTTGGTCAAAATGGGTCCCCCTTTGTGTTTTTTTATCTTTTGTTGATTTTCAAACAAAGTTTTGGGGTCTTTTATTTCAAACACTTTGTTTTTCTTTGGTTTAGTCTGTCGGAACCAGAGCCAGAACCAAATCGGGTAGTGAAACTTCCTTTAAGACTTGTTCCTATCCCTGTCCCAACAGTCTTTCTTTTAAACCTTTTGTTTTGTCTTTATCGAAGCTGGAGCCGGATCGGACGTTAAGTTGGTATTTATTCAAAATTGCAAAATCAAAATCCATCTCGTCTCCGCCTCCGCTTTTTGAACTTTTGTTTTACTTTAAGTCCTTGTGTTAAGTTTTATTATTTCGGTCTTTTTGTTTTGCCTTTGTGTTTGGTTTTTTTTTGTGCTTTGTTGGTGGAATCAGACCCGGAACGGGAACGAAGTTGGGAAATTCCTTGAGTTTCCAAATCAGATTCTATTCTGATTTCACTCCCGTCATTTTTTGGTTATTGACTTTTTACTGAAGTCGCACTATAGTGAAGTATTTGTTCTTCTCCAGTTTCGACTCCATTTAACTGCATTTAATGCATTAATGATAGCTGCCATGCGTAGGTAGAAACTCTGAATTTTATCTTAATTAAGGATTAAACTGGTTATTATTATCATTGTTAAGAAATCAAAAGAGCGTAGTGGAACAACAGTGGATTTCATCTTAGTGAATCGATTGAAAGAGGAGGAGATAGTTTCTTGTGAATTCCTTCAAAAGGTTTGCCAAGTTTTGCGTCTGAGGTAGGGTTCCTATTCTCATTTTTTTTTTTTTAATTTACTTTTGCATTCTCTATTCATGATTGATTGTTTTGATTTTTGGTCAAGTTTTTCGTCTCAGTAGGTTGGTGTGTTTGTTTTTCTTTCTTTCTTTGTTGTTCTTGGTTTCATTTTGGTTTGTGTTTCTAGTTTTTTAGTGAGTTTGAGCGTGGTTGTTTTCATGTTTTGTCGTAATCACGTCATGTTGTGTTGGTTTTTTAAATGTGTAGGTTAATTAGGGTTTTTACAGTGAGGTAGATTAAATCTAGGTTTGTATAGTGTTAGAATTGGTAGAATCTGGTTTTTACTTAGGATTTTATTGTGCATTCGTCTGGTTAAAATAGAGGGGTTAAATCCGTGCCCTAGTTTTATATCATGTTTTCTAGATTAGGTTTTTTTATGCATTTCTAAGATCACGTTTAAAAATGATTAAATATGATGCCCTAAAATATAGTCGCCCCACGGTCATATAGGCATGGTCCTTTCATGCTATATTTTAAGCCTTATTTTGTTTAATATGACCTTGGTCTTTAAATCATGAAGTAATACATTAAATTGTTAAAATCGTTGATGACGTCATGGTTGACATAGCTGGAAGCAGGATAAGAATTGATTTATAATTTTGGATATGTTTTATGATTAGTGTCAATTCTATTTTCCATCCCGTCTCCGACTTCACTTGTAGTAAGAAGCTTTATTTCAAGATAATGTTAACCTTAACAGAAGCAGAAACAGAACTGAAACAGAATATGAAAACAGAAAATCTGAAGGAAACCGAATCTGTTTCCATTCCGGTTTCGGTTTCGATCATTATTCCATTCCCACTCCGAGCCCACTTCTAGTTAGTAGAATGTCAATGATAGTTTTTTCTTTGAGCCTAGCAGTATGTTGAAAGAGGATTGTTTAAGATATTTGTTGTCTGGTTTTGCCTTCGATGTATGTTTGAAAGGTGTGATTTTAAGACACATTTTAAGAAGTTTATTCAAAGATCTGACTAGAGGTTTTTGTTGCAGGAAAGCTGAAAAATGTCGGGAACATCAGGAGAAGCGTCCCAAAGGAACTGACCTACATGAACATCAAAGGCAGTAGCCAAACCCAAGAAGATCAAGCCAGGAAAATTACCTTATACGTTGAGGTATAACCACAAGAGTCTTGTTGTCACAGTAAGCAAGGCAGAATCAAATTGGTCAGACATCATCGACACAAATCTGGGCCAATACAATTTTGAGGAGTTGTTTGCAGAAATGTTTGCTGAAGATATCATAGGGAGAACACAAAGAATTGTTGAGTCTAGATTAGCTCATATCACCCTGTTTCTTATATCTATCCAGTGCCCAGAGTTAATCTTGACATCAGCCAATGCTTACAATCCGGCTACCCGATAATGCATGGATTCACAAAACAATGTAATCATTGATCTCACTCCTCAAGCATTTCAAAATATATTTAGTGTCCCGGATCCCAAGAACTTGGTGCAGTTGAAGGATGCAGAAGCTTTAGAGAAATACAGTAAATATAGGGAATCCAACAAGTCCCACTTGAATAAAAAGTGTTTGAGAATGGAAAAGAAGTCTTTATCCAAGCTGGCAGACCAACCAAAGAGGGCAGATTTCTACAAAGAAGTATCATATTTGATAATGATGTTGTCTAGGGATTTTGGGAAGAGAGATGCCTTTTATTTCAAGGGGTGGATGTTTCCCCTCATCCAAACAATCTTAAATGGCTCCCATCAATTTGATTGGCTGATGATTGTATCAGATGCCATTCATGATTAGTTGACCAGCATAAGGGAGACTAAATGAATTTTTCATAACTTCTTGCATTGTGTATGCAGCAGCAAGAGTAGGTGTCTTCCTAGGTTTGAACAGAGTGGGGATAATGGGAGAGTTAGATGGATAGAAGAAGGTATGGGAGCATTATAACCAGTTGTCCCTACAAGTTGCTGAGACTCAATACAGAAGGGTTAATGATGCATTCATATATGTGGTCATCAACCAACTCAATGGAAATGTAGGGTACAAATTGAGTCAAGAGGCCATGGCATTTATTGCTGAATGGGGATGTTGGTACATTCAATAACCCAAGTTTACATATTTCAGGTTAGCTGGTTTTGAAGGTCATCCACATTTTCCGCCAAGGTGTTGCAATAACATGATAGTGTGAATGGAATTTGTATATCAGGCTCTAGGGGTTAATTCTCGGCTTGGATTGAAACATAAGACAGGATGTCATAAGTTCCCCATGAGTTGGGTGAGTATAGCTATCAGCATCTAGTAGGATCAAAGGTGGTGTGCAGATAATTGATACAGTTAAAGCTAGGTTTGTATACATCTCGAAAGCACTTTGACCCAAAGGGTAAGATGAATTCTTTGTTTCCTTTTGTGTTTGACAAGCATTTCAATTTATTAGAAGATTTTTGGAGTGACCGACAGGATGAGTATGATCTGAGAAAGAAGAATTATGAGAGATTACCTGTCTCACTCATGTCAGAGTTTGGAGTGAAGAATGACATTCCTGACACATTGGTGGATGATGAAGTTGTATTGGATCCATCTTATGAAGCTTTGAACATTGGAACTAAAATTATGGATCCAATTGACTAGGATAGTGAGGAAACTATTGAAATTAAGCAGATAGGAAGAGCAGTCTTGGATAGAAGTGTTCAATGGTTGGTTCTAAGAAGCAAAGCTCCTCAAGGACCAGCTCCTAAAAAGGGAAAAGTATATAAAAGGCTCAAAAGAAAGACACCTTCCAAGGAGCCTTTGGAGTTCCTTCCTCCATACATTGAAGAAATAGAGCTTGAAGCAATAGTTGATGAAGCAGAGACACAAGAAGGAGATGCTCAAATGGGATCGGTTGTTTCAACACCTACATTAGGTGAATCTTCTACTCAAGTCCCACTTGCAAAACAACAAAGTGAAGAGGTTCAAATGGGGACTCTTCATAGTATGGTTGAAGCTACAAAGGGAAAAGAAGTGGAGGTAGAAATTCATGATGTTGGAACAGATTCAAATGAAACTCTGACAAATAAAGGAATACAAGAAAATATGCCTCTAGAGGAGGACACTAAACAGGTAATGACACAAGAGGATCAGTGGGCATTTTTTAAGAAGTCGGAAAGGCTGCTGAAGAGAAAGCTGCAGCAATAGAAAAGAAAAATTTAACAGATGTCAAGACACAAGTTGATGCCATACTACAACAACAACAAATTGAAGCTAAGTCAAGAGTTGATGAAGTAGAGAGGCGGCAGAGGCAACAGGAGTAGGAGCTCAAGGTTAAGGAGGAAAATGATAAGTTGGAATTGATACAAAAGATTCATGACCTTGAGGAAGAGAAGGCAAGACACTGGAGGGAGAAAGAAGTATTGGTTGCCAAGTTAAAGCTTGCTGAGGAAGCTCACCGAAAGGAGGAAGAAGTAGAATTATTACGAAAGGAAAAGGACACCGAAGAGCTAGTTAGAAAGCAACAACAAGAAGAAGAAAAGGCAGAAAATCTTAAAGCTCTAGAGACAGAAAGATTAAAGAAAGAAAAACTAGAGTCTTTAGAGAAAGAGAGATTGGAAAAGAAAAGATTGGAGAAAGAAAAATTGGAGAGAGAACAATTGGAGGAAGAGAGGTTGAAGAAGGAAGAACAAGGTAAGAAGATACAAGAACAAAAGGATAGGGAAGAGGCTGAAAAGCTTGTACATATGCATGTGGTGCAAGAACAATAGGAGGAACCAAGAGTTGATTCTCAACCCCAAGTAAATGTGCAACCACCCTCTACTATTACTATTACTTCTTCTTCCACTGTGATGACTACTATTCCATGTGCTCCCACTTGGTTGAAATTGGATCTACATAAAAGAATAGTAACACCTTCACAACCTCTCAATTGGGAGGATATGATGAAGGAGATTGAAAAAGAAAGGCCTAAAAAGAAGGACAAGATCCTAAACTCCACTAGGCTCATGGACAAGGGAGAAATTGTTGCTGAGTGTGCCATATCGATGACAAAAAAGGAGGTAGGAGACATGCAATTAATGGATTATCAATTAAGCACTGTTAACTTGGGAAGGCCTACCAGAGATCAGCAGATGAATCTAATTGATGTGGTAGCTTCGACAACCAAGTCAAGGATGTTAAAGGATAAGCAGAAGAAAGATGAGCTTAAGGCTCAGTTAGATCAATTGCATTGTTTTTTGAAAAATATCTCTTCTCCAAGATCACAACAGGTAGCTACTATTGAGACTCCAATTTTGTTGAGAAAAAAGGAGGTAGATGATTTAGTACAAGTAAGGGGAAAAGAGGAGATGTTAGATAGGTGGGTTGATAAGTTAAATCAAGAAGTAGATGAAATTTTGGTCGAAATTTTTGAGGTTCACAAAGCGACAAAAGAGTTGATAGGGGAAATGCATCAATATATTGAGGCATTAGAGAAGCAGGAAGAGGAATATAAAGAATATAGTCAGAAATTGAAGAAGGTTAGTACATTGCCTTTGATTACTCTTCTTGAACAGTCAATACTCAAGGAGGATAATTGAGATTTTGTGGAAAAGAACTCTCATATACTCCGATTCAGAACAGATTTCTTGTGCAAACATAGAAATGAGGTCCAAGATGTTGTTAAGGATCTAACTGAACAATTTGAGGAGTTGGAGGCGGTCATCGCTATCATAGTATATGTTAATATACTAACAAAGGAAGGTCTGCCTTTGAGCCAGATAAAAGAGAAATGGGGCAAAAGGTTTAAAGGACTCATGCAGAAACGAGATGATGGTGAAGATCTGTTGATAGATCAACTGATGGACATCAAAGAAGAGATAAAGGCTGCTAAAAGAGAATTGATAAAGCTGAAGGATATGAGAGGGTTTGCTGCAACAAAGTTGGAAAGAATTAAGTTTGAAGACAGTTGGGTTGATGGGCCAGAATTAGATGTATTACAACAAGTCTTAGCCAGTTATGACGAGTTTATTGCAGAACCAACTTCACATGCATAAATCTCCTGCATGCATGGCTTTCTTCTTCTTTGCATGTTGCATGCAGCACTGACAATTCTTGAAACGCATGACTTCCTTTTCTCTTCTATTTTTTGTTCTCCAATTTAACTGAATGTTTAATGTAAGAACTCAAGATCAAATTGATCTAAGTTTCCAAGAGAGTTTTAGTTCCTTAAAAGGTGGATCAGCTTAAAATAGAAGTGGAGTTCAGATTTTTGTATATCTATAAATACCCTTTGGGTATCATATTGTAAGGGTCGGATGATAGAGAATAGAATTGGCCTATCTGATATTAGGAGATAGATTTTTATAGAGTGTCACAGAAATACATTGTTACTTCACTTTTTATAGGTAAATAAAATTACAGGTTTATGCAATATGGTGTTAGAATTAAGTTTTACTTGATAAGGTTGATGAGTTATAATCTATCTATATGCCAATGATTGTGTTGAAGCATAAGAGTTTCTTATGTGATGAAATTCATTAGAAGAAGCCGAATTTAAGGATTATCTTGTTAGATTATCATTGGATTAAATTTATTGAAGTATGTTGATCTATGATCTTGGCAATGAATGAATGTGTGTTCTTTTAAAAAAATCTTTGAAATAGTTGTGATAGGCGAATTAAAATAAGCACCTTAGATACATACAATGGTATAGATTATTCTGTGAATTGTATCATGCTTTGGTTTTTCTTGATATGATTGGAAAACATTCATTGTTGAAGATATATGTCCGGATGCTAGATGATTTTTGTTCATGTTTACCCTCTGATTTATCTTTTTCTTTTGTTTAAAACCCCTTGATTTACTAAAACAGTTTGGTAAAATGAGGCATTGCTTGCATTCTTTGTTACCAACATAGGCCCCTTGAATATTGCAACTGCATGGACCAATTGAGTGACACCAAATAGTTGAAAACCAACTACCAAGACCTTGGGAGCTAGGCTACTATATGTTGTCTTTATTTTTCAAGAGAAATAGAGTAGAAATATTCTGTTTTAACGTTGTTTGTGTCATTTTCACTATCAATAGGTATGTTGAAAAGAGGGTTTTTAAGAAATTCATTTTTTGTTTCGCATTTTGTAAAAAAAAATTTGTTTTTGGTCAATTTTTCTCACGTTTCTGAGTATTCGAGGACCAAATATGAAATGGGATTTTGATAGATTTTTATTTCGAGTAGATATGACTATGTTATGATTGTTTTACGGCTGGCAGATTTGACTGTTGTAAAGAGGGTTTTTATGGGATTCGTTTGTTGTTTTGCATTTTGTGCATTTCTGAGTCATTTTTGGTTATTTCTTCTCGTGATATTGAGTATTCAAGGGCCAAATCTGAAATGAGTTTTTGACAGATTTGGATTTTGAGTTGATATGACTATTTTATGGCAAGTAGATTTACTGTTGTCAAGAGGGAATTAGTTCAGTTCTGAAAGTTGTATAGGAAGATATAGCTCTATACTTTAATTTGTAGTGTGTTGTATCATTTATGTTTGAATGTGTTATTGTATGTATGTTGATAATCCTTCCCTATATGTGAAATCTTGTGTTGGGTCTTGTGTTCTATGTAAGGATCAATTGTACCAAGGATATGCATTGTTGGTCTTGACTATGATATGTTGAGAAAGAGAAATTAAAAGTTGGTTATCATGTTATAAGATTGTACAAATGATGTAATGTGCTTCATTGTATGTGTTGTGGCATAATGATCAGCTTTTGGGTTTCCTATCCATTTTTGTTATGTGTTGGGCCTCTGGAAGTATTTGAAAGCCCTCGTGATTTTTGGTTGATTCTTGTTTTTAGGTAGTCGCCTTTGGATTTTTAATGTCAACCAATTTTTTTTGTTGCTTGCTTGTGTGTGGTGCCTAGTGGTCTCTTAGCATGGAGGAAGTGGGCATCAGGATTCCACATGGTAGGGTGGTATTTTCCAACCATCCATTGGGGTTTAGGTGGTGCGGTTCATGAGCAACATGGAGTCTTTCCTTCCACTTCAATCATGAGTTGGTTTTATGGTGTAGATGATATTTCTAAGAAAATGGTGTCCAATATGTATCTTATATATATGTACCTTTCAGATGAATTAATCTTGTACATTGTAGCATTCTTGTAAAGGAAAATTAAATGAATTGATGTAATCTTGAATATATATATTTATTGTTGTTTATTATGTAATGGAAAGGTTAACATAGAAATGTTGTGAGAGTGTTTTTTTTCAGATTTTATTGTGTAAAATTTAGCAATAGATGAGATATATCTTTGTGTATCTATTTCATGGTATTGACTAGGATTAGGTTCATATTCACATAGTGTTAGATGAGGTTTAATTATAATTATGTTATCATATATAATTTGTTGTATGAGATTTAATTTACATTCAACGAATTGACTGGATGTGTTCTTAATGTATCATATGTCTTTCTATAAGTTTAGTTATTGTTTATTTGTTGTAGTAGCAATGTTAGGGAACTATGGTGGATAGGTGTGTAAGTGGGCTATGATTAATGTTACTTTTAGGTCATAATTTGATTATGATATATGATGTTAATGTAATGTTGTTATCCATGTTAAATTGTTGAGTTTCATTAGTTGTGTCACTTTAGTTTCTTTAAAAAAAAATTATTGGCTTGATGTTTGAGGTCTTTTGTGTTAATCCACCGAGTCCCTTAGTGGGGTGTTACATAAGGAAACATGCTAACCAATAGAACCATAACAAATGTATTCTTCCCTTAACCAACATAATTAATAAAGTAGAAAAACATATGCATTTAACTTTGTTTCATTGAACACATTTATAAACACATAAATTTATTCAACTACATCATATTTTTTCAAGAGTCGAATAAAATAGAGATAACAACACGAGAGATAACAGTGCATTCTCATATATTAATTCACTTGTACTTTAATCATGAATATTCATTAAGAAGGAAACCTTTTTCATCATTTCTATGTAAAAGTAAACATATGATTTGCATTCTCTTTCCAAATGGACTAACAACAAGATAGAGGGAGAGATTATTCATTTCCTTCCAATGCATGATATAGAAGAGTTTTGAAATGATGGAAGTCAATAAGGAGTGTGAAATCAATCACCATTTGAGCCAAGCATGCAATATTTTATCCATGTATTAACAATATGAAAACATGCAGGTAGTAAAGATGAAAAGATCGTTAAAATCTCGTTATTATTTAGTTATAAGATTTCTAATATTAGATAGTCATTAGGAAACATTAAAATATTGGAAAAACTTCTTAACCATATGCATAAATTAATTTATAAAGTTAAAGGACATGGCCATGCTACACTATTCACTACTATGGTGCAAAGGAATCCATAAAACATTTTCATCGCTACACTATGGAGGTCTCAACTATAGGTTGCCGAAAACATAGAAAAATTATACATATTTTTTTAGGATTTTATGAATTTTTTGTAATTAACAAAGTTAGGTTCTAAGACCAATATTTTTATCATTTCAATCCATTACATTTATAATTTTAAATTGAAAGTAAGGAAACAAATATAGTCAATCATTATTTTGCAACTTCAACATTTTTCAAGGAAGCTTTACCCAATCACAATTTTGGACACCTTTTAAATCATAATAAATAAATATTTCCATAGGTCCCTCTAGACTTTAAATCTCTCCAATAACACTTTAGAACAACACTAATATATTTCCAAATAACATTTTCATCACCTATAATCAATTTTTCAAATATAGAAAAAAATCCATCAATATTTTGATTAAAATTGAAACAGATGAGTTGAAATTAAGGATTTATTACAAATCTATTCTCAAAGCATAAATTTAGATACTTATTTTTCAAATACATATAAATTTACAAGTTTCTCCAATAAACATGATTTCATAAATTCATCTTTCCTTAAATTTTCAAAGCTAAAATAAAAGGGATTACTTTCTAGATCAATACTACCACAAATTTTCACAAATTATAGTGTCTAAATTTATCAAGCTACATTCTAAGCACACCATATTTAATCCAATAGAATAAATTAATATGTCCCAACCATATTTTTTTCTCAAGCACTAACACCTTCGCTAAAGAGACTAATACATAAACTCATTTTCAAGCACAAGAAATCATATATGTTGGCAACATGTAAAGAGATAAGATAAATATGTATTAGAATACATCATTTGAACCACTCTTGATTTGTAGTGCCCCTAAGTTTTCTTTTCTATTTGGATAGCTACTTGGATGCAATTGAAAATTATGATACTGTTTGATGACACTTGTTTGATGATACTTAGATGATTATGACTCTTTGATGCTTTGTTATGATGACACGGTATATTTGATGTTATGATGATACCATGCTTACTAGACTAGTTTATTTATTTATGTGATTTATCATGGATATGAAAATAATGTGTTTATTGGATGTATATTCTATCATGATTTGATATCAGTTATTGTGTGTCGATGCAAGGGTGAAGGGGAACAGGGTCGCATCACTCGCTTGTGAGTGCCCTACGACACTATGAATTTCCCTTCATGGTGTGATTGATTGTTTTCCCTATGCACATGTTCAACCATGTGATTTGTTGCAGGTTGCAGGTACTAGGCATCAACTCCACTCGAATTGCTAGGTTTGAGTGTGCCTTAATTCCAATGGAAGTTGTTGATTCAAAGATAGTATCGGGTTCCCTATGTTGAGACATCATCCTTGTCGAGGATGAATATCTATCTGTCACACTCAGTCGGTAAGGTTAGTCCATGTCGGTTTGTCAATGTTGTTGTCATCTTACTTTTCGTTTCACTTGCAGTCTAGTTTTTCTACAGTATGTTATCTAAGTAATATGATTGATGAGTGTCTTTGTTTGATTATTTCGTTAAAATAATGAACATCGGATTTTAAAGGCCTTGGTTAAAATGATTAAAATATCGATTAAATAAATTATTAATAAAGTATTTATTTGATTTAAATAAAGTTAGAATTAATGGTTAAAATTGAAATATTAAAATAAATATATTACATGGTGATATTAAACAAATAAAAAGTTAAATGAAAGATTAAATTAATAAATATTTACAAGTGAAATTATAGTATGTAATGAAATAAAATAATTTTTTAGTAATTCACTTTAGAGGTATGGTGGAAAACAATAGTAGAAATTAAATTAAAAAGTTGCATGCAGCAACTGTTGGAGAGGTATGGCTACCAAATTTATTATTTGCAAAAGTAAAAGGGAGAGAATTTCTAGAAATAGAAACTAATTCTAGTTCTTCCCATGAACAGTTTCTTGGCTCTCGCAATCTTTTTTTGGAAGCTTGAAATTGGGGGTTTTACAGTTTTTTGGAATTCCAGAAGGAATTTGAAATTGGGGTTGTAGTAGCAAGTTAGAATTGTGAGATCTGCGTCAAATTATCATTTTGAAAATAGGAAAAACCAAGTTCTTGCAAATCTCAATTCTAAATTTGTAGAAAATGAAAATGTAGTAATTGTTTTGTTTGTAGCAAAACAATTTCTTGTTTTAATTCTAAGTGAACAAATTAGTAATTCAGCGTCTGGGTTATTCAACTGCAATAAATATAAAAAAAAACCTATGTATTCTGGTTTAGCTTAGCTTTCTTCTCAAATTTCCACTTGGCTTTGGTTTTGGCACTATGGTTGTTATTAAACGTTTTGTTTTGTCACTATTTGCTTGATAGTATTCTGAATCCTTGCATGAAATTTCATTATTTTGTTAAAAGATGATTTGACCCCTCTTCTGGCATCTTACGTTTAGTTTGGGGACTTCCCTCTGCCTTCCTTCCAAGTGTTGCCCCTATTTTCTTGCAATATAGTTTTCTATTATTATCGTATATATTATACTGAGGCTTGTCCAATAATTATCTTGTATAGTTTTAATTGAAAACCAAGCGAATTTTGTTACTTCTCATATCTAGAAACCATACACTAGATTTAGCTTGCATCCTGCACTCAAGCAATGTGTCGCCCCTGTTTGTTAAGTTTTTTGTATTTTTTGGAGATTTTATTAAACCTTCAATACATTTAAGTAGCGTGGCTTAGGGAGATTATTGTTTATGTTTTTTTTTTTAGAATATCTTCTTACTCTGGTTGTCACCCCCTCTCTTTTGCTAAGTTGAGTCTTTAAATAGAAACCAAAAACTAAGTGTTACTCATATTTTCCTCAATGCATATCGAATTTATGACTGCCAAATCAAATTTATCTTTGACACCATTTGTATAGAAATTCGATTTACATATTAATAAGAATTCAATTTGCATTTATATAAGAGTTCGATCTGCATATTTATTAGAATTTGATTAGTATCTATGGATTTGTATATTAGATTCTATTCGAAATATATATATATATATATATATTCTTCGAAAAACATGTATTATTTTGTATCTTGTTTTGCACGCCTTGAACAACAGATTGTCAATAGAATTAAAATATAGAATCATTTGTTTCCCATTAATATATATATATAGTGATATATATATATGTATATGTATAAATATATATATAAATAATAATCCAGTATATGTGTGTGTGTGCATATATGACATATACTTTGGTATAAATTCGTAAGTGTGGTGATTTATTATACTTGGGAGTATAAATGTTATATGGATAATTGATTGTGTTATAAATGGAAGAAATAGATTATAACATTAGAATAATTTTAGTTTATGTTGAATATCATGAAACTATAAATGGATATATTATATAACACTATGCTTTCCATTATTTTATTGTTCGCCAAATTGTCAATGTGAATCGATTCTCGATGACTTGGTATAGAAGGTTGGAACCCACTCTTGAATCTACTCTTCTATTATTGTCTTGAATTGTTTATGTGAATCAAGTGCATGGATGTTTTTTGGAAGCAATTTGTAGATATTGTTCATGTTAGGTTATTTTGTGAAATGAGTCTTAGGAGTCTTCCAGAGGCTAAGAAAATTGTCTTTTATGGAATTCTTGTTATTCCTTGAGATGAGTTTTTTATATTAAGTTGGCATATGAAATTTATCGGCCTTGCACAGTGTATCTATGTGATTGAGCTTTTGAAATTATGAGTGGGAAGGGTTATGCATCGCCATGTTGTATTGCTATATTTTTTTGTGATTGTGCAAGTGGCTTTGCTCCTTGATTTTAATGGGGTCTCCTTGTTGTCAATAGGGGAGTGGCTCTCAATGGGGGTTGGCACACAAAGTGGCACCTGGGTAACCCATGTGGGGGTTTTGTAATCAAGTGATAACCTAAAATGAACTAGGGGGATTGGGTAGTAATAACACTAATCAAGATAAGTTAATGCCTCACTCATGCCTCAAGTGCTCGTATAGGCTTGAGATGAGTCGAGAAGGCTTGGAATGGAAAGATCAATTGCCTCGTCCTCACGAGAGGTATGTTGATTCCGCATAGGGTTGCATCATCGGTCAAAGATCGGTAGAGGCTACTAGGGTAACCCAGAATGGGGGCCGGGGCCTAGGAAGATCTCTTTGGGTAACCCATGCAAACTCTGTGATATCACTCCTCCTACAGCAAGCTAGTAACCCCACTGTCTCTTGTTTCCTTTGGATGTTTATGTGTCTCTAGAAGTGATGTTATTGTCATTTGATGTTGGTCTTGCTTAGTGATGTCATGTTAACCTTGTGTTGTTTATGTTCTTGTCTATTTGTGATGATGGGAGATGTTCTTAGAGAGATTCAGAGCTTGGTTCTTGTCTAATCCTTGGTGACAGTGTCGTGCGGATGAGTGAGGCATATGGTGATGTCAATTGAGCAACATGAGAGGATATTTTATGAGCTTAAGCAGTATACCAGCATTGGATATGATGAGGTTATTTCGGTACAACACTTTATCAGGGGCTTGAATGCCCATATTAGCGGTGGTGTTCGGGTCTTTGAGCCAAAAACTATGGAGGTAGTTGTGGAGAAGGCTTGGATACTTGAGGAGAATTTGTCTATGGCCTTAGGTGGTCAGATGGGGATTCATATTGGGAGTGCACCTCCAACAAGTTTCAATTCTCGAGGTGGCCAAACTCAAGGAGTAGGTCCTTCTAGGAGCCACTAGGCACCCACTCAGGGTGGTCAGCAACAACAACAACAACAACAATCTCAGTCCAAATGCAAGAACTATTAGTCTTGACAGGGTGATAGGTTTCAGTCTAGGAGAGACATGAATTGGAGGTGAAACAAGCATTATCACTCTTATCAGCCAGCCCAGAGTTCGGAGTCTACAGTTAACAGGGACAATGTTCAGCAGTCTAGTGCACCTCCAAGTGGTAGAGGTTTTGGCAGAGGTACAGGGTGCTTCTCTTATGGTCAACAAGGTCACATTTCTCGACAATGCCCTCAGAAGGGCACATCTGAATTTAGACAAAGACCAATGGCTTCAGAGCCGACAGTAGAGGATGTAGGAAGATCACATAGAGTTTTTGTTGCGGTTGATAAACGCTAGATCGAGCACCAAGGTATAGTGGTTGATACATCATGTGTTCTACAGGGTAGTAGAGTCTCCATTATCTTTGATTCAAGTGCTTCAGATTCCTTTATTTCTCCTTATGTAGTAGTGCGATGTGGATTGGTGGCAACAAAACAGGATGATAGGTGGCAGGTTGAATTGGCCTCCGACACTAAGGTCATAGTTGAGTCTCTTGTTTGTGGTTGTAGTTTGAGGATCGAGTCTCTTTGCACCATATTAGACCTTCATATTATACCTATTGGGTCTTATGATATTGTTCTAGGTATGGATTGGTTAGAGGCTTACAGAGCAATCATAGATTTTTGTCGTAAGTCAGTGCAGTGTGTAGATGACTCTAGCAGTGAGATTGAGGTAGTTGGGATTGAGAGGCCTATTTCCTTGAGGATGATATCAGTTATGTAGTTGAGGAGGTGTATGCAGAAGGGTTGTCAATTGTTTGCAATGATAATTACTAATTTTGAGTTAGGAGAGAGCCAGGAGGAGGTATCTCTTGATAGTCATAATATTCTTAGATAGAATGGTAATGTCTTTCCTAGCGAGATATTAGGGATGCCACCTAAGTGTGGCATCAACTTTAAGATAGATCTTGTACCTGGATTTGAGCCAATTTTATGAGCTCCATACTAAATGACCACTCAGGAGCTTAAGGAGCTCCAATTACCACTTAAGGAGTTGTTGGCGAAGGGATTTATTCATCCTAGTGTCTCTCCTTGGGGAGCATCGGTGATTTTTGTGAAAAAAGTATGCGTCCCTTTGATTGTGCATTAATTACCGGCAGTTGAACAAGGTGACAGTGAGAAACAGGTATTCATTGTCGAGGATCAATGATCTATTTGATCAACTTAAGGGTGGTAAGGTATTTTCAAAAATTGATCTTAAGTCATGATACCATTAGTTGCACATCTTCGAGACAGATATGCATAAGACCGCATTTTGTACTCATTATAGACACTATGAGTTCATAGTTGTGTCATTCGGGTTAACGAATGTGTCATCAATGTTCATGACTTTGATGAATGGTGTGTTTCGCACTTACCTCGACAGGTTTTTCTTGGTGTTTATAGATGACATTTTGATCTATTCAAGGTCCATGAAGGAGCATGAGGAGCATTTGAGGAAGGTGTTACAATGTTTGAGGGAGAACCCGTTGTATGCTAATTTGTCGAAGTGTGAGTTCTTCTGAACGGAGGTGAAATATCTGGGTCATGTTATTTCTAGTGAGGGAATTGATGTGGATCCTTCAAAGATCCAAGCTATCATTGATTGGCTTGCACCCACTAATGTTACAGAGGTTCGTAGTTTCATGGGATTAGCAGGTTACTTTCGGAAGTTTGTAGAGGGATTTTCGAGGATAGCCCATCCCATCATTTATCTTAAGAGGAAAGGGAAGAAATTTAATTGGTCAAAACAATGCGAGACAACTTTTCAAACTCTTAAGGAGAGATTGACCAGTTCACCTATCTCGACAGTTCCTAATCCTACGGGGGATTTTGTAGTTTGTATAGATGTGTCCTTGGAGGGCTTGGGAGTTGTTTTGATGCAAGATAGTCACATGATTGCCTATGAGTCTTGAAAACTCAAGGATCAGGAGCTGAAATATCCCACTCATGATCTTTAGTTAGCCATTGTGGTTCATGCTTTGACGAGATGGAGACACTTTCTTTTGTGGCATCGGTTTGAGCTCCATAGTGATCATCGTAGTTTGCAGTATATTTTCATGCAGCCAAATTTAAATGCCAGGCAAAGACGATGGATGGACTTCTTATGTGACTATGATTTTGAGGTGAAATTCATTCAAGGAAAAGAGAATGTGGTTGTGGATGCTCTTAGTAAGCAGAGACATGAGTTATCGGTAGTGACTCTCAGTAAGGATTTGAGGAGCCAAATCCTTTATGCACTGCCTTCAAATAGTTGGTATCAGGAGGTGAGGACCGAGGTGGAGTCAGGTAGAGCTTTAGAGGGAAATTTTGTAGGATATTCTCTTGAGTCAGATGGTTTGTTATGAAATTTGGGTCATATTTATGTACCTTCCTTAGGAGATCTTCGTACATTGATCATGTCAGAGGTGCATCAAGCACCTTATTCTTCTCATTTGGGTGTCAAAAAGATGCATACAGATCTTCGACAGCTACAATTTTGGGCTAGAATGACATGAGATATTATTGATTTTGTGTTGAGATGTTTGGAGTGTCAGAGAGTGAAGGTAGACAACCAACATCGTGCAAGTCTTTTGCAGCCTCATCTGGTACTGGAGTGGAAATGGGACATTATCTCATTGGATTTTATTGTTGGTTTTCCCATTTCTTCTCGTCGACATGATGCCATTATGGTCACTGTGGACAAGTTGACAAAAAAAAATCACTTCTCTCTTGTTCAATCTTCATACAATGCTTCATCAGTGGTCAGAGTTTTCATGGAGGACATTTTTCAGGCTCCACGGTATTCCTCGTTGGATTATATCAGACTAAGATCTAGTGTTTACTTCAGATCTTTGGATGTCCCTGTAGCATGCATTGGGGACTCAGTTGAACTTCAATTCAGCTTATCATCCAGAGACTAATGGGCAGACTAAGAGGGTCAATCATATCCTTGAGGATATGCTTTGAATGTATGTCATGGATCAACACTCATGTTGGGAGGACTGCCTTTATTTGGTGGAGTTTTCATATAATAACAGTTATCACAATTCTATTGGCATGCCTCCTTTTCAGGCATTATATGGTTTTTTGTGTTGGGCCTCATTGAGTTGGGATCATTTGGAGGATAGGGTACTTCTGGGTCTAGAGATGCTTCAGGAGATGGAGCAGCAAGTGTTTTGCATTAGGGAGCATTTAGTGGCAGCCCAGGATAGACAAAATAAATATGTTGATGATCATAGGGTGGATCATTAGTTCTTAGTTTGTGACCGATTATTCCTATGGGTGCATCTGTGAAAGAGTTTGATCCGTTATGGGAAAGGCTCTAAGCTTGCACCACACTTTATTGGGCCTTTCAAAATCTTGGAGAGGATTATTCCTATGGAATATTGTCTTACTTTTTCGCCCAGTCTCTCGCACATTCATGATATGTTTCATGTTTCAATTCTCAGACCTTATTATCCATATTTATCTCATGTCCTTCATTGGAATACATTACAGGTAGAGGACAGGCAACTAGCTTTGGAGCCCATGGGATTCATTCAGCACAGGAGACTCACACTCGGGGGATGATATATTGAGCAGGATAAGGTCAAGTGGATTTGAATGACGATTCTTTTGCTACCTCAGAGGATGCTTCCAGGATGAGAGAGTTGTACCCACATCTATCTGCAGACTTCTAGGAGTAAGCCTGGTCCTAGGGGGAGGATGTAGTGCCCCTCAGCTTTCTTTTGTTTTTGGATAGCTACTTTGATGCATTTGGACATTATGATATTATTTGATGATACTTAGATGATTATGACTCTTTAATGATTTGTTATGATGACACTGTATATCTGATGTTATGATGATACCATGCTTACTAGAGTAATTTATTTGTTTATGTGAATTATCATGGATATGAATATCATGTGTTTATTGGATGTATATTCTATCATGATTTGATAACAGTTATTGTGTGTCGATGCAAGGGTGAAGGGGAAAAGGGTCACATCACTCGCTTGTGAGTGCCCTACGATGTTGCGACTTTCCCTTCATGGTGTGATTGACTATTTTCCCTATGCACATGTTCGACCGTGTGATTTTCTACAGGTTGTAGGTACCAAGCATCGACTCAACCTGAATTTTTAGGCTTGAGTGTGCCTGAATCCCAATGGACGTTCTTGATTTGGAGATAGCATCGAGTTCCCCACTATGAGCCATCATCCTTGTCAAGGATGAATATTTGTGTGTCACACTTGATCGGTAAGGTTAGTCCATGTTGGTTCGTCAATGTTGTTGTCGTCTTCCTTTTTGTTTCACTTGTGGTCTAGGTTTGCTTAACAGTATGTTATCTGAGTAATGTAATTAATGAGTTCCTTTGTTTGATTATTTCATTAAAATAGTGAACATTGGATTTTAAAGGTCTTGGTTAAAATGATTAAGTATCAATTGAATAAATTATTAATAGAGTATTTATTTGATTTGAATAAAGTTAGAATTAATGGATAAAATTGAAATATTAAAATAAATATATTACATGGTGATATTAAACAAATAGAAATTTAAATGAAAGATTAAATTAATAAATATTTACAAGTGAAATTATAGTATGTAATGAAATAAAATAATTTTTTTAGTAATTCACTTTGGAGGTGTGGTGGAAAACAATAGTGGAAATTAAATTAAATAATTTAATTAAAGAAATTTGCATCCAACAACTGTTGGAGATGTATGGCTAGTAAATTTATTATTTGCAAAAGTAAAAGGGAGAGAATAATTGGAAAGAGAAACTAATTCCTCTTCTTGTTGTGAACATTTACTTGGATCTGGCAATCTTTTCTTGGAAGCTTGAAATTGGGGGTTTTACAGTTTTGTGGAATTCCAGAAGGAGTTTGAAGCTGGGGTTGTAGTAGAAAATTGGAATTGTGAGCTCTGCATCAAATTATCACTTTGGGAACAAGAGAAGCCAGGTTCTTGCAAATCTCAATTCTAAATTTGTAGAAAATGAAAATGTAGTAATTGTTCTATTTGTAGAAAAACAATTTCTTGTTTAATTCTAAGTGAACAAATTAGTAAATTCAGTGACTGGGTTATTCAACTGCAATAAATTTTTTTAAAAACTATGTATTCCAGTTTAGCTTAGCTTTCTACTCAAGTTTCCACTTGGCTTTGGTTTTCGCACTATGGTTGTTATTAAACGTTTTGTTTTGTCATGATTTTCTCGATAGTATTTTGAATCATTGCATGAAATTCCATTATTTTGTTAAAATTTGTTTGTACGCCTCTTCTGGCATCTTACGTTTAGTTTGGGGACTTTCCTTTGCCTTCCTTCTAGGCATTGCCCCTATTTTCTTGCAATATAGTTTTCTATTATTATCGTATACATTATACTGAGGCCTATACAGTAATTATCTTGTATAGTTTTTTATTGAAAACCAAGTGAATTTTGTTACTTCTCATATCCGAAAACCATACACTAGATTTAGCTTGCATCCTTCATTGAAGTAATGTGTCACCCCTATTTGTTCAGTTTTCTGTATTTTCTAGAGATTTTATTAAACCTTCAATACATTTAAGTAGCACAACTTAGGGAGATTATTGTTTATGTTTGTTTTTTGTTTAGAATATCTTCTTACTCTAGTTGTCGCCCCCTCTCTTCTGCTAAGTTGAGTCTTTAACTGGAAACCAAAAGCTAATTGTTACTCATATTTTCCTCAATGCATATCGAATTTATGACTGGAAAATCAAATTTATCTTTGACACTATTTGCAATAGAAATTAGATTTACACATTAATAAGAATTCGATTTACATTTACATAATAGTTCGATATGCATATTTATTAGAATTTGATTAGTATTGATGGATTTGTATATTAGATTCTATTTGAAATATATATATGTATGTATCTATTCATCGAAAACATGTATTATTTTGTATCTTGTTATGTGCGCCTTGAACAATGTTGATGCCAAAAATTGGCAAGGTAACAACCTTTATGGGAAACTCGGTTCATGGGGGACTAATTGCGCTAAACTGAGTGACCTTCGAATTTTTAAAGAAGTTGGTTTCTTCTATAACTTGGGTTTTGAATGAGAAAATGAAGCAGATATAAAAATAAAAGATCTAACTAAGGCGATGCACCAAGATTTAGATGTAAGGCAAAATAAATCTATCTTTTGAATGTGATTTAAAGGCCCGTTCAACAATCTGCTATGTCCTAGAATGAAATAAATTAAATATATAAGCCTAAATGATTCATCCAATGACATAAAATATTTTTAATGCGTATCCCTGAAAAAGATGAGTCAAAGACATGATCTAAACCAACAAACTTGCATTAAAATTATAGAATTTTGGCAAGTAAATCATTCAAACAATAATGTAACAGTAAATTTTATCAAATAGCATAAGAAAACAAAAAGGCTAAACAATGGCATAATCTGTGAGTCCTTTTGCAATAATCTAAAACAATAAAAGTTTTGGTGTCTTTTCTCAAAACAATTGTCACTTCTGAACTTGTTTTTCAAAGCATGAAGTAGTATTTATAGCCAATAATCCCAACACTTGGCGAGCCAGCACCCAAAAAGATTCGGTACCTAGAGAAATGATGCGGTCGCAAAACCCCCAAGTCATTGCAACAGAAAAATATCGGCCATAATTGTTGGATGTTGTGGTTGTGTCGCTGATATGTTGTTGTCATTGATGTCAACACTATTAGAATTAATGATTCTGAAGGTTGTATGTGTCGAGGAGATTGAGAAAAATGTAATAAATAGATTGCAGAGAGCCAGAGAAGGTTAGCGTGATGAAAATTTTTGTATGTTGATGATCAAAAGGCACGCATTAAAGGGTTTGTTTCTGAGCCTATCTAGTATGTTGTCCGAAAATTTTAAAGGTGCGCATCAAGAATTGAGGAAGTTAAGAAGTTATGTGTTCCTATAGTTATTCAGTCACTATAGTAGGTATTTCTAGAAGATGAGATTGCAATTCTGGTGAAGTGAGTTTTTGCGTACATTCCTAAGATATTCAGTGATGTTTCTAGATCACGCTCTATCAGTGTGGTACGTTTGTATTGATTGGTGTGTTTGTGATTGAATATTTTTCCTTCTGTGTTTAAAATTTTCATGTTCTTGGCCGACATGATGGTGGTAGCATGTTGCAGATCCTTATGGATGAATCTTGTATTGTTTGGCGTGTTCGAGGATGTTGATTTAGGTCATCATTATGTTGTGACTAACTTAGGTTGGTGTGCATTAAGATTTGTTCATGTATTGAGGCCGACAATTGTAATTTATTCTTAATTTGTGGCCGACAGTTGTTAATGTAAATCCGTGTAGTGGATATATAAGAGCAATTGTTTACTCATTTTAAAGTATGCTCAGTGAATGTATGTGAAGTGTATATGCGAAATGTGTGAATAAAGATCAGATCATTCAAGTGCATAGCAGAGTGTGAAGAAGATTGAGCGAAGTGTGAAGAAGTGTTTTTGTGCCTAACCAGAACTGTAATCAAGCTTTTGTAGAAGCTAATTTCTCAGTTCAACCTTATCAGATGGATTTAATCTGATTGTTTTATGTAAGGCAGTGAGCCTTCCCTTTGAGCAGTGAGCTCTAGGTAGTGTGCATGAATGCATGTGCATTCCCTATTCATTTCTTTCATTATACTTCTAATAGGGTATAATCTTGTGGACTAACATCCACCGTGGTTTTTTCCATAACAAGGTTTTCATGTATAAAAATATTGGTGTTCATGTGTCTCTGATGTGATGTTGATTTATGTTTGCACTGTTAATTATCAAATCTGAGATTAAAAGTTGTTTAAGGTTGAATAAGCTTAATTTTTGTAACAACTTATTCAACCCCCCTCTCAGTTGTCTATCCTTATTTTGCCAACAATTGGTATTAGAGCTAGTTCCTCTGAAGAAGTCTAACAACTTGAGGTGATCTAAGATGGCATCATACAAGAAGGATAGTCCTAAATTCAATGGTACAAATTATTCTCTATGGAAAGTCAGAATGGAGTGTCATTTGAAGTGCATTGGTGATCCTTTTTGGAAGATTACAAAGAATACATATACAATTCTTCATAATGGTCCCTCTACTGCTGATGAGATCAAAGAAGCAGAAACTAATACCAGGGCTATAGAAGCATTGCTAAGTGCTTTGACAGATTCATAAATGAAAAATTTAATAGGTCTGAAGACTGCACATGAGATATGGATAAAATTGGAAACATTGTATGAAGGAGATGCACTAGTGAAAGTTGCTAAGCTACAAAGTCTGAAAGGCAAGTGGGAGAACATGAAGATGAGTGAAGATGAAAACACATTTTCTTTTTCACAAAAGATAAATGAATTAGTGATGGACATTAGATGTGCTGGTGGAACCTTGGAAGAAGATGAGATTGTGGCAAAAATACTTAGATTTGTTCCTACTTCTAACAAAAAAAAAGCTCATGTTATTGAAGAGCTTAGGACAGTAACAAATGTGACAAGAGACATGTTGATTGGAAAACTTTTTGCCTTTGAGTTGAGTGAATTTGGCGAATCTTTTCCTAAAACAGAGTCTGCATTTAAAGTTATTGTATCCGGAAAAAGCCAACAAAGATATGATCTGGGAGAAATTTCCAAGAAAACATTCAAGTATGAAGAAGAGATGAAACTGATGTAATTTGAAGAAAGAGAGCTAGAAAAACTGGAAGCATTGATTTTGAAAAGAGAAGCCAAAGGACAAGGTAAGTACAAAGGAAAGTTTTCCATTAAATGGTTTTCTTGTAGTAAGATAGGTCATTTTGCATCGAGATGTCCTAAAAGAGTCTCTAAGTATAAACCTGATAAGACTAGATTTCAAAAGAAATGTTATTATGCTGAAGAAAGAGTTACTGATGATGAATCTGACAAAGAAACCGGAAATGAAGATGAATGGGTATTCATTGCTATCAAGGAAAATGGTTTGGTGTCCACTGAATCAACTAGTAATCAGAATATTGAGAAATCTCTTACAGCCATAACTGATGAGAAGGATGAGTGGGTGATTGATAGTGGATGCTCACATCATATGATTGGTGATAAAAGAAAGTTTCTAAGCTTGGAAAAGTATGATGGTGATGTTGTTATATTTGGAGATAATAATGTTGGTGTGATTTGTGGCAAAGACACTATTTCTCTTGGTGGAAAATGCAATATTGATCATGTTCTTTATGTTGAAGGATTGAAGCATAATCTGTTGAGTGTTGGACACATAGTTGACAAAGGTTACAATATTCAGTTCAAAGATGGTAAGTGTAGGATATTGGGAAACTCGGGAAATGTGATTGCTTCAGGTACAAAAACAAGAAGTAATATTTTTCACTTGAATGTTGCTAGTGAATATTTTTTGATTGCTCAAGTTCATGTAAGTTGGTTATGGCATAGAAGGTTGTGTCATGTGAACTTTGATAACATTGTCAAAATAAGCTTCATATAAGCAGTCAGAGATCTACATAAGTTAGTGAAGCCTACTAACTTTATATGCAAGGAATGTAAGATGGGAAAGTAGACAAGAATTTCATTTCGAAGCAAATAGCATCATTCCAATGGAGCACTGGATTTGGTACATACTGATCTATGTGGTCCATCCAGAATTAGAAGTCTACAAGGGGAAAGGCACTTTATATTGCTTCTTGATGATTATTCTAGAATGGTTTGGATTGATTTATTAAGAGAAAAACATGAGGCATTAGAGAAATTCAAAAGTTTCAAAGCTTTGGCAAAAACTGAGACAGGTTTGAAGATCAAATGTTTAAGATCAAACAGAGGTGGTGAATTCACTTCCCGAGAGTTCAATTCATTATGTGAAGAGTAGGGAATAAAAAGATAGCTATCTGCTCCCCAGACCCCATAATAGAACAGAGTGGTTGAGAGAAAGAACAAAACAATTTTAGATGTTGCCAGAACTATGATGTTGGAAGGTAATGTTCCTCATTTCTACTGGAGAGAAGCTATAAGCATTGTTGTGTATACTACCAACCGGGTGAATGTCAATAGTAATTCTGATAAGACTCTTTTTGAGCTATGGTTTGGTTATAAACCTACTTTCAAGTATTTCAAAGTCTTTGGAAGCAGATGTTATATGAAAAGAGATGAAGATATAGGAAACTTTGAAGCTAAAAGTGATGAAGGAATCTTTCTGGGTTACTCTACTAAGAGCAAAGCCTACCAGTGTTACAATAAAAGATTGGAGAAAATGGTTGAGAGTGCAAATGTCAGAGTTTATGAGGATATTGAAAGATCATATAGGTATTGTGGATATGATTCAGATGACCAAAAATATAGTACTGATAATGGAAAGAATGTGCAAACACATAATCAAATACAAAGTGTTCTGGTGAATCAAGAAAAACATGAAGAATAAGACAGTGTAAATGTATAAGAAAGAACAGAACCCAAAAATCCAAGGTATGTAAAGTGAAGTCATTTTGAAAGTCAGATCATAGGAGACAAGAACAAAGGTGTACAAACTAGAAGAAGAATAGCAGAAGAATATTGCCTGATTTCCAAATCTGAGCCTAGTAATGCCAATGAAGCATGTAAAGATGAATATTGAATGGAAGCAATGAAGGAAGAACTGATGCAGATAGAGAAAAATGATACATGGATTCTTGTTCCTAGACATCAAGACAAAAATGTGATTGGAACCAAATGGGTCTTTCGGAATAAGCTGAATGAACAAGGTGAAGTGATTAGGAATAAAGCAAGACTAGTATGTAAAAGATATTCACAGATGGAAAGTATTGATTTTGAAGAAACTTTTGCCCCTATTGCTAGAATTGAAGTTGCAAGGTTATTTCTTGCTTATGCTACTTTCAAGAACTACAAAGTGTATCAAATGGATGTGAAGTTAGCCTTTCTAAATGGCGAGTTAGAAGAAGAAGTTTATGTTGAGCAATTGGATGGATTTCAATTGACTGATGAAAAGGACATGGTGTGTTGGTTGAAGAAAACACTATATGGACTCAAACAAGCCCCTAGAGCTTGGTATTTAAGATTGGACAAATATTTGTTGAATCTTGGATTCAATAAAGGCATTGCTAACAACAATTTGTATTTCAAGGTGGATAAGGATAAAGAATTGATTATTGAAGTCTTTGTTGATAACATTATTTTTGAAGGTGATGATAAATTATGCATGAAATTTGTGGATGAAATGAAAAGTGAATTTGAAATGTCAATGATAGGAGAACTGAAATTCTTTTTAGGATTGAAAAATACTCAATTAGATGATGCAATATTTATTTCTTAGTCCAAATTTGTGAGAGTTACTAAAAAAGTTTGGTATGGAAGATTCAAAGCCAGTTGGTAGACCCATGGTAACCGGATGCAAATTATCTCAGAATGATGATTCTCCTCAAGCTAATCAAACAAGATATAGGTCAATGATTGGTGGATTGCTATATTTGACTCAAACAAGACCAGACATTATGAATGTTGTGTGCATGGTTGCTAGATATCATGCCGATCTAAAGGAATCACATGTGACTGCAATAAAGAGAATTTTTAGATACTTAAAAGGAATAGTTGACTTTGGGTTATGGTATCCAAAGGATGATGATCTTACTTTGAATGCCATTACAAATGCAGATTGGGCAGGAGATGTAAATTACTGGAAAAGCACAAGTGGTGATGCGTTCTTCTTGGGAAAGAAGCTGGTGTCTTGGCTAAGTAAAAAGAAGAATTCCATTTCTCTATCTACTGTTGAGGCAAAATATATTGTTGCTGCAAATAATTGTACTCAAGTATTGTGGATAAAGCAGATGTTGAGAGACATCAAAATTGAGTATGATGAGCCAATTGCTATATTTTGTGACAATTTAAGTGCCATAAATATTTCTAAGAATCTGGTGCTACACTCAAAGACAAAACATATATCTATCAAGTATCACTTTTTGAGAGAAAAGGTGAGTCATAAAGAAGTCAGATTGGAATATGTGCCTACAAAGGAAAAAATTGCAGATATCTTTACTAAACCATTGCTTAAGGATACTTTTCAGTATCTCAGAGGCAAGTTAGGAGTAATTTCCCCTCCTAATTTGAACTAAGATGCAAGTCTTTACATAAATCTGTGGACTCACAGTCAAATCTTGTTTCGGATTGATGTTGTGGTGGCTACTACTTAGGGTGAGTAGTCAAATGATATGTGGATCAGAGCATGTGTACCTTTGCCATTGATGTCAAAGGGAGAGAAGAACAATGTGAAAAACTCTTGAAGAAAGGGGGAGAAGAATGAACAAAGGGGGAGAAGTGTATTATGTAAACAATTAGTTGTGTTAATGGTATTATTTTTTGCATCATGTGTTTCCATCAATGCCAAAGGAGGAGATTGTTGGATGTTGTGGTTGTGTTGCTAATATGGGGTTATCATTGATGTCAACACTATTAGCATTAATTATTCTGAAGGTTGTATATGTCAAGGAGATTGATAAAATTGTAATAAATATATTGCAGGCAGCTAGTGAAGCTGAGAAGGTTAGAGTGATGAAAAAATTTGTACGTTGATGATCAGAAGGCACATTAAAAGGTTTGTTTCTGAGCCTATCTAGTATGTTGTCAGAAAGTTTCAGAGGTGCGCATCAAGAATTGAGGAAGTTATGAAGTTTTGTGTTCTTACGGTTATTCAGTCACAGTAGGAGGTGTTTCTGGAAGATGAGATTGTAATTCTGGTGAAGTGAGTTGTTGTGTACATTCCTGAGATGTTCAGTGATGGTTCTAGATCATGCTCTATCAGTGTGGTACATCCGCATTGATTGGTGTGTTCATGATTGAATATTTTTCCTTGTGTGTTTAAAGTTTTCATGTTCTTAGCCGACATGATGCTGGTAGCGTGTTGTGGATCCTTATGGATTAATCTTGTATTGTTTGGCGTGTTCGAGGATGTTGATTTAGGTCCTCGCTATGTTGTGACTGACTTAGGTTGGTGTGCATTAAGATTTGTTCATTTATTAAGGTCGACAGTTGTAATTTATTATTTATTTGTGGCCAACAATATTGTTAATGTAAATTCATGTAGCAGATATATAAGAGCGATTATTTACTCATTTTAAAGTATGCTCGGTGAATGTATGTGAAGTGTATATGTGATATGTACGAATAAAGATCAGATCATTCGAGTGCACAACAGAGTGTGAAGAAGATTGAGCGAAGTGTGAAGAAGTGTTTTTGTGCCTAATTGGAACTGTAATCAAGCTTTTGTAGAAGCCAATTTCTCAGTTCAACCTCATCAAATGGATTTAATCTAATTGTTTTATGTAAGACAGTGAGTCTTCCCTTTGAGCAGTGAGCTCTATGTAGTGTGTCTGAATGCATGTGCATTCCCTATTCATTTTTTTCATTATACTTCTAACAGGATATAATCTTGTGGACTAACATTCACTGTGGTTTTTCCCTTAACAGGGTTTCCACGTATAAAAATCTTTATGTTCATATGTCTTTGATGTGATGTTGATTTATGCTTGCACTATAAATTATCAGATCTAACATTAAAAGTTGTTTAAGGTTGAATAAGCTTAATTTTTGTAACATTTGATTCACCCCCCCTCTCAATTGTTTATCCTTGTTTTTCCAACAATAACACGTAGACACCTCCCAGCCAGACACATTCCTCGTAAATAATAACAGTGGTCCCAGTCTACCCTGAGCAGACAAGTGTCACCTCCAAGAGGAGGCAGCTAGAACACACGGTGTCATATGGTGGCTTGGTGTGTGCTCCACTCTTTCCTTTGATGAAGACCCATCGAGGGAACACGTGGCGGTAGTTCACAACTCATGGCTCGTTCTCTCCTCCCCTTTGATGAAATCTTGCATCAAGAGGACACGTAACAATATTTTACTATTGGCACCGCCTGTAGGGTCCACCAAATATTGTGAATGGAGGCTATGTTGCAAGTGATCGACATGCGGGTGGAGAATAAAGGGAGGCAAATGAAAGTAGCATGTGGTCAAGACACGTGGAGTCATAGCGAGAGCTTGTTGCAAAGCGAAGGGAAGAATTCCTTCGAAGAGCGCTAGCTAGCCACATGGAAGCCGCCTACAGAGTATAGAAAAAGAAGTTTGATGAATGGCAGAGGCAGCAAGTTGAACATATGAGGATTAGATCAGCCTACACCAAAACATGAAAAATGAAACCCGAAGGGAGCTCGAAGAATTTTACATTCACAAATTTTGGCAACTACCAAGGGTGTTTTGCCTACGGAATGAGAACCCAAAATTTTCTCTAGTCTTGCAGACCAGAGCCATATCCATAGGGCGACGGAGTCAGAGCCTAGAAAGAGCTGCCTGCAGAGGCAGCGAGTCAACCTCGGATGGTCTTGATACATCGCGCAGATTTTCCTACACTCTGCCTAGGTCGAGCATTTCTTTATAAGGTAGTACCTCAAGTAAACTGGCCCCAGATTCACATTGGAAAAAAAGTCGCACGATCGGGTGGATGACACCTTCAATATTTGCAGTGGTAGGGGATTGGCCGAAACCTTGGAAAGAAGTTGGGTCCTGCTCCCTCTCTTTGATTTTTGTTGCAATTTACTCAGCTTTGGCAACTAACTCATCCTAAAGGAATGAGGACAGCATGCCCATCTCTGTTAGCCAGGAGAAATTTTACCGCATGTTATCCATAACCCGGTTCAAGGTAGTTGTGCAACCATTAGTAAGAAGGATGGTTGAATGGCAGTGGATGAATTTGTTCGTTGTCTTGGCAAAAAAATTCCAATCTTTGATTCCTTCCTTTGCTAAATTTTTATTAGGGACCATTTATAGCTTTCTTAGCAAATTCCTTGCCTCAAGAACCTTTTTTTTGATGACCCGCAGGAACTGCTCAATTGTTCTGTGAACCTCCCTACTCAATTTTGTTGCCACCAACATGAATCAGAGTGTTGGCTGCAGTGTTAGGTAGAAGGCCTTCACCTTTTCCTAGTATGAAATATATAGCTGTTGAGCCACTAGGATTAGGTCCGGTTGAGCAGCGGGGGTCTGGGGAGCATTCCTTAGAAGGGCAATTTCGACATCCCTCAAGCCAATATCCTCAATTAATTATGTAATTCTTCTATTCACGGATTCAAGTTGTCCCTCGATGTTACTTAATTGCCTTTACCAGTTTTCCTCGGCCCTAATTTTGTTTACTGACTCTACCTCCAAGACAAGCCTCATTTCTTGAAGCTCCTTTTCCAATTTGGTTCTTTGAGCCTCAAAATCAGCCTCCTTCTCCAACATCCTTTGCTTGAATTGAGCATGTTGTTGTTCAAACTCTTTATCCTTTTGTTGCATCACCTGTTCCACCAAAGCTAACCGGTTCTAATAGTCTTGGCTCCTCTTTTGCAGCACATCGGTCAAGGTGAGGTCAACAGATTGGACCTTTGTCAGTTCCTCGTAGAGTCTATTTTGTTCCACTTCTACCACCTGTTCTTTTTTTTAATAGGCATGCAATATCTACCTCCATTAACTTTTCCTTTGCTTGCAAAAATTTGACTTTGTCTTTTACCAATTTCAACTCTTCCTCCCTCTTTTTTAGTTGGAAACCAGATTTGAGGAAGTTTATTGTCACCATCCGCTGCATTTCTTCCATGAGTTCAACCTTGTCTTGTGGTCGAGCCTCCCTCAGATCAAGTCCCTTTGCATACATGTTGTCATCCAGAATCATCTCCCCTTGCATTTTGACAACGTTTGGATACATGGTGGCATAGTTTAGTGTTTCCTACGCTCCATTGTAGACAATATACACCTTTGGCTCTATCGCCCTTTGATCATCCTTCAGCATCACCTTGTGCAATAAATTGGGAAGGCGACTGGACTAGCTTGCCAGCAAAAGGTGCACCGGGAGGCACGGTGAAAGGGAATCTAGAAAGCTCTAATCCTTTCCACGGTCCATTCCTCCTCTTGTCTCAACTTGTTGTATAGGGTGGGTCCCATTTTTCTCCTTTCATCAAACATTGTCGAAGGGAAATAGAACTTATGTCATGGGGGTTTGTTATCCGCTGTAGGAATGTAGATCAAATCAACCAGTAGATCGTCTAGATCATTCAACGGGTTCCACCTCTTCTCTCAGTAAGTTTGTGGGCTATGTGTTACCTTGACAAATTCATTTGGCACATCATTTTCAAGATTATACTCTCATTTATCATAAATCATCACTAACCCGAGATGAGCTAGCTTGTCTGTCAACAGGTTGTGCATCTATTTCTTTTTCATTACCACTATTTTGAAGGTTTGTGGGCAGTCGAAGAATCCCCTCTTTTTGGCCTTTCCTCTGCAAAACTTGATATCAATCAGGGATACCTGTCGGAACACTTCAAGGGCCTGCACCTGATTCATGACACAGGTCAGGAGACTAAATGGTTCTCTGGTGAAACAACGCAGCCGGATGAATGTGAAATCAGCTCTGAGAAACCAGTCGCATTTGGGAGTGAATTTTTGCATATATGTAGCCTACTCTTTGGTGAGTCGGTCGAAACTATCATCCCCTTGTAAATCTTGCAAAATCAGATTCAGGAAATAGTTTGAAAATGCATAGTAATCATATATCGAAGAGAGGAGAGGAGTCCATAAAAAAATTGGCTTTTGTTTACCCAACTCATCAAAAATAGACTTCATATATTTCTTCAAGAAATCAAGGTTCTGGTGCAAAAACATGTGAGCCAAGAAGAAAGGAAACCTGAATTTCCGCTATGTTGGGTAATCTATGATTTGTTCTAGCATCTCACCAATAAGGTATTTTGCAAATTCATACCATAACAAATGCCAACATTGAGAATGCCTCTTGCATGTCTACAGGGAAGGCAGCGAGCGACATCAGAATCTTTGGTGGCTTTTGATGATCAACATCGGGTCTTTGGGTTTCTTCATTGTAAAATTGCAGAGCCTTTTTCATGCTTCTCCAAGTTGCTTCTCCTTTTTATGGGTTGAATGACTAATTCTTCTAGTTTGGAAATTGGATGAGGAATGCACAGCATATTCCAGATAGCCTTCAAACAGATATTAACGTATAATCGTCGGCCTCCGATGGTGTTGGTGTGCGGGTTGAAATGTTTGATGGCTACATCGATCAGTTTTGGGCAATAACGAACAAATGGGACCATATATTATGGGAGCATGTTGTACCATAGCTTCTGACACATTGAATTCGAGCCAGAGGATACCTTCATTCTTTCACAGGCCGCCTCCCTTAAATTCTTGGGGTTTCTTGCAAGGATGGGATCATGAATATTAACCCAATCCTCCTTGATCGTGCTCTGATCTTTGTACTTTTTGGGCGTCTCCAGTACCTTTGTATTAGCCCATTCTAGCTTCTCTGGTATACCAAGTGAAGCGTAAGAAAGGATGTCAAAGACATAGACGGTTGATGCTCTATGCATATCATAAAACAAGTTGTGTGTTTCCTCCCCCTGGGCCTCTGCTCGTTAAACTATTTGGGAACTCGGCCATTTCTTTCAATATATATTTATGCCCTTCTCAAATTTTTTGCAACCTACCTCGGCTTTGATTGCGCTTAAAACTTCTTTTGCTCTGGGTAGTGTTTTTTGAAAGGAATTCGCAAAACAAAAAATCATTTGCATGCGATACTTAGAAATTTCATTCTTTGGGTGGCCAACAACGCCCACCTACTTGCATTTAATTCAGCATGAACTACCATTTATTTGCCCGTGCGAAGTGAATTACTTGCCATTTTGAAATGACAAGAATTCATAGTGATCTTTTGCAATGATGTACCTTGATGTGATTTTCTTGGAACTTGAGCCAATGATTTGGCAGCAGCTTAGGCATCGTATGTCATGGCAATTAATATCCCAAACGGAATAATTACACCAAGGTATGTAATAAGTGTCAAAAATATTTGCATTCCTTTTTGGGAGTTTGAACAAGACCTACAAAATGACACCTTAGTATCCGGTTGTATAGACTACCGTCGGAGACTCCCACCAACTTATGCTAATTAATTAGATTCCACTAATCTTGCACGCAACAAATCGTACCCGCAGATGCAACTAGGTAAGGGTTGTAGGTGAGCTTTGGTGTAGTTCCTAAGATGGTACTTGATTAACCTCATGCTTATGGTCTGCAAATAACCACACCTATCCTTGCAATTTCTATAAATAGGCGCCTAAGCAATAGTGAAATCACACTTAGCAACTTTTAGCAGAATTGGTATTAGGTGATTGGCTTAGCCTTTGGTTTTCGTAGTTTGTGTAGTATTTGCATAAAGATTCTGTCAAACAGTCGTATATAGCTTGCCACCATGAATACCCCAATTAGGCTTATTTCTCATAAATCTCAAATGGCCTTTCTGGGCGAGATCTCAACTAGGCGTCTTAAGAGGATGACCAAGAATAAGCATTCATTAGCCATCATTGCCATAAAATGGGTCCTAGGACGTGATTGCCTTGAATACGAGGACAAATAAAAATTTAACACTGATGTGTGCTCTCACTTTGTCGTGTCAATGCTTGACATTCAAATCCCCAAGCCACTCATTCTTACAACAACTCAGCGAGTTGCACTTCCATTGCACCGTTTTTCTCTATCTCAAGAGATTTGAGTAATTGTAGCACCTTAATCTCCATGGAGATGGGTAATAGCACCTCTTTTCCATATACTAACTCGTATGGTGAAGTCTTGAGGACTTGCTTAGGAGTTATGTGGTATGCCTAAAGTGTCGCTCAAATATTTTTACACCATTCCCACCTGTGCTCTGAACCAATTCTTTTGAGGAGTCGAACTAATTTTTTATTAGTCAACTTTGCCAGGCCATTACCCTGCGGATAGTAATTTGACGACATTTTTAGGAAAATGCCATGGATGAGCGCAAATTGACATACCTTAGAGCCTAGGAAAGCTCTGTCATTATCGGAGATGATGGTTTTAGGAGATTCAAATCTCTTCGAGAAAGTTTACTATCTCCATCTATGTTGCATTATTCAGGGGCATGGCCTCAGTCCACCTTTTGAAGTAGTTTGTGGTTGTTAGAATCCACTTATGTACAACACTGGAAGCAGGGTTAATCATCCCAATAAATTCAAGGCCCCACTGCACAAATGGCTCATCAACCACTATCGGGTTAAAAGGCATTGTGGAATCCTTTCTTCTTCCTGAAAATAATTGGCATTCTTTGTAAGCCTTAACCAATGAATAGGAATTGTTGAATAGCGTTGGCCAGAAATAACCAACACACATGATTTTGTTGGCAGTGGTTTTAGCGGGCAAGTGTACGCCCGCAACGCTATTGTGGAAAGTGTCGAGGATTATATTGGCTTGTTCTATGGTAACACACCGCAACAAAACACCGTTGAAGTTTATTTTGAACAGGATCCCCTCAATGAGCGCATATCTGTTGTTTTGTGGTAGATAGAATCTTCTCTTTTGAGAAGGAAGGCCCAACGGATATTTTCCCATGTGCATGAATCTTACTCTATCCGCCAGCCAGCAACCTTCCACTTCTAACTCATTCTTTAGAATCAGTTCCAGTTGTCCTTCTTCAGGTGTGATCTCTTCATCATGTGCCAGATATTCGCACAATCCCCTTCCTTGGACGTTCTTTGTAGGCTTGACCTCAATATCATATTCTAGGATCTTGTTGATCCAATTGGCTCTTTTTTTAGTGATTTCTCCTTCCATAATATATTCACGTACATTGGAATGTACGACATAAAAAATCACCTTCTTGCAAGAGATTAGGTGTCGGAACTTCTTGAGTCCCTTAACAATTGCAAAATCTTGCCTCTCGACAAAGTTGTACTTTGCCTCATATTCCTTCAAGGTATGGGAATGAAATGCTATCGAATGTTCTCCCTTTCCTTCATCATCTTTTTGAGTTAAGACAGTAGCGATGCTTGACTTACTACTGAATACATCCATTATGAAATATTTTGACAACTCTAGATTAATCAGTACAGGAGTTGAGGAAATAGCATCATTAACCTTCTGAAAGACTTCTCTAGCATCTTTAGTCTATTTAAAAGTCTAATCCTTTTTCAACATTAGGGTGATTGGCCTAGTTATTCCTGCAAAATCAAAAAAAACTTTCTTACAAAGTTTACCTTTCCTAAAAAAGACTGAACTCCTTTCTTGTTAACCAGAAGGGAAAGCTCTTTGATTGCTTTTACTCGCTCAAGATCAATTGAAATTCCTTCTTTGGGCACTACATGTCCCAATAGCTTGCCTTGCAGTACTTTGAAAACACATTTTTTTGGGTTAAGGGAGACCCTGAACTCCAAACATTTTTTAAAAACCATCTCAAGGTGATCGAAATGATCATCCTTATGTTTGGAGAAAATAGTCAGATCGTCCAAATAGATCAAGATAATCTGGTTGACCAGTTCACTAAAAACAATATCCATTGCCCGTTGAAAAGTAGCTCCTGCATTTGAAAGGTCAAAAGGCATTTTAGCATATGCGAACGTTCCCCATTTGGTAGTGAACGTGGTCATTTTTTGATCTTCTTCTTTAACCCAGATATGGTTGTAGCCTGAAAATCCATCCAACAAAGAGAACATCTTCGAACCTGCCACATTTTGCAAGATTGATTCCATGGAGGGTAGTGGGTAATGATCTTTTAGGGATGCCCGATTTAGGTCTCAGAATTCAACACATAGGCTGATATCTTTGCTCTTCTTTCCGACCGAGACCAAGTTGGATACCCATGTGCTATGATTGATTGAGAAGAAATGAACTCCATAAATTTTTTAAAAACCATCTCAAGAAGATCGAAATGGTCATCCTTATGTTTGGAGAAAACAGTCAGATCGTCCAAATAGATTAGGATAATCTTGTTGACCAATTCACTAAAAACAATATCCATTGCTCGTTGAAAAGTAGCTCCTGCATTTGAAAGGTCGAAAGGCATTTTAGCATATGTGAACGTTCCCCATTTGGTAGTGAACGTGGTCATGTTTTGATCTTCTTCTTTAACCCAAATATGGTTGTAGCCTGAAAATCCATCCAACAAGAAAACATCTTCGAACCTGCCACATTTTGCAAGATTGATTCCATGGAGGGTAGTGGGTAATGATCTTTTAGCGATGCCCGGTTTAGGTCTCAGAATTCAACACATAGGCGGATATATATGTTCTTCTTTCAGATCGGGCCCAAGTTGGATACCCATGTGCTATGCTTGATTGAGAAGAAAATCCGCGACTGGATTAGCTTTGTTAACTCTTGTTCCATTAGCGCTTCAATCTTGGGATTCACTGGCCTCTGTTTTTGGCGAACTGGTTTGGCCCCTTCGGTTAGCTCTATTGTATGTTGGATGATGTCAGGATCATATCCCCTGAGGTCATCATATGACCAAGCCACCACTCCTTCACATCTTTCATAAAAGTTGATGAGCCTTTCTTTATCATGATGCGGGACATCCTTCCTGACTTTGAGCTTTCTTCCATCTCTGACCTGAAGGTCCATATAATCACTTTTGTCAGCTACAAACTTTTTTTTATCAAGCCTTTTAGGCAGAAGTAGAGGCACTACAACCTGCGTGTCTAAGATACAATCTACGCGGAGGTACAGAAGATGGTGGATGACAAGATCATATTTCCAATCCATCATTCTACCTAGGTGTCCAATATTGTTTCTATGCACAAGAAGAACGAAGAGTTCCAGATTTACATCGACTTCGGGAACCTCAACCAATCGTCATTAAAGGATAATTAACCTTTACCTATCATGGAGCATACTTTACAAATGGTTATCGAATTGAAGATGTTGTCATTGCTTCACGGCTTTTCCAAATACAATCAAATCATGATGGCTAAGAAGGATCAAATCAAGACAGCGTTCACCACCCCAAGGGGAGCATTCACCTATGAGAGGATGCCCTTTGGCCTCATCAACGCCGATGCCACCTTTAAACGAGCCATGGACTTGGAATTTGGAGATCTAAAGAACAAAGTGATAGTCATCTACCTTGACGAACTTACCACTTTCTCACGGAAGCGGCAAGATCGTTTTCAACACTTAGTGAAAGTGTTCGAGAGTAGGTATCATCACATATCTTTGAATCCAAAGAAATATATCTTTGCAGTGATGGAAGGCAAACTACTGGGCCATATTGTCTCCAAAGAGGGAACTCGAATCGATCCAGATCGAGTGGATTCAATCAAGAACCAATCTCTCCCAACCAATACTACTCAGGTGCATTCCTTCTTCAGAAAGGTAAATTTCACATGAAGATTTGTACCTAATTTCTTAGAGCTGACTAAAGATATATCAGCAACGATGAAGAAGACGACTACCTTCAAATGGATTGACAAAGGAAAGGAGGCGTTCGCCAAGATAAAAGAAGCCATCAGTAAGGCACCGGTGCTAGTCAAACCCGACTTCAATAAGGAATTCATTCTTTATTGTTAAACATCGGATTACACTCTTTTCCATACTAACTCAAAAGTTGAACAAGGAGACGGAATCGCCAATTGCTTTCATGAGTAGTAGTTTCAAAGACAACAAATTTCAGTACTCCCAGATTGAAAAGAATGCCTATGTTGTTTTGAGAGCTGTGAAAAATTTTAGATTCTATATCTTAAATGCTCCCACAATAGTATATGTCATTGATCCTACAGTCAAGAGCATTCTAACTCAGTAGGAGATGGGAACTAAAAGAGGCAACTGGATCGCAAAGGTCCGAGACTATGACTTGGATATCAAGCCGACCAAACTCATATGTGGGAGAGGTCTATGTCATCTCATGGCGGAAGACAGTGATCTAAAGCATCAAGCGACAAACGGTGAGGTAGAAACAAAAATTGAAGAAGACCTTCCAATGGTCTTACTAGTTGATTCTATGGAGTGGTACTCGGAGCTATGGTACTACGCAACTTATGGAAAATGTCCAACTCACTTGGACAAACAGCAAAAAAGAACCCTAAGGTTAAAAGCACTAAACTATGTGCTACGAGGAAATGTTCTATACAAGTGTGGGATCGATGGAATGTTCTTTCTTTGCATCAGTAGAGACCAACAACGGCAGTTGTTGGAAGCACTTCACAACGAGGCGTGTGGTGGCCACTTTTCATCAAGCGTCACAGTGTTCAAAATTTTGTGGGCATAGTTCTTTTGGCCAACTTTGTTTTGCGATGCATATGAATGGGTGTGACAATGTCAACAGTGCCAACATTTCATTGGCAAACTCAAGGTAGCAGCCATTACGTTGAGGCTGGTAATAATAGATGCTCCATTTCAGCAATGGGCTATCGACTTCGTAGGTCCAATAAACACACATTCCAGTAAGGGACATGTCTATGTCCTTACGGCAACAGACTACTTCACCAAATGGGTTGAAGCGATTCCTATGAAGAATGCTACTTTGGAAGTTGTACGCACTTTCCTCAAAGAAAATATCATCACACGTTTCGAAGTACCAAGAAAGATCATGACCAACAATGCTACCAGCTTCTCATCAGAGGAGTTAATAGAATTTTTTTTTTGACTATGGCATCACATTGTCTCATTCTTCAAACTACTATTCGCAAGGCAACGGACAGGCCGAGTCATCTAATAAGAACATAGTCATGATCGTGTGCAAGATGGTTGAATCCAATCAACGGGCTTGGCACACTAAGTTAAATGACGGTCTTTGGGCTGATAGGATCACGCCCAAGAGAGTTATCGACACTTCCCCTTTCGTTATCATGTATGGCACTGAAGCGATGCTACCCATCACTTTAGAGTTGTCAGCTTTGCAGCTGGCTTCCGCAGTAGAAGATGAAGAGTTCAAGGATCCAATCCAAAAGCGCATCTTGTGTCTGACACAACTACAAGAGGAGAGGGTGGAGGTTGTTGATAAAATCATTCAGCATCAAGAAAGAGTGAAGAAGATCTTCGACAAGAAGGCTCAGCAATGGGACTTCGAGATTGGAGACAAAGTCCTACTATGGGACAAGAGACATGAACCAAAAGGAATGCACAGAAAATTTGACTCCCTTTGGCTGGGCTCGTTCCTGATCCATGATGTTGTAGGAGAGAATTCTTACATTCTCTCACATTCAGACGAGAGGCTCTTTCCTCTACCCTACAGTGGGCAGTACTTGAAGCACTTCATCCCTTTGGGGATGGTGTGAGTATTTTGTAAAAAAAAATATTTCGCTTTATTGTTATGTTGTTATGTTTTTCCCCGTTTTGTAAAGTATTGTCGTGTTTTAGGTGATTTCGTAGGTAGTCTTGTTTTAGGTGAATAAATAGGTGAGCCCTAATAAAGAAGGTGAACTTCAATTCTTAGGTGAATTAAGGAATAAATCTTGACTATGTTACCCAACTAATAAAGTATTGGTCTAAGAAACTTGAGATTCTCAATTCTCCTATGTCGTAGGTATCTGACATGGTCACTAGACAGAACCTAATGTTGTACCCAAAATTATTTTTTGGCATTCTACTTAAATTGAGCTAAATCATGTAAAAATATTGTCAAAAGTTTGTTTTAGGTCAAACCAAACAAAAGGTTTTTGTGGGTTTATGTCAAGGAACCTATGGTTAAAATTCTGAAAAACTAAAAAATCAGGGTTTTGTGCCCCTATTTTTAGGGAAACCCCCGAAAATAGGAGTTTCCCGGAAATGATTGAAAATGATTTTGATAGAATTAATTGACTTCACAATCACACTGACCAAGTCAGAATCATCAAAAGACATGTTTTACTCTGGTGGGTTTATTCTCGTTTTTCAGGATTAAAGTTAGGAGCTCCACAACCATTAATGGCATATTGGCCAGTACTGTTAGTGTTTCTTAGATCAGATTAAACAATGGAAGCACTTAATAATATTGCAACACATAAAACAATGAACACAACAAGATACCCTGGGAAAACCCTCCTCTTGAGGGAGAAAAACCCAGCAAATGAATCTCTTATATAAAGTGAAACAAGAGTAGAAATTTGCTTACAACTTAGGCCCAACAATGGCCAATTCTTGATACAAAGAATCGCCCTTCTTCTAGATGCAAACTATGTAATGAATATGATATCTTCCTTGAATCAAATCTGCTGCTATGAAAGTGTGAATTGTGCTCTGCTCTTAATTGCAAACTTGCTTGAATTGAATGGATGATTTACAATGACAAGAAGACCTTGTATAAATACAAGAGAGGCGCCTCTTCAAGTTAGGTCGGCCCCTTTAGGAAAAACATAAATAATGATAAATACAAATTAGGGTCGGCCCATGAACAACTAGTAAATGTGAATCCATTAGGGTCGGCCCTTTGTCATTAATAAATGTTGTAGTCATGAATTAAATAGCCAAAGGCTACTTATTTAATTCATGTTCTTCTCCTTGGAATTCGTGCAAAAGAAGTGCAGCCCATAGTTGCTATAACATCAACACTCCCTCTCAACTAGGGATGAACTTCCACCTGCACAAGACACATCATATCAGAATGAAAACAAAATAGAATATCACCTCATCGTGATATCAACCATTATGGCTACCTCTATAGATGGTATGAACAAGTGCTCATCACTTAATGTGATGTTGTCACCTCAACGTGACTTTCACCATGGATTTCCCAGAGGGTAATACACAAGCACAAATAAATCATCACGGATTCCCTCGCGTGATGCTGTCATGGAGTCACACACATGACATCCACCATGGCTCTCCCAGAGGGTGGAAACAAGGGCTTTCACCTCAAATCTCAAAGAGAAATGCATTAAAAAAATCATCACGGATTCCCTCACGTGATGTTGTCATGGAGTCACACACATGACATCCACCATGGCTCTCCCAGAGGGTGGAAACAAGGGCTTTCACCTAAAATCTCTCTCAATAGAGAAATGCATTATCAAGGGCTTACACCTCAAATCTCTCTCAATAGAGAAATGCATTATCAATCAAGGATCACTGATGTTGAGACTCTTTCTCAGTCAAGGCTACATTCTCCACCATACCAAGCTTGTCTCGAAAGTACACAAACTTAATCCTAGAGAGAGGCTTGGTGAGAATGTCTATCGTTTGCTCTTCAGTGTTGATATACCTCAACTGTATAGCTTTCCTTTGTACCATATCTCTAATATAGTGGTACTTGATCTCAACATGCTTTGTTCTATCATGAAACACGGGATTGACAGAAAGCTTTACACAGCTCTGATTATCACAGTGTATAATGGTAGGCTCCATTGATTGTCCAAACAATCCTGCAAGGAGCTTATGAAGCCACACTATCTCACGAGCTGCCACACAAGCTGCTATGTACTATGCCTCGGTTGTACTCAAGGCCATTGAAGACTGTTTCCTGCTACACCAAGAAATCATAGCAGTACCCAAACTGAAGCAACAACCAGAGGTACTCTTTTGATCTGAGACACATCCTGCCCAATCAGAATCAGTAAAACCATGCAACTCTAAATCCACACCTAAAGAATATTTCAATCCATATCCAATTGTGCCACATAAATATCTCAGGATATGTTTAGCTGCTACAAGATGTATTTGCCTTGGTTCACACATAAATTGGCTAAGTGCACTTACTGCATAGCAGATGTCAGGTCTAGTGTTAACTAGATACATCAATGAACCAATCAACTATCTATACATCGTAGAATCCACTGGTTCTAAACTAGATTCAGCCTCTTTCAACTTATCTAGATTAGTCTCCATAGGTGTAGACATGGGTTTGCAATCAATCATACCAAACCTTTTGAGAATGTCAATGGTATACTTGCCTTGACTTAGAATCATCTCATCTGGATTTTGCCAAACTTCTAAGCCAAGGAAGTAATGCATGAGACCTAGATTCTTCATCTCAAATTTTGAAGCTAACTCCTTCTTGCTTTTTAGAATTAGATATTCCTCACCAGTGATAATCAGATCATCAACATATAAAACCAAAATCAAAGCTTCACCCTTTACTACCTTGAAGTAGAGGTTAGAATCTGCATCATTCTTTGAGAAACCTAGGCTTGATAGATACTGATCAATCCTTTCGTACCAAGCACGAGGAGCTTGCTAAAGACCATACAAGGCCTTCTTCAGCTTACAAACATGAGACTTCTTCCCATGTACCTCAAATCCTTCAGGTTGCTCAATGTAAACCTCTTCTTCTATTACACCATTTAGAAAAGTTGTCTTTACATCCATTTGGTGAATCTTCCATCCTCTAGATGCAGCAATAGCAATGATGATTCTGACAGACGTATATCGAGCCACAGGAGCAAAAGTTTCTTCATAGTCAACTCCTTCTTTTTGTGAGAACCCTCTAGCCATGAATCTTGCCTTGTGCTTCTCAATGCTCCCATCAGCTGCATGCTTGATCTTGAAGAGCCACTTAGAAGACACCACAGATTTTCCTTTGGGTCTAGGAACTATATCCCAAACATCGTTCTTAAGTATGGACTGATATTCCTCAGACATGGCATCTTTCCATACTTGTTGACTGGAAGCTTCTTCGACACTTGAAGGCTCTGACTCAATAATCTAACTCATCAAGGCGACATAACTAGAGAACTTGTGAGGTCTCTTGCTTTCTCTGAAAGCTCCTCTTGGAGCTGCAAAACTTTCTGCCTCCTCCATTGTCCTACGAGCCCAAAGAGGTCTTTTCTTTCCAATCACAATATCTAGAGGCCCATCAGTAGGATCCAAGGGTTCAACTGGATTAACATCTTCTTTAGGTTCTGGAGCCTCCTTCAGGTTCCCTGGAATATGGTCAACTTCCATATCTTGAGGAGGTTCTTCTTCATCAATCTCCACAGGAGTGCCCTTGGACCTTCTGAAAGCAACATCTTCCTCAAATGTGACATCTCTACTAATCTCAATAGACTTTTGTCCTGGTATGTATATCCTGTAAGCTTTTGATGTCTCACTGTAACCTACAAGAATTCCTTTCTTCCCAGAAGGTTCTAGCTTTGTTCTCTTTTCCTTTGGATATGAACATAGACTGGACAACCAAAGATCCTCAAATGACTAACTTTTGGTTTCACCCCTGAGAATGCTTCTTCAGGAGTTTTATTCTCCAAGATCCTATGGGGACTCCTGTTCTAAACATAGACGATTGTCCTCAATGCCTCAGCCCAAAGAGAGATTTGCAAATCTTGATCATGGATCATAGCTTTTACTGCTTCCACAATAGACCTATTCTTCCTTTCAGCAATACCATTTTGTTGTGGATTATAGGGAACACTGAACTCCCTCTTAATCCCTACTTCAATACAAAAATCTCGAAATGTGCCAGAGGTGTATTCTCCACCATTATCGGATCTCAAAACTTTGATCCTTTTCCCAGACAGGTTTTCAACCTACGCCTTGAATTCTCTGAATCTTTCTAATACTTCTTCAGATTCTTTGGATCTCAAGAAATAAATCCAAGTCTTTCTAGAGTAATCATCAATAAAAATAATATAATACAAGAAACCACTAGAAGATGCAATAGACATAGGACCACATAAATCAGAATGAATGAGATCAAGAATACATTTAGATCTACTTTCACTAGAATGAAACGTACCTTTTGTGTTCTTGCCTAGGGCGCATCCCTTGCATGTTCCTTCATGTTCTTGATTGAATTTTCGAAGACCGGTGACCATCTTCTCCATGATAGGTAATGCCCGAAAGTGAATGTGAGCCAATCTTCGATGCCAAAGATCGCACATGCTAGAACTATTCTGCACAAGTGCTTGAAGGGGACGAGTGCATAGCCTGTAGAGACATTCATGTCTAACTCCAATCACTTGAGCAATTTTGAAACTGGATTTCTTTGCCCATATAAGAACTTTGCCTTTAGAAAAGGCAACTTGATAACCCTTGACTTCTAATGCCGAAATTGAGACAAGATTCCTCTTTATCCCTCGAACGAACAGTACATTATTCAACTCCAATGAAATCCCGGAATCCAGGTGAAGAGTGGAGTTTCCAACTCCTTTCACAGAATATCTCACATCGTCTCCAATGATGACTTGTTCACTAGAGTTACTCTCTACCAAGTTTGAAAGGTGACCTCTAAAACCGGTGATGTGCCTAGAAGCACCACTATCAATCAGCCAAGAGTTGGCGTTAGTAGATACATTGCTTGATAAGGCTGAATAGAACAGATAATCACTGGAGTCCTTCTTTGGAGCGAATTCTTCAACATTTGCAGTGGCAACTTGTTGCTTAGGTCTTTGAGGACAATCCTTTGCAAAGTGACCATACTTATCACAACAAAAACATTGAATCTTGGACAAGTCTCGTTTCCTTTTGAAGGCAGGAGCACCATCATTTCCGTTTTCTCGATTCCTCTTGAAGAACCCTTTCTTGAAGCCTTTTCCTTTCTTCGACGAATGAGAGGCAAGAACATGAATTTCTTCATTCTTTGAACTTTGACAAATGCCCCTAGCTGTTAGTCTCGACACCTCTTGGATACAGTCAATTCTCAATTGATCAAACTTGGGAAGTTTAGATCTTGCACTGATTCCTTGAATAAACGATTCCCATGAAAGCGGAAGACCATTGACAGCAAGCATAGTTAAATCTTTATCATCAATCATGTGACCAATTGTAGAGAGCTGATCTCTTATCTCTGAAATCCTCATGAAGTATGTACTAACAGATTCTCCTTTCGCCATTTTCACATGATAAAGTTGTTGCTTCAGTGCAAGAGCTCGACTAGTGTTGTTGATTTCATACATCTCTTCCAAGGTTGTAAACATCTCTCTTGATGTATCCAACTTGAAGACAATCGGTACAACATGATCCTTGACGGAATCAACCAACACTTTCTTTGCCCTAGTATTTTTCTTCCTCCACTGCAACTTCTCTTCTTCCTCCTCAGGTTCGGGAACTTTTGTTTTCGCAAACTCAGCCAAATCATTCTCTTCCAATGTGAGCATGATCCTGAACCTCCATGATGTGTAGTTCGAAATTCCTTCGAGTCTATCCTTGATTTTCAGACTGTTCACTATCTTGAGAAATTTAGAAGATAGACTGAAAAAGAATAAAGTGAGTGTTGCAAACTAAATCTGATCATGGTCTTTTTCACACCCGCTTTGATACCATGTTAGTGTTTCTTAGATCAAATTAAACAATGAAAGCACTTAATAATATTGCAACACATAAAACAATGAACACAACAAGATACCCTAGGAAAACCCTCCTCTTGAGGGAGAAAAACCCAGCAAATGAATCTCTTATATAAAGTGAAACAAGAGCAGAAATCTGCTTACAACTTAGGCCCAACAATGGCCAATTCTTGATACAAAGAATCGCCCTTCTTCTAGATGCAAACTATGTAATGAATATGATATCTTCCTTGGATCAAATCTGCTGCTATGAAAGTGTGAATTGTGCTCTGCTCTTAATTGCAAACTTGCTTGAATTGAATGGATGATTTACAATGACAAGAAGACCTTGTATAAATACAAGAGAGGCGCCTCTTCAAGTTAGGTCGGCCCCTTTAGGAAAAACATAAATAATGATAAATACAAATTAGGGCCGGCCCATGAACAACTAGTAAATGTGAATCCATTAGGGTCGGCCCTTTGTCATTAATAAATGTTGTAGTCATGAATTAAATAGCCAAAGGCTATTTATTTAATTCATGTTCTTCTCCTTGGAATTTCTGCAAAGGAAGTGCAGCCCATAGCTGCTATAACATCAACAAGTACCAGGTGTTGAAAGCTAAACTTCACAAGCTCCAACGAAGAAGCCATGGCATAAAAGGTTGAAAAAGATGTTTGATGAAGGAGATTCTCAAAATGAAAAAGGCCAAAATTTGGCTAACTCTGGAAGGTGCACGTTTTGTTACCAAGGCAAAATGCAATCAACATGTGAAAACGGCACCCCTCTTAAAGAAAGGCACCCTTTGATCTCAAAAGACAAATGCAGTCACTTGACATCTTCATATCAGTTGTCTCCTTCATGTTCGTGTTGGCTAGGCAACGAAACAATCAACGAGATCATCTGAATCAGGGATCACTGGCCAAACGTCAACAAAGTATGGAGAACCTGCAAGCAATGAACAAAGAAAATCAATGAGCTTCTTGGCAAAAGTGCCCCTACTGGCTAGGGGTACCCCTCAGTTCAAGGCATCTAATGAAACTATCAATAGCTGCTCTATACATTACATATGTTCAGTTGTCTCCTAGCTACGTGATCAATCTGACAGCATGTTCGTAGGACTCGTCAAACAATCACATGTTGAGATCAAGCAGAAAAAGCCAAAACAAAAGACTGATAGAACAAGCCAGAAATTGGCTAAGTACAGAGGAAAAGCGCCCCTCTTGAAGAAAGGCGCCCAGTCTTTTGAAGGAGTAGATGCAGTCAATTTGCTCAACGACCTCCAAAACAATCTTCTCAGCTTTGACGAATCTCACCAACAAGACTGTCAACGAAGGGATCTGACAACTGAATCATCTGATAACAAAGATCAAAGTAGGTAGTTTTCAAGCATGGAATTATCAGTCAAAAGGTCAAAAGGACCCCTGTTGGCCAAGGGCACCCTTGGATCTAAAGGGCATAAACTTACTGTTAGAAGCTGAGAAGTCAGCCATCCTCTCCAGGACTGAGTTGGTTACCTGATGTACCATCAAGCGGAGTTATCTGACTTGTCAATCAACAGCAATGTCAGATCAAACCACAGAGGGTCTAAAAAGGCCAAAACAAAGAACAGTCAATGAAATTTGACTAAGGCACAACCAAAAGCACCCCTCTTGGAGAAAGGCCCCTTTTATTCTGGAGGCTCAAACTAAGGTTTCTAACTTGACGACCCTCGGGCATATCTCTTCAGTATGATCCCATCTCGACAACAGATTTGTCAATAGTTATCGAAGATCAACTGAGCAGCCAGGATCAAAGATCAAACGGGGGCACTTCAGACATAAAAAAAAATGATCAAAACCCAAGGATGGACGCCTAAAAATTCAAAAGCAATATGTTGACTTCAATTAAGGAAATTTGGATGCAAAAAGAGGCCAAACACTCCACAATCAGTGGAAATCACCTTTTTCAACTCAAAATCAGACTTAAATCATGAGTTGGCGCCCATACTTGGTGGATCTCAACTTGAAACATCATATATTCAAGCTAGGCATCACATTCTCACTTATTATTTTGCAGGTTGAAGGATAAAACAAAAAATTTCTCCCAAGAACGTATTTTCAAGATCTAACAGTCGTTTTGAACAATTCTTCGATATTTTTGAAGATCAGTGGCAGTAAAGGTTTTCTTATTTGAGGTTGATTCCAGAGGTAGATTTTTGCAAAGAGGCAGATTATAACTTCCAATCCACCTCTTGTCTACTTCCTCTCTTCTATCTAAAAATTCTTTGCATGTCACAGAAAACGGCAAGCCACCTCAGATCTGACCAACTGGGTATGATCGACGCAATTTTCCAGTGAAACCCATATTTTCAGATTTGCCAGAATCAGCAAACTTGTTGCCCCTATTTTGAGGGATCTTTCCGAAAAAGTCTCCAAATAAAAAATCCAAGGAACTGGGTCTGTTCAGCTTTGAAGCATGAACAAAATCCATGTGCCAGATTTTTCTCGAAAAAATACCTCTCGACAGGCGTTATTTTTAAGGGTTTCTGAAAAGTGTCAGAACAGGGTCAAGTGCATAGTCTATCTTTAAGTCTTTTAGAATGCAGTACTCCCAGGTACAATACAAGACAAAGACAGTCTTGTACCATGATTATCTGAAAACGACTGACACGGACTTATGGCAGAAAAACCCAGAGGTCAATTCTAAGGACTTGGAGGGCATGAATCAAATTACATTGCAGAACATTGAAGAATCCGGGTTGTTCCAAGCTACATCCATTCCTATCACGTTACAGAGCGTGGAGCTTGTAACTACTTGCATTAAGCATTACAACCCCACCACAAGAGAAATCATGTTTGTGGATGGAAAAGTGATCTGCAGTTTGAAGTCGAAGGACATTGAGACATGTTTTGCAATTCCACCATGCCCTACCAGTAAGGTCATATCTGTGACGGAATGCAAAAAGGCATTCGAGGCTTCAAAAGACGAGTGTTTGCTGAAAATGGCCGAACAGTGGTTAAAGGTAAAGAAGACCAGCTTGCCCAAATTGGTTGGACGAGGAGAATTCAGAGATGAGTACGCAGTGTTAATCACTCTACTCAATAGAGTCACTGAACAGGAAGAGGGAAATCATTTTCAGTCGTGGATATTCTATATCATTGGTAAAATTATCAACAAGAAAGAACATTACGACTGGGCCTCTCTAATCAGTGACACACTCCAACAATTTACTAGGTTTCTAGAAGAGCATAGTTTCCACATGTGTTCCTACCTGGTATACCTGATTGCCTTCCAAGGCGAATTCAGAATACTAAACATAGTGGGAACCTTAGGTGTGCAAAAGGTTTAGGAATACTTTCCTTGTCTTGAGTTTACTCAAGCGGAAAGACACTTAAAGAAGATAAATGACCTCTTCACCATGCACACCGTGCGAGAGCTAGACCATGAGATGCATGTACGTATATCACCAACAGCCAAGGCGGCAATGGTGGACTAGGCGGATTGGTTTATCCAATTCCCCACCTTCAACTACATACACGTGTATGGCTACAATGGTCACCCTGCCATGATGCCACGCTACCCTTCAGACAAGGTAGTGTTCATGGAATTCCTGAGGCAGTTAGCCGAGGTTCACTCTTACCTATGCCAAAAGAAGAAGTCAGTTGCAAACTTTCCCATTCAAATGGGACTCTATAGATCAAGACGGCAACCGATGTTAGGTTGATGAGCCAAGAAACAATGAGATTTAATCTCAAGTACCTCATTGGGAGGAGGTCATCCTACGATCCAAGACTCTTTGCAGCACATCTCGAGCAACACTCATCACATGAATCTTCCATAGAAGATTATTGGGTCAACTATGACGATGAGTTCAAGGTACGAAGAAGGAACTATAGCAGGTTCAAGCTCTCACAGATTGTTGACTTTATGTCAGAAGACATTGAGGGCTTATCTGAGGATGAGGAAGAAGTCATTCTTCCCTCCGTCATGGATCAAGTGGATTCACAACCACTCAGCAGAGTGGATTGGTATGTGAAACAGAGTACATATATAGAGGAAAGAACAGGTAGAGTAGACAAACACAGTCGACTCTACCTTCACAGCAAGAGGACAAGGAAGGTAGTACTTCCCCAAATAGAGCCGCCAACGGTTCAGTCTACACTACCTTCCACGTCTAGGAAGAAACCCAGACAAAAGAAGATGAGCATCCTTCCCGAAGGAATGCGGATGTCAGGGAGCACATGGGGAAGAAAAGGGATTGCTGGTACAAATCAGCAAGAGGTACAGGTGGAGATAGCTACCAATTTACCTGAGATAGTTGAGACCGTTGTAGTTGAACCAGAGCCAGTGATTGAAATAATCACAGCAAAGATGGAACCCATTGCGAAAGCAGATGCAGCAAAAATGGTGCATGTAATAGAAACAAAGTTGTCCACTTCACCACCATCATAGAGGTCACAAAGTCCCATCGACTTGGCTCGCCACCACGAGACATCACCACGACACAATCTCGTTCATCCAGCATTTAGGGGGGCCACGTTCCTCCTTCCAACAAAGCTATTCGGGATTTTATCTGGCTTGAGAGTTCCCTTGGAAAGAGAAAGGCCATCTTATCAGCTTGACTTCACAAAGTTCGACCATGTCCCTCAAGACATGTCGGCAAAGAAGTTGAAGAAGCAAATACATGTGGAGAGGAATGTAGATAACGAGGTCATCATAGAGACTGCTACCCCACCTAAAGACAGAGATATACATAATGTAAGGGTTGAAGACTTCACGTTATCAAAGGTGAATCTTGGAAATACCACTCGTCAGGTGGAGGCAGACCTTCTTGGAATTGCCTCGGCGAGCGTCCAAGAGAGGATGACCAAGGATGGACAGGACAAAGCAGCCCTAAAAGCTGAAAACCCACAATTAAGGATGTATATTTCAAGCTTAATGCACGACACTCCCAACTCCCCAGCTTTACCTTACGAGTTGCTAGAGCTCCCCGCAGAGAGAAAACATCATCAGTTGATCACATACGGCAAACAATTGAGAAGTCAAGTGGATGAGTTTGTTGTTAGAGGACGATGTGTATTGGCAGAGGCATACCAGTTGAGAGATAGAGCACATGGACTCCGCTCAAAGATCCAATAGTCAGACTTGAGGGCAGCCGAAAAGAGGTAGGGAGATGAAGCGACAGTTGTTGATTTACAACTAGCATATCAATCAGTTACAACCACGAAGAACAAACACCATCTTTTTGATTGGAAAGAACAATTGGCATATAAGGTAAAAACCTACGATGCCAATTCAGTGGAGTTGATTGACTACAGGCATATTGTCGCAAATATTATCAACTTCGCAAGAATGTTGGTAATATCCTTCCCTCAAATAGGATATCAGCATGAGGGAGGGGAATACATTGAGCTAGGAATAGTGCAGAAATAGTTTTAGGACGTCATCCATAGACTTTCCTTGATGATCCCAATGGTTGCAAGTTAGCCAAAATTGCAACCATGTCTATCAAGTTGGATGAAGCAACTGCCAAATGCATAAACTATCAGCAATAGCTTGTGACAGGTCAAGAGATGCTAAGACGTCACACCGTCATCTTGAGAAGCATTAATTGCCCAGGAGTTGAAGAAGTCAACGACTGGATAGAGACACTGTTGACCAATGGTGAAGAGGTGTAAAGCACCTAGAGAAGGACATCCTACCCTCTAAAATAGCAATAACTATGACTGAAGTCAACTTGATGCCCCTTTCCAAGTTGACTCCAGATCTCCATAGATCATGCATGTCAAATCCCACTAATCAAGGATGTCTAATTGAATCCCACGATTTGTGGATCTCAGATCTCCTTTAAAGGTGGATGTCTATTTTGGAGACACGTTTGTAATTTAAGTTCACTTTTAGTTAGGTGTCGATCAACTAAAGTAGACTTCCAGTTTGACTTTTGTTTAGTTTCAGTTAACTGGAGTAGATTTCCAGTTAACTGCTTGCTCACCTACTTTTAGACATAGAAATAAATCTTGTTGATTGGCAAGAACTCATTGTTAACTCAAGGAGACTTTAGGGTTGCCTACTCCTTTGAGTTTCTATAAATAAGAACCTTAGGCTCATTGTTTGTTTAACTTTTATTTGCTAGGCAAAATTGTTGCGCCATTGTTGCCAAAGTTTGTTTGTTTGGATATGTTCACTCTTGGATGAGAGTTTGTTGGTTGATCGTAATTGTGCATGATTTTGTGTCTTTGTTGTCCCAACCTTTGTAATTCTTTGGTGAAGCTTGAAGAAGAAATTCAGATGGCGTATGCATATTTGATCTAAAGTTTTGTGTTGATCCAACGTCTTTGTTCTCAAATAGTTTATTGTTTCAATCTCCTCCTCAGACAGGGGTTGTTCCTTGGGTATTTTGTCATCGATTGCTATCGTTTGATGTTGTTTACTAAATTGTCTTTCAGCCTATACTTTCGACAAGTGTCGTCACCTCCTTGGGAATCTTGTTAGCCAAATCATCGTACCTTGTTTCCGATAAGCTATTTCCAAGCCTATACCTTGAACAGGGGTTCCTCCTTGGCAAGTCTTTGATCCAGCCTACCATAAAGAGTGTTCACTTGCATAAAACCTTATCCCAACCATATATCTGAGAGTTCAAAGCCTCGGCCATATTCTACGGAGACGAAGGATTCAAGTGATCCCACCCATCCATTTCGCTCCTATGCCCTCATGCTCTATTTATCTTGAGGAGGTTGGATAGTTTAGAAGCTAGTTTAGTCGTAGTTAAGAATTTGTGAAAACCAGACAAAAAACTTAGTTATGGCGCATTGTGTTTATGCCCCCTTGTGTTTTGCCGTTGAGTAAAAAAGATAAGAACCTTAGTACACCTTTTTTACATAGAACATCAGCAAAGAGAGATCTTCCTCTCTATAATTTGAAGAACAATACTAAAACACTTGCAATAGTTGTTTGTTTCCAATAAGCACTCCAGAGGTGCTAATTGAAACGCCGACAAACAACACAAAGTTCCAGGACAACTTAAGTTATATTATTCATTTCTTTCTTTCACCTTTCTCCATTAGCCTAGGAGAAATAAAATAATAGGCTAGGGGGCTACCAAATCCTTATGTTGAGAAAGTGGGCATAACAAAATCATGGTGACTTGATGACAAATTGTTCCAAAGTGCTTTGAATATAGCCAACAAGCCTAACCAAAAAATCTTAAGTGCTTGATTTCTCATTAACAACCATTCCCTTTTTTAATTGGCACCCTTGAATCAAGAGACCACTCATCCAAAGGTGAAAACCTTTTCTACTTGCATTTGGAGAGTGAAACCAACGAAGTACCAACGAAGTACCAACCATGTCCACATCCACCAATTTTTGCACTTAGCTAGCCAACTCAAAGCCCCTCCTCATAGAGTCATTTGAGGAATGGTCACCTTTCATGACCCCACTCATCACAAGTACAACCTCCAAAGGTTAACAAGAGGATCCATTTTTTTTTTCTTCCAAGAATATGTCACCCTCCTACAGTTCATATAATCTGCAACAAAGTGGCCAACCTTGTGGCATTTATGGCACATTATAGAAAAAACTTTTAAGACAATCTCTTGCTTCCACACCCCAAATTTTGATGACAGCGCTATAGTAGACAAAAACTTCAAACCCACCTTAGCATTTACATAGAATTGGGCATACAACAGTTGTTTCTAAGATTTGGTCACCTCATCAATGGCAATGAGCTCAATTGATGCATTTGTTCTCAAGATTGAAAACACATTCCCATTTTTTTAGGAAGAGACTTGATCTTCCTAGAAACCACGAACCCTACATGAGGATCGAAGTACAATCATCATAGATCGAGAAAGAAATCAAGAAAAAAGCATTTTCTTCATGGCAACCATTTCAAAATGGCCAAAAAAATTCCACCTTGACCAAATCCCTAAAATGTCAATATTTGGACTAGCTCAAAAAAAAGCTCAATGATAGAAAACTTTAGCCTCGAGGAAGCCCCACCACAAGAGAATCAAGGATATGCAAATGAAGACTTACAACACTGTCAAGTGGAGAGAAAAGCAGAGGAACCTTACCCATCAATGATCACATCTACCCACAGACTTGGTTAACATATTATTAGGACCAGTCATGCCATCAATAGAAAGAGGCCATAAAGGAGTCACATCAAGACTAATCCCAACCAACAAAATGGAAGAAATACCAAACCTTGACACAATTGACGTCACAAACCCTTCCTTCTCCCCAAGGGAGCAAGCATGGACATTAGATGTAGAAGAAATGCCAACAACCTCCATAAGATTTTCAAGGGGAAAAACATCCACCCTAATGCCACAATGGAAAGATTTATCCCAACACCACTCGATTCAGTACCAACAAGGGCTACCCCACTTTAGGCCTTACACTCAAGGCGTGGGATCCACATTTCAATCCCTTTTGCACATCGTAGACCAAAGGAGAGCATTGATCCAATGCCATCGTTTGCTCACCCACCACGACAAGTGAAACACCCTTTCTAATAACCATGGACTTAGTCTTTGAGGCCTTCAAACAAGCCTTGTATTATAGATCCAGCAACAATTCTTCATCCTTGTTGACAAAAGCTCCATTCCGCTCGTCCTCTTCCTCCTCATCCTCATTACCATCCTCCTCTAACACCCCCCCAAGTCTGCCATAAAACTTGCTTCTCAACCTAGTTTCCCACTTCCACTCCCACTCCTGCTCATTTTTGTTTCCATTTGTAAAAGTTAAAATAAATAATTTGTTTTTATTTATATAAAAAAAAAATTATTTAAAATAAAATAGTTTTAAGTAAAAGTCAAAAGAACAAATTCAATGCAAACACCTCTAAATATCTCTCAACATCTTTTAAATAAGATGTATTTATGAAATCTATATTAGTTTAATAGCAGAAATTTTTGGGGTTCCCATTGAAAAATAGGAGTGGGTTTAACTTGTAGGTAAGGAATGCCCATTGAAAGTACGAAGGGGTTGTAATATGTGGGGAAGTAACACCCATATATCGTTAGTTAACATTTCTGCTCTTTGTTATATCATCTCGTACCTGATATCTGGTGTAGCCATGTATATAATTCATAACATGATCTCACAATGAGATATCATCTGTTGATATATTGTGTAAATTAATTACAATGGCAAGCACTGAAAGTGAATATTTTTATATACAGAAAAAGCATCCCTATATAGGTATTGAAGTAATTTCTGTCAAAACGAATTCCCACACAAAAAATTGATTGCAGTCCTTAGTCCAAAGACGGATATCAATAAATGTTGAATATAATTATAATTTCAGTTGAATATCTAGGAAAAAATTTATCTGAAGAGCCATTTAGACTCTTTCCTTCATGCATTTACAAAGAAAAGTTTTCACATCCAAGCTACCAGGTAATATAATCTTATCTAAAAGGTAGCCATAATTTCGCATGATTGTTAGTTCATCAAAATACAGTAGAAGGCATGTCAAGCTATAATAAAAAAAAAAATCAGATTCTTCTGTTTATATTTTATACTCGATCAATATCGGCCCCCTCATACCTTGAGACTCTTAATCCTCTTGATGATACCTTCAACAAATCTGAATCTAAATGCATCTTTCAGTCAAGCACACAAAACAGTTATATGTGTTGTTGGATCATTGAAAGCCCCACATTCATAAATATTTTAGTAGGATATCTGGCAAACAAAATGTACCATATCAACCCTGCAGGTTTGCTCTAAATTTATACCATATCATCCTACTCCTGATTGTCTCAATAACTTGACTAACAATACCAAAACCAAAGCATCACCATTACTAAACCAGACTCATACAAGCAGTGCATTTGAATCAACCTTCATGTGGGAAATTGCTATCAACCAAGAGATTTGCCCTCCTAAATCACACCATTTCTATGTAAGAAAAAACATTTAGCATAATAATCAATCCTTACTAAAGCTTGAGCGGCATAATGCAAACTTTTTAGTGAAGGGCACCATAATTGCATAAGCCAATTTCTCATGTTTAGCATATTTAACAGATGGCAAACCAATCCTGTAACTTAATTCTTTTGTTTTTTTCAAACTGTTGATTTTTGGTGGATGTGTACTTTTAATACTTGGAAATAAAGCATGCTACAATCTCTGCTTTATTTTGTTACACGTTCATATATAAAAAATCAGACATACAAAAAGACAAAACAGCACTAATATGAAAGAAAAGAGCAGCATTAGATCTTTTTAATTCTTCAACAATGGCTTAATTCTCCAAATGTGTCAGATCTCAATATAGACTAGTATAATATTAAGCCAAGAGTTGTACAGTAGGAGAAATCTACACCTTAACCATCCTACTGGTCAATATTCCTTGCACATCAACCTTTCACTAACTACAAAAATCACTTGTTTATTTAATGGGTTATAGTAGAAAATTCTAAGACCTGCTTAGGAACATACTTCTGTGATGCTTATTGAGCCTGTTGTCAATCTTCAAATCAGAATGCAACATTCCCCATTTCTTTGATTGAGAACTTCTATACAAGCTCCATAGTGGTAGTAAAGCCTTTAACCTTCACCTTTCAGACCCAAAAACTTCTACATAACAAACAGGGCATGCCTAGATGATAAACAATGGAAGAAATATGGTTAGTTTCAGGGCATATGCTGCATTACACTGGAAATGAATTGTTGTTTGTTCAAAGAAAAAGGAATGCTAACCTTATTGATTTGTAGCCACCTTGTAATGCATTCTGCATGGTAAGGGTGATTGCACGGCAAAGTGATCATTTTATCCCCTCTCTTGTAGTCCATATGGCAAATCACACACCTATTCAAAACCCTCAAAAGCGTAACATCAAGATAAATTAATGCAACAAAAAAACTAGTTTCTGGCAAGTATATCTAATCCATTTCGCTAAGTACTACCAAGATAAAACAGAAAAGAATTGGGACTCAACGGAGAGCAGAAAACTGAAAAACAACTGAGATAATCTTTCCCAAGATACAATAAATTCATTTACTTACAAAGTTCCCTCAAAAGGGGACAACAAAAATGTTTCTTATTTCCATTCCTAATCTGATAACTTTGATCAGTTCCAAAATTATGCAGTACTAAACAAAAGCTTCAGATGAATACAACTTCAATTGCCAGATTGCATTGTAAAAGCTTTATGCCTTGGCTAGGGTAAAGAAGATCCCTGATACATCCAAGACAGTTCGAGTCATGGCCTAAAGTAGAAGAAATTATTATAACACATGTAGCCCCTAATTAATCAAATTTGAATAGTATATAAGATTTTTTCTTAAAAAAAATTAAACACATTGTTAAGAGGATCCTCAACAAAAAGCAGCTTCTTCATACTATATGATAATATAGGGTTAATTTTGCTCGTCATTTAACGGAGCAGCTACTCTATTATTAGTTTTACTTTCTATAAAATTTCAGGTTTGCAATGCGTCTAGCCCATTCTCTTGTCAATGTAAATTTGCATACATATAAAATGAAAGACACAAAATACTTAGCTATGTTCACTTTTTTTTTGGACATGTAAAATGACTGTCAAATCTCAAGACTAATTTTGTTAAATGAGATTCCCTAGCATTTACTAAGTCAATTTCAATTTCTGATTGAATAATGAAAAAAAATAGTTTTCTTGTGCAAGACTACTTGCTCCTCAGCACATTCCTTTCAAATGAAATTGCATTGTCGAGCACATGAAACTTAAACAAGCTTTATTAATGATCATGTGAAGCTACTGTATTCTGAATTGCTAGTGCAATAAACATTACAGAATCAATACCACATGTATGGTGTACCCATATCTAAGCCTTGCTCTTCTACTCATTCCATGCCCACACTTTGGAGGTCAATGAAAAAATTTAGGATTCGCTTGTACCTTTCTTTCTACAACTACAGACAAGCAAGGGAGGATTTAAGGTATAATTGGATGACTGGCTGAAAGGAGAGGTCATCATTTGTCTATCGAGGGGTCAAAAGCTGAGTACATAAAGGCACTTGACTGACTTTTGGAGCATGTAAGCGCCTCTCAGCCTTCTGAATTCAGACAGGTGCATAATTGACCCCAACCAATAGAGAGAGAGAGAGAGAGAGAGAGAGGAGAGATTGAATGCTAATGAACCTCTTGACTAAAACAGAAAAGGATATTCAGGTTATTTATGCATGTACTCAACCAATTGAGAGAGAGAGAGAGAGAGAGGCTGAGGATTGAATGCTAATGAACCTCTTGACCAACAGAAGAGGATATTTCGGGCCTTTATGCATGTATAGAATTCAGGAGTACGTAGATGGCCCTCAGCCAACAGGGAGGATCGCCAAGGAACACCTGCATCTTTTGCTACAGGATATTCCAGATTTTCATTATTTGCAGCAACTACTGCAGGAGCATATATTTGCCAGGTTAATCATGAATCATGATTGTTCAAATTGGATTGATAGACATGCCACTCAAGGATTGGTAGAGGGCATCAAGCCACTTCATTTGTTTTCCTATGAAGAAGAGGTAAATTTTCCTTATGATAATCTGGACGTTGGTCAAAGTGAGGGTATAAGACAAAAGTATTTTCTTTCAGTATTTGTGTAGTGCAATTTTCATGCCAATTTATCTCATCAGATTTGGCTGTTAACATCAAGTAGACATTACAAAAACCAACAGAAAATGATGTAAAACCCTGATCCTACAGTTATGGATCCAACTGAAAAAACAACTTGCTGCTTTCACAGAATAAATTCACAAAAACTACACAGCATGTGCAAGTAGAGGAAGGAAGAATTCGGACATGCACTCAAAATTGTCTATTGCATATGAAATCCTGGTTACAACCAATAAGTATTTAGGCATGCAGCAACTAATTCAGAGAAGGAGCAACTACAGCTCATTTTTTCCTAAGAACCCCCTAGTCATCTCTGAAGACTCTAAATCAGAAAATAAAACTTATTCCCCCCCAAAAAAACAAGGCATTTACCACCAATTCTATTTTTAGGAGAATAAACTTCCAAAAAATCTCAACCGATCAATAGTTCTATTTTAGCAAGAACACGCTCCCTAATTATCCCAACTGCTTGATTGACAGCTGTACTTCATCCTCTAGTTCTATCATAATTTTGTAAACCTCCTGGTTCAGAAGAATATCTTTTTGTTAATTTCATGAGTTCCTCTTGTGATCCAAGTGTTATCTGAGTGTGGGAATCCCTGCCATTTTACTAAATGCATTTTATAGTTCCTGAACATTGTAGCACAATTTTCTATGGTTTTTATAGTTTCCTAGTGACAACATATTTCTCAGTCTGATCTCTTTTCTCTTTGGTATATGTCTGGCCCGTTCCCCAGCACATTCTCATCTGGAATTTCTTCTAGGTCTGCTTGGTATGGATAAAGATCTGTGTCATTTAATATAGAACTGATGTCAAATTCTTCAGGCAAGTTGACTGAATATGCATTGATCTATTTCCAAATCCTATATGGAACAATTTTCTCTGTCTTCAATTTATTGAAATGCCTCAAAGAAATATTGATTTGTGCAAGTAAGCTATGACTAGCTACCCTCTTGGTACACTTTTTCCCTCCAACCTAGGTCTATGGCTCTTTTATACTGCTCATTTGTTATTGACTTATTTGTAGTATTTGCCTGGCTTCTTGTTGCACATCATGTATATCCTAAATAAAATCCTTCGCATCTTGGCTAATCTGATATCCTTTAGGAAGATCAATTAAATCCATTACTCCTTTTGGATTGTTTCCAAAAATAATTTGAGAAGGAGATTTACCTACAGATCAGTTGATATTGGATTTGAAAGAAAACTAGGCTTGAGGGAAAACTAAATCCCATTGTTTCGTGCTATCCTCAACTAAAAGCCTTAACAAATTTCCCAAGCTTTTGTTCACCACCTCCACCTGCCCATCCAAGGGGAATAGGATGAACTATACTATGATTAAATTTAATTGTCAATTTTTCTCCACAAAGTCCCCAAAATTGACTACGAAAGTTTGTATCATGGTCACTTGTAGTTTTTGGCAACCCATGCATGTGTACATCCTCTCTAAAAACGGTGAAAAACCGGATCAGCAACCTTACTTGCATCCACGATCTTCTAACATAGAATAATGTAAGCCATTTTAGAGAATTGGTCTGCAACAGCAAAAATAGAATCATCACCTCCTTGAGTACGAGGTGACCCTAAGAGAAAATCCGTATGAATGTCAATTCATTGTCCTTCAAGCACTAGTGAGGGTTTGTACAAACCAATGTTCTACTGTCCACATTTAGCAACTTGGCAAACTTGACATGTAGATACAAACTTATTGATATTCTTCCTCAGTCAAGACCGAAAAAAAAAATCCCTTGCTAATTTGTAAAGTTTACTCTCATCTCTTGTGCTTAACTAAACAAAGAGGAAGAGGTGAAAAAATAACACTAACTAAGAAGGCTGAGGTGACTTGTTTGTACAAGTAGGTGAGGCAAGAAATAAGGGAATGCTAATAGAGGTTATGTAGCCTAGTATGCCATTGCCTACCCAAACCATAGATGTTGAGAGCTAAAGGGGATAGAGTTCTACCAAGGGAAAGAAAAGGGCGACTAGTGTTGCAAGCATGTTTGATATAAACTACAAAAAGTACTTGAGTCCTCTATTGCCAAATTTTTCTTTGTTCATGTCATACCATTTCATATGGCACATTCTTCTCACTTCAAACAAATGTTCAAAGATTCAATTGTTGTTGATTCCTCGTTTGCCCCTTAGAGAACATAACCTATGCACCACCCTCCTTGATAGGAAGTATTCTAATGTGAGTGTAGTTATAGAGGAAATAAGGCAAACATGAATAAGGGATGGTTGTTCTATCATTATGGATGGGTGGATCATTATCAAACATTAACCACTCATCAATATCATTCACATGTTCGGTTGACTCTTATTTTCTTAAAACTATTGATTGTTTAGAGAAGAGGAAGGATGCAAACTCCCAATTTCAGATTTTAAAAGATGCTATAGAAGATGCTGGGCCCTCTAATGTTGTACAAGTGGTGACCGATTCAGCCCATGACAGTAAGTTGGCTTGATGGTGTAGAGTGCTTACAAGCACATTTTTTGGACCCCATGTTGTGTTCATGCACAACACATTGAAAAACATTGGAAAAATAAATTGAGTGAAGGTTGTGGCGATGGAAGCTAGAGACATACAAATAATCATTGCAACCATCACACCTCCACATATAGAGAAATTTATGAAACATTTCATTGCATGCTTGGGTAGATGAAGCAAGCCATTCATACATAGACACTAATTTGGGATTTTATTGAGAGCATATTAGATCCAGTGTGACAAACGGTAGAACATTATGAACACTCCACTTCATATGGTAACCTATGCTCCAAATCCCAAATGGTAAGTGAAAAAGGCTTACGAGAGTGCCTCAATCTCATTATGGAGAGATGAAAGTAGGGCTTATCAAAGCCCTTTCAAAGACATATACAAATGAGAAGTCTACTTTACTTCAAAAATAGTTGCTAGCCTTTGTCAATCTCTGCAGTCCAACATTTAGCAAACCAAAGGCAAGGATTGATAGAACTGCATTAGCTCAAACCGACCCTACTGGATGGTGGATGCGTCATAGAAAGGATGCACTAGAGTTAAGGATACTTGCCACTCACCTCCATTTGCGAGTTGTCATTTTTTCTGTTGTACAGAGGAAATGGTCCACATTCATCTTCATCCTATTGATCAAGAGGAATAAGCTTAACTGTCAACAAGCAAAGAAGTTGGTGATCATGCATAGTGCCTTGCTGCAATGTTAGTAGCTATTAGTTAGGGGCAGCTGCAGATTTTCCAGATTTTCTATGTTTCTGTCATTTTGTGGTTGAAACTTGCAACCTTTGGGCATTTTGTTGTAAATTTTATATGATACATGTACACATTAACAATGAAAGCAATTAAATTTTATTAATTTCTTTGTTGGCTCTCATGTGAAATCTCACTCTCATGTTATGTATTAAGGTTCTATAATGTATATGATGAATTCCTTATCAATGTTATCACATGAATATTAAAAATTTCCTATATTTTAAAATTTTCACTATTTTATAATAGTCATCTTTTACCAGCCCCTATAAAATTGCCTCCCAAAAATTCTGTCCCAAAAATGTGTCCCATGTCCTGTGTTGCCCTTGTCCTAAAAATTTGGTTAGCATAGGTTTTCAATCTTTTGGAGCTTCAATGTCATGGAGCTGATAGCAGAATTCTAAGGAACATATTTCAATAGGTAATTCAATTCTACACAAACAGCTAAGCATCTCTTTCCCTCTTCTCAATTTCAAAACATATTTCAATGCTTTATCTAGACTCAAACTATTTCATCAGTTAATTGTGATATTGCTTTAGTAATTGATGAGCCTAGATATTATTGCAGAGGTTGTTTATTCTCCTCTTCAAATAGTAATTATTATAAATTGTAACTATAATATATCCAAATAGAACAACCAATTATACCATGAAAGTGCAAAGGCTGTTCCCTTTCCCACTTCTTTTGAGACAAACCCTAAATCTATTGTTCCAATTGTTGCAAGTCCTAAGCATTCTTCTACTAGTGCATGAATATTTTTGTGGATGATACCAACCCTAATGCTTCCATCCCTTCTATTGCTGCTACTTCAGATAATGGAATTCTAGAGCACACTCTTCAAATACTAATTATTATAAATTATAACTATAATATATCCAAATAGAACAACCAATTATACAATGAAAGTGCAATGGCTCTTCCCTTTCCCACTTCTTTTGAGACAAAACCCTATATCTATTATTTCAGTTGTTTCAAGTCTTAGGGATTCTTCTACTATTGCCATGAATGTTTTTGAGGATGCTACCAACCCTAATGCTTCCATCCCTTCTATTGTATCCACTTTGGATAATGGACTTCTAGAGCACACTTTGCACAAGGACTCGTGCTTATTTCTCCCGAGACCCCCACAAGGTGAGCCCATATGACAATACACATGATGCTTCAAGGTCTTTTGTGTTATTGGAGGCTCAAACCTCAAGTTCTAGGGTTCTACTACCAAAATCTCATATTCCTAATTCTTCTCCTAAGGAGACTTCTATGGTGTCAGAACCACAAATTGACTACTTGATCTCATTCTTTGTTTAAGGTTCCATCCAATTTAAACCCTTCAAAAGAATGTTATGTAGGATGAGATAAAATATTATAATTTGAGTCCAATGTTCAAGTTCAATACTTTGTGGCCAATCCTCTCTAATCTACATGCTTGATTTCTAAAACAGAGCTCTCCAAACCTCACAACTCATTAGAAACTTTTCCTAGTGTATAGTTTTTTTGTTCTCTATAAATCACATGAAAATCGATCTCCAATATTAGAATAAGGCTTGTTCTAGAAAAACATGTTCTATTGGTGAAGCCATAATTCCCTACCTTTAACCCTATGACAAAAACCTTTTTCGATTTGCCTATTTGGGTGTGGTTACTTACCTCCTACTTCAATTCTAGGCCAATTCCTATCTTCAAGGTATTGAAAATTCTTTAAGAAGGCTTTTGGCTTTAGACCCAAAAATTGATGGGTTCATTCACTCTACTTCTATAAGGATTCAAGTGGAGCTAAACATTTTGAAAGGCCTATTTAATGAAATATGGCTCCAAATTAAAGATCGTGTTTGGAAACAAATCTTTGATTATGAAAATCTAGCTTTCAAGTGCAAAAGATGATTCCAAGTAGGGCGTGGAGTTGTGGATTACTCTCTAAGAAAACCAAATAATCCTAAAAAAGGCTACTAGATGGAAGGGCACATGTTTATCACGCTTTTCAATCAAAAGAGCTAAGCATCATGTTTGGAAACAAATCCTTGTTTATGAAAATATAGCTTTCAAGTGCAAAAGATGCTTCCATCTCCTTGAGCTCTCTATCCTGATGATGGATCACGGAGTGTGATCTGAAATGTTGATTCCAATATTTGCAAAAGATGCTTCCAAGTAGGGCATGTAGTTGTGGGTTGCCCTTTGGGTAAGTTAAAAAAATCCTAAAAGGGATAGGTGGATGGAAACACGTTCATCACATTTTTCAATCAAAAGGGCTACACCTAAATCTCCAGATACTTCTAATGTGTCCCCTCCTTTTGTGCCCCTCAGTCATCCTCTTGTAGATGGGTTTGCATTGCATACAGTTAGTGGATGCTTCTCCTCCTTCACCTCTTCATTATGCAGATGTATTTTGATCCTCCCTATGGTATCTATATAAATTGTGGTTTTTCCTTTGACTATCAAGTTGGGTATGATGGAATCTAGTGATAAAGATATTGGATGCTCAAAATATGCTATTTCTCTATTTCCCATTCCCTCCCCTTTCAAATCTAGTAATGCTACTTGTCCTCAAGTTTTACTCAAGCTAAGGAATGGGCATAGGAGCAAACATTTTGAACTCCCTTCTCAACAATATCAATCAATCTTCTATCAACATCTCCATTTTCATCAAATTAAGCAAACAATACTAAGGGTTGGACCATGGTCAACAACAAAAGAGTTGATCCTAAAAAAATCTTTACAACATATGGTTCTTTGTTCTCATAGGAAAAATAATTTGGCCTAATTTTTGCAAGCATGGGTAGTGTTGCAAAATATTTTCCCATGACACTCCTTTTGGAGTGGTTGTAGCAAGTGTGTTGTTGTCATGTGCATATTTCTTTCATTGTTGTTCTTAGGTTGGGCACAATAATATATATCCAAATTTAAATCAAAATTATAGTATAAATATTTACGAATCTATGAAGCCATCTCTCACCAACGAAAAGCCACGACCATATGCTTGTATAGCCCCTTTGCTAGTGTTTGCAGCTACTTCCAATGGGAATTTCGGCCTTGCTAGGATTCTAGAGGTGTAGTTGTGGATTGAAGGTTTTTAATCTCCTTTTCTTTGGTTTTTTTTGTGTTTTCCTTCTTTTCCTCCACGAGAGTTTCCTTGTGTACATGGTTGCACCTAGGGGTCCTTTCTCTTTCAAGGATGTAATTAGAGACAATGAACCTTCCCCATCTACTCACGATAATGCTATTTGCTTTCTAGTGTATGCCACAAGTGAGGGAAAGTATAATCACAATTTGGAGAAATGACCAAAACCAAATGGTTGCTTGAAGAAGAGTATGGATCGACCCATTTTGGTCATAAACCCTAACTTGATTGTAGATGATGTATTTTATCTCTTTGAAGGCACTCTATGAAATTTTATGGGCATTAAAATCTCTTTGCCCTTCTTGGAAGCCTAGGCTCACCAAACTTGGCAACCTAAGGGAGATATGGAGATTATTCTTGCTACAAATGACTTTGATATTTATGCAAGAATGGTTGATCAATATATGGCCTTTGAGGGAGGTCCAAATTTTCACAATCGAGATGGTCTATTCATCAAACCCTAGCATGCGGGTTTTGATCTTGTGGAGGAGCTCCTTTCTGAGATTCCAATTAGGATCACCTCCTTTGGGCACCCAAGGAATTTTGGAGACTTGATATTCTGCAATCTATTGTTGCAATCCTTGGGAAACATGCACTCTTCCTACCACACACTTGAAAGAAAGGTAAAATCTTATGCTTGTATATGTGTTGAAATTGGCTTAAATAAGCCTTCACTTGACTCTTTAGAGATAATATTACGGAACATACATTAGATCCAACATATAGCCTATGAAGCTCTTCCTTTTACATTTTTGTTTGTTGTGCACATAAGCAATTTCCAGTCAAGACCCCAAATGCCCCTCATTCCCCTCTAGAGATCTCTACAACTAAAGTCAATGCAAGAGGAAAAGCCCCCAGTCATGCGAAAGGGCCAAATGCAAATGGGTTTATCCCTATGCAACCTCAATATAAAGGAATCACCCGGTTAGAAAAAAAAGATCTACCAAGAGGAAATTTTAATAACAGATTTGATGTTCTCAAAAAAATTGAAAATTTTGGATCTACTCTAATTGAAAAGCCCCGAGCTGGCCAAGATTTAGATCTCCTTCATTCTAGTGTCCCACCCACCCTAGCAAAAGCTCAAAATTTAACTAGTATACAAGGGTTACCCAAAGAAGGGGATCCTCTTCTTCCAAGTCATATTAAGGTCCCTATTAGTCATTAGGAAAAGGATAAGGTTGACTCCAACTTAATTGCAGCTTCTCCCATTTCGACAAAAACTTCTTTTAAATTTTTTGCAGATTGTGTCATGCCAAAAGCTTCTCAAGCCATAGATGCAAAAGATGATTTTAAGAATGCTTCTGAAATATACTCTCTCAATTTTTTTGATTTTGAAATGAACATTTACAATGTAACCAAGCACCCGTTAAGGTTAGCATAACTCACAACGTGCATGAAAGAGCTCTAACCAAGAATGTGCCCTAAAACCACTTAAGGAGGAGGGACGGGCATATGGTCAGAGGATCCCTAGGATCTACTGAATCAAATATTACAATGATTACACTGAAAGAGAGAGATTAAACTCGACACCAAGAATGTGCACTCAAGATCCTTTGACAGGCGAGGTGCTAACATATGGTGGAGTACTAATGCTGAAATTGAATATAACAAAGGCAGATAACCAGCCAAAGGAACTTTCCACGCTACCACCAAACAGTGGGGGGGAAAAAATTACAATTAGAATACTTTTTCTGCTGCGGCAGGCATCCACTCAACAGTGGGAATTCTCCACTTGACAGTGGGTGAGAAAGAGAGATACAAATGTTTATTCTCCACACTGGCGGTAAACCAGCCAGGGGTTAAAGTGTTTGCATTAGCAAATCACAAGTAAATGCAGTAAGAACAATGACTGGATTAGTACTACTAAATCTCAACCTTACAATGAAATAAATCTGCAATTTCCATGTGTTACAATGATATAATCAATGCAAACTTCTGAAGAATGTTTATTACAATATATAATCTTCTCAATCACCAAGATATAAGCCAAAATCTGAATGTTTAACAATCTGATATGCATAAACAGCAAACTGAAAATGTCAATCAGCAAACATGTAAATCAAATGAAATGCTCATAACTCTCCAAATATACCTCCGAATGATGTAAAATAAATTGCAGAAGTATTCTAAGAGGTAGGCGCCCAATCTCCAATCCACAAACTGCATTAAAGCTTAGAGAATGATTAGGCACGAATCCCAAGGCAGTCCCAACATGGTACGGCCTTCTTGAGAGGCGATTTTCTACTTAAAAATCAGAAACAGCAAACTCTTTTTCTTCTTCTACTTTGGAGAGCTTATTCTAGCCAACCCTTTTGAGTTTTCTTTGCTAGAGCCTTTATTTTCACCCTTTTTTTGTTCTAATAATTGGTAACCAAGGCCATTGAATAAACCCTTTTCAGGTTTAGCCCCATGCAAGAACATTTGCTTTCTCTAGGAAACGTGGCTGATTTGCTAGAATAGAAGAAGGGTAGCTTGACCTTTAGGAGTTCCCCCCATAGGCCAACTATAAGGATCTTTCTAGTGATAGATATGAGATTCCTCGACCAAACAAAAGACCTTGATATCAGAAACTTTAGACCACACCTTGCCTCCTGAAAGACTTAAGGAGAGTAGAAGGGGGAAGGAAGAAAGTATTGGGGGATGGAGGTTCCAAGAATTATTCCAAAAAAAGCTCTATGACCAGTTCTAACAATCTAGAAGAGACCTTTTTTGACAAGTGAAGCCCCCTCTTTAATGGTATTGCATAGTGATTTCATGGAATTCTATGGATTTGGGAAGCACCACTCATCAAAAGGTTGTTTGAGACCTTATTTGGACACACAAGCCAGATATCATCTTTCTTCAAGGAACAAACTATTTATGGAGGAAACATTTTCTATTTCCTCTAAGATTTGGAAAGGTAGTTATTAGTGTGTTGGAGCTCAAGGTTTTGTTGGAGGGTTACCATGTTTATGAGACCCTTGTTGAGTCACTCCTCGGATAGCAGATAAACATTTCTTACCAATGGTGGGTTCCTACTTTGATTCAAGTAGCTCCATTTTCCCAATGTTTATGCACCTACTAATTTCCAAGGTAAGGCTCTCATATATTCACATATTAAATTTGTTCACTCTTTGTTTTCTTTTGTTCCTTGGATCTTGGCAAATGATTTTAATGCTATTCTTAGTCTTGATGAGAAACTTGGACATTCAGGTCAACTAGAACCCTCTTCCGCTTTGTCTCAAGATAATGTCTTTTCTTAATATTGTGGATGTTAAACCAAGAGGTAGCCTTTTCACTTGGAATGATAGAAGATGTGGGTCAACATCCATTTGAGAACATCTTGATAGGTTTTCAGTTTCTAACTATTCGATTAGTGACAATTGGATCTTATTTTCTAACATTTTGAAGTGGAAGGGTTCCAATCATTAGCCTATTAATTTTTCTTCTTCTTTCTTTTCTCTTCCAAAAAAGCCTCCTTTCAACTTTCAATTAATATGGCTCTGAGATCAAGCTATTCATGAGAACATGGTTTCATGGTGGTTGGAGGGAAAGCCCCCTTCTAGTATTGATACGTACCCTTGTAAAAATCTCCAATTTCATATGTTTTGGCTCAAATAGTAGAACAGTTTTGGTTTTGGAAATATTTTCTTGAAAAAGAAATAGGTGCAAGAAAAATCAGATTTTACTACATTCCAATTACGGAATTTGGCATGACTAGGGAGCATCCTCTTGAGGAGTCTCTCTTTCTAAAGAGCTTAATGAATTTAATCTTCGAGAGGAGATATTTTGGAAGCAGAAATGAGGATTAATTGGCTTTAGGAGGAAAATAAGAATACCTCTTCCTTCCATCATTTGGTTAAAAATACGAGAAGTGGTAACATAATCTCTTCTCTCATCTCTTCACAAGGAAATCTAATGTTTTCTTCCTAGGATATTAATGGGGAAGTTGTTCAACATTTCTACTCCCTTTTCATGGAAAGTGGCCTTCCAGCTTTGATGGAGGCACAAATTATTTTGGATTGCATTCCCCCTTGGTTTATAAGGATATGAACTGTATGCTTATGGGGCCCATCTCTCTTCAAGAGCTTGAAAAGGTTTTGTTCCAAATGAAGAAAGGTAAATCTCCTAGTCTAGATGGTTTCCCACTAGTTTTTTTCAAGAATTTTGGGACATTCTGAAACTTGATTTGTTGCAAGTCATTTGTGAATCTTAGACCAATAAGCAAATGCTCAAAGTAATCAATTCTACTTTTTTGACATTGATTCCTAAAAAAGAGGGGGGTAACTATTTTGATTTGTTCCACCCTATTGCTCTCTAAAATTTCACTTACAATACTATCATTAAACTCATTGTCGATTGTTTGAAACGGATCTTGGTTTGTTAATATCACTAAAGTAGGGTAGTTTTGTGAAGGGGCGTCAAATCCTTGATGGTATCATTGTGGCCTTGGAAGCCATTCATTCTATGGGTTGCTCCAAAGACAAAACTATGCTTATCAAATTGGACATGTCCAAGGTTTATGATAGGGTTAGATGGTCTTTGACGTTCCTCAAGAATGTGCTCTCAATCTTTGGGTTCTGGTCAAGGTGGATTAACCAGGTTATGAGCTATGTGGCTTCTCCCTCCTACTCTATTCTTATGGATGGCATCCCATTTCCTCTTTTCTCTACTTCCAAAGGATTGCGGCAAGGTGATCCTCCCTCCCCTTATCTTTTTATTTCCTCCCTCCCCTATCTTTTTATTCTTATGGTTGAAGATCTAGGTAGACTTTTTAAGCATCAAAGAGCAATTGGTTGTATTTAGGGCTGGACTATAGCCTCGGCTCTTGATCCTCAATCCCATCTTCAATTCGTAGATGACACTACCTTGTTGAGTGTTACAAAGATTCAATATATTAATTTCAAGAAAGCCTTGCATATATATTTGATTGCTTCTAAGTTTTGGCCGACAAATTAATATGGATAAGTCCAATATTTTTTTCCTTAATACTCCTTTGGTCATCCAGCAAATTATTGATCTTATTTTACGCTTTAATATAGGACAATTCCCTTTGGATTATCTTGGTATTCCCGTATCGACTAGTATCCTCAAAAGAGATCAATGGAAGCGTATTGTTGACAAATTCAAAATGCAAGTTAGTCATTAGTCTTTTTGATGGTTGTTTGACTCTATTAAAATCTATTTTCCAAGCTCTTCCTATTTATGAAATTTCTTGTGCTATCTACCCCCAAAAGCTTTCTAAAGGACTTTGATTCTCTTTCTAGGAAGTCTTTTATGGGTAGGGAATCTAGACTCCCAAAAATGGAATCTAAACAGTTTGGATCAGATTTGTAGGCCTAAGAAGTATGTTGGACTTAGCCTTAGGCAATCTAAGTTTAATAGCCAAGCTTTAACTACTAAACTGTATTGGAGATGGTTCAAGCATTAGGATGAACCTTGGCCTAGAATTTTTAACTTCAAGTATTTAGGAGGGGTTGTTGTTGATGATGTTTTGAGAATGGATCTGGTTGGGAAAGGTTCTATGGTTTGCAATACCATTAAAGGGGGGGCTTCACTTGTCAAAAAAGGTCTCTTCTAGATTGTTAGAACTGGTCATAGAGCTTTTTTTGTAATAATTCTTGGAACCTCCATCCCCCAATCCTTTCTTCCTTCCCCCTTCTACTCTCCTTAAGTCTTTCAGGAGGCAAGGTGTGGTCTAAAGTTTCTGATATCAAGGTTTTTTGTTTGGTCGAGGAATCTCATATCTATCACTGGAAAGATCCTTATAGTTGGCCTATGGGGGGAACTCCTAAAGGTCAAGCTACCCTTCTATTCTAGCAAATCGGCCATGTTCCCTAGAGAAAGCAAATGTTCTTGCATGGGGCTAAACCTGAAAGGGGTTTATTCAATGGCCTTGGTTACCAATTATTAGAGCAAAAAAAAGGTGAAAATAAAGAATTCCCCTAGTGGAAGAAATGTAGTTGGTCTAAATGTATTTTTTTATATGGTTGGCATGTTAGAACAAATGTCTCACTTAGGATAACTTAAATAATAGTGGATTCCAAGGCCATTCAAAATGTGTCCTTTGTGGTGCTAATGAGGAATGCATTGCTCAACTTTCTTTCAATGCTCCTTCTCCTTGGGTATTTGGGGGCAATGGTAGCAAATCTAGAGTATTCCTCTAGTTCTTGCTACTTCTTTTCCTTTGTTTTGGGCAAGCTTGGGTCAACCTCCTACTCTAGCTTCTTTTCTCTTAGCTCCTTGGGATAATGGACCCATCTTTATCTACTTGCAAATTTGGATGGAGCAAAACCGTCGGATCTTCCAAGGTCAATAGGGTCTTACAGGGCAACTTTGGCCAAAGATTTTGGACTTAGTCAAAGATACTTTAGCAGCTAAGAGTTCTTTGGATAAAGTTCCATCTCCTTTTAATATTCAATTTTCAAGATGTCTTGAGTTGTATTTTTTTGTTGCTTCCTCAATTCCATCGTGCCTAGGTCTTAAGGCTTCTAGGAAGGTGAATAGAGCTAGTAAATGATCTCCCCCTGCTTTGGATTTTCAATTAATATTAATGGCTCTTCTTGTGGCAATCCATGTGTTGTTGGGATTGGAGATGTTGTGTACTAGTGATGGCACTATTCTTTTATTTTTCTCTTCTACTATGGAAGTCAACACCAACAATCAAATGGAAGGTTGTGCCATTCTTGTGGCTCTTGAGAAAACTTGTGAATTGGGCTAGAAAAAGGTTATTTGTGAAATGGACTCTATGATCTTGGTCTCTCTTTTGAATAAAGTTCAGATTCATGAGTCCTCTTAGAGATTGGCTTCTCTAGTTGAGTGAATTCTCTGCCTTACTCCTATTTTTGAAGCTATCTCTTTTATCTATATTCCTAGGGAATGGAATGTTGTTGCAGATTTCCATTGAATCGCAATTGAAACATCTTTGAGTGGGGATTTTTTACTCCTGATAAATCTCCGTAGCTTCTTCATAATGATCGGGCTTGAACCTCCTCACTTTTTGTTCTTTTGGGTCACAACGTATGGTAGACACTTTTTATTCTAGTTCCTGTTGGAGGTGGGATAGTGGTAAACCTCCTTGGGTTTTCTTTGTTTTGGCATTATTGATAGCTTTTGCCATTTGGAAATCTTCATGTTGTAATATGTTAATGTCTTTTTCTTAATATATTTCTCTTTTTGCCAATAATTATTATATTAATTATTAATTATATAAATATAATTATTATCGTTTACATCATGACATGTGTGGCTCTATTTTTTAATTTTACATACATCATTATGTTAGAGATATCAATGTATAATATAAATATTTAAATAGCCTATATGTATATTTTTATACTATAATTATATATTTATTATTAATAAGAAAAAATCAATATTAAAGGGTAATTAGTCCTTTATATTTACATTTTGTAAATAGTTTTGAGTTTTTTGGCCACCCACTATATATTTAATATTTTGGTATGTTTACAGCAAAGGGGTTTTTGTGAACACACTCACACCATTTCGACCTTCTTACTGGCATTGTAGTCATGCCTCTTGGTGTAATAATGATTCTATGGACTAAATGCTTTTTGTCCATCTATTGCTAGTGACATTACAGATTTCCTTCAGTTTTGATGCCAAGCATAATTGCAGATTGTGCAGGATTCTTAGGACTTTGCAAAGCATAGAGATATGATTGTGCAGGCTATTCACAAAGGATATGTATGCTATACTGTATAGTCTTCCAATTGCCCTTAGAATATCTTGCCTTTTTTCTCTGTACAGAAGATGTGCATCGTAGGCATATACATTGAGGATTGTTGGCAGTACAGTAGTTCTTGGATATCTATACTATAGTTGTGTGGTGTCTCGATTTTATAGACACCCTTAGGGGCAATTCCCCATGGATGCAGATTATATCCATATTGCTAGGAAATTGTCAATGTATGGGGTTTTATATTTTTTAACTTACCAACTTGGGCAATTTATCACATGTTGGTGTAAGAACTAACAGCTCTGGAGTGTAAGTTTGTACGGACAACTATGCACACTACGTAATGAGTGCTCTTCAAATTAGGAGGGGAAGCTCCCTTGTTGTGTTGGAATGCATGGAATGGAAAAGTAAACTAGTATCCTATCCTTTTGTTCTCAGCTGGTAGAGGCACAAGGTTAAGAAAACCTAGAACGTTGCAGCTAAGTATTTTCTGGTTTCTCAGATCAGCTAACTTCTTTAAATCTATCCAATTTCCTCAAGAAATAGAGCATGAGGAAATGGAGCGGGAATGTATTAGACGATAAACTTCAGGTGCGGGCTCACAACATGAAGGCAAGGGCGCCGCAACTATTTGCTTATCCGGGAAGAAGCTTATTTAAAACAAACAAATAAACGGTAAACCTGGTACAGCTTCACAACATGAAGGCAAGGTAGGCGCAACTATCTGCTTGGCTGAATGAGTCTACTATCACACACATCAAACAATAAGCTTTAAGTATAGTTTCGCAACATGAAGGCAAGGTGGGCACAACTATTTGCTCTTCTGAATAGGCTCATGATAAACAAAACACAAGGTAAGCAACTGGGACAGTATATTGTATAGACGAAACACGCATGCAATAACGATCAAACCAGCAACCCCATTTAACTAAGATTGAATAAATACCATGACAATAACATTAAGGCAAGGTAGGCGCAGCAATTTATTATAACAGCAATCACTCTTGAACAAATACAATAATAGCAATACTACAGGCAAGGTAGGCGCAGCATGTATGCTATCAAGCAAAAGTTCTAATTTACAAGGGTGAACCAATCTTGAGAATAGGCATGTTGCCGACAACGCAGCAATTCTCTATCACCAGGAAAACCTAATTACAAATGAGCTGAAAGCTCTTATTTATAAACATCAAAGGTGTAGGCAACCCTAAATTCACCTTGAGTCAACTACAGTCCTGCAATGCATGCAAGATCTTATTCTCTAAACCTAATTGAATGAAACTACACCGTTAACTGGAAATATACCATCAGTTAACTGAAACAAGACTCAACAAAATGGACATGTGCAACATGCACGTCCTTATTGAAATGAAAACTAACTAATCTAAACTCCAAGTATATGTAGATGTTTCCAAGATAGACATGCGTGAGATGCATGACAACAAGTTAACTCATAAAAGAAACGCTAAGTTTAACTCCTGTGTTTGATGTCTATCCTGGAAAAGTGGGGCGCCCTGATCTAGAGTTCACTGGCTGTGATCTCAAGCAAGTAACCCCTCCACGAGGTTAGTGACTACATCACCATCTAGAAGTCATCACATGTCTTAACTGTCAATTCACTACTTGTTAGCAACTCAAGCAAACCTGGAAACCTCTTGGCACTTCATTGACTGGTAACTCCGGCGGCTCTGTAATTGAAGTGATGGCCACTGTTTCTTCTACAGCTTGACGCTTCTCACGTTTTTGGCGCTTTTCTCTATGGAAGAGTGTTGCATGATGAAACCACAAAGTTTGACTACAAACACTTTGGTTGTGAGAAATGCAAATGAACTTGCTGCATACGCAGAAACCCAACGGTATCAACCCTCTAAACTGGCCTTGGAAGACAATCAGCTATACGAGGCATGAAACCACGTGAACTTGAGTGACTACGCTTGTCAACCTTTCTGATGCGCTTGATACAAATCGATGTCAGCTTTTCTGATGAAATCATGAATTAAGACTAACTTGGTCTTGAATTCGTTTTGCGTGAACTGCATCCTGAAAAACTTGCCAATTGACTGTGAACATGGTTATATTCTAACAACTTCTCCAGAAAACCAAAAATCTCTCCTAATGAGGCTAAAAATAGCTTGTCGGAGGGCAATTTTCGTAGAAAATTATGAGACTTGGGTTTTATGTAGAATCAAATTCTAAGATGACCCACAATGTCAGAATTGTGAAAAAATGTGATTTAGGCCTGCATGCAAAAGGTTTTCAATTGAGATCTGAGGGGCTGTGAGGACATTTTTCTCGAGAAAATTTGAAATATGGGTTTTGTCCAGAAGATAATTCTAAGACAACCCACAACGTTAGATTCGAAAAATATTGACTTCTACTCCACCATGCAAAGGAATTTCACTTCAGAAAATTAGAGCCTCAAGAACTGATACTCTGGAACAAATTTTCCCTGAAAATTCTATCACATGGGTTTTGTTGAGAAAGCACTTCTGAATCAACCTAGATGATTTGTTTTGCCAAAAACGCCAATTCTTTCAAACATGCGAGAGAATTTAAGACAAGAAGATGGAAGAATTTTAGAGAAGAAGAAAGATGTTTTTTAGTTTTTATTTATTTATTATCTTCTTATGTCAAAATCGCCACTCTGCCTTGAATTTTGCTGATGAATCTTGACTTGTACCTGCAAAAGAAGATTTTTGATACCTTCACAACTGACTGCTGAAGAAATTCGCCCAACTCTGGAAAGAATTCACCTCTGCTCAAGTTGGATGAATGAAATGATGAATGCCATGCTTGCATAACTAGAGCAAAATCGTACCACAAAAGCAAGACTGCAAGCTCAAACCCTAACTGTGAAGGAAGAATTTAATTGGCCCACTCACCAGCTGAACTGCCACTAACTTTGAGTCTTAGATAAAAATAATATCTAATTTAAAACATGCAAACTAAAAAGAGGCACCAATATTTAGCTCTTTGAAGAAATTCGTCACTTTTTAATGCTCTGCATGCAAAAATATTATTTTAATCATTTTGCTAAAAATAACATCTGAATGTGCCTAGCAAACTTCACTGATTTTAGAAAGCCGAAATTTGACCTTCTAGACATCCATTTGCAAGAGTTATGAGATATTTGAGTATCTCTTATTTTATAGCTGACTACGAAGTTACGTCTGACCATGTTCAGCTCTGATTTCTGGATGACTGAATGAGCCTGCGACCGTGTTGAGATATCCACTGCAAAGCCTGCATGACAAGGATGAAATGTCTGCTGGGAGCAACAACTGCTAAAATCATCATCTGACACCTTAGAAAATTAGGCGCCTCTGATTAAATTGATGCATTGATTCCAGACTTAGCCATTTCTCCGTATTGCCTTCTGATGCTTCAAATTGCTATTGATGGTGAATGATGAACCCTGCTGACGGGATAGTGGATTCATTGCATGATTGGAAGTATTCTGCATCCAATGACCGTATGTGAGGTATCTGCAAACTGAATCAGGAACCCCAAAAAGATGGGTGCCCCTATTCTGTGAAGATGCAAACACCATTCTGACAAAAGTGTCACTTTCATCTGATCACCATACTTTGACCCTTGATACCGGGAGTTGGAATGCTCCAATTCGCGTGTTGCTTGTCTCTCTGTACAGTCTGGTCAACTTGCAAGAGATGTTCTTGGAGAAGACGAAGCCAAAAAACTGCTTCTAAGGCCCTTAAAAGAGAATAGCCTTTTTCAAGGAAAATTCTAGTCTTATACTTAGTCATTTTTTGAACTGTCTTCAACCACCTCCACTTTATAGCATTGTCACCTTAACCTCGCACGTACGACCATTCACCAAATCCTAGAGGCTGACGGTTGATCTCGTTGAATGGCTGGAGTAATTGCACACAAGTCTTGTGAAGACTGCAATTGCAAATAACCCCATCTGTCAGGCCTAAAGGTTGGGCGCCCCTAGCCTACAGATGTGTAGCTTTGTATAGCTATGCTTCACCATGCTCTGTTTTACGTGCTCGGTAGAACCTCTGTCATGATCACTCAGAATACCGGATCGTCTTGTGAACTGTTGCGTTGCAAAGCTGGACTAAGCTGGAAAAGATCTCAGGAAGACCTCCACTGCAATTTCATCCATCTGAGGAGTCATATTCAAGGGTGCCCCTGGGCTATAGGGGCACTCAAACCATGCTTTGGCAATCTTTGTTGATATGTATCCCGCCTACAGTTTCCACTTATGACGCTGATAACTAGATTTTTGTCCTGGATACGTTTCCGCTTGATAGCTCGTCAAAAAGCCAAACTAATTCTGCAAAGACTAAATCTATTAGCAAACACATGCATCCAGATCCTGGCCTTCAAAAAGAAGGGCGCCCCTGGGCTACAGGGGCACAGATCTGCATTTCTAAACTGCCTCCATGTGGAAAACACTCTTCGTAACCTCTGCTTTTGTCTTCGTTTGTCGGAGTTCTGCAACTCAGATGTTCTTGCTCCATAGTTAATCGGAAAGCTAACTCAAAACAGAAAAGAATGAATGCATTCTCCATCCAAAGCAATCAAATCTTGACCTTCAAATGGAAGGGCGCCCCTGGGCTACAGGGGCGCAAATTTGCTCTAAATTCCATGTTTTCCACCATTTTATGCTTTGTAAACACTGTATCCGCTACTGAGGTTGACCATGTTGAAGTGCTGTGGCTGCCGAGGTGTATGTATGACTATACTTCATCATTTTCACATGTACGGACACCGTAAAATTGATTTGCACGTTGATTGCACAAGTGTCTACTACGTTACGTAGTGAAAATTTTCCCAGACTTAGAATATTTTAGCACTTTTTGCCAATCTGAAAATCCCCTCCATCAAAAAACATATTTTTCAACATCTTTCATCGTAGAGCGTTCTGCTTTGAGTTTGATGCTTAGATTTTGACACTTGGTACTGGCCAACTGCCATTAATGACCTCGAGGTCCTAACTTTTCTCCTAAAAATGTGAAAACTACCCACCAGGGTTAAACTGACCTTTAACTGAAACTGACTTCACCATTGTGATCGTGATGTGAAATAAGCCAATCAAAATTAATTTCAGCCAAATCTGAAAAGTTCCTATTTTTTAGGGTTTTGACCTAGAAACAAGGTTCGGAAACCCTAATTTTCAAATTTTTCAAATTTTGCCAGTATCTTCCCGGCATCACACTGACCAAAAGCCCATACTTGATTTGCCCAAAAACTGAGTTTTGACCCCACTTTTACAAGGTTTAGATCATTTTAAGCAAAATGCCTTAATGAAGCAAAAAAATTGGTTTGGGTACATCACATAATTCAGTACTGTCATAGTATGAACTATGAAGTAATTGGAGATTCTTTGATCAGTTAATATTTGTTATTTTGAGCTACTCTTGGTTGGTTAGTGGTCCAGTTTGTCAATTACCAAGTTCCCTAGTTACCAAATCTGGCCAGATTTGGATTTTTGGTGTCCGCAAACTATGATCTTGTACCTTGGTATTTTGAGCTGGCATCGTAGCCATTAGAATAGTTTTTTAAGGCCTATAGGTTCTGTGTGCAAAACTCTTCAAGGACCTTAATGGACAGTTATTATACTCTTCTACAATCAGTTTTCTGTTGTAAGATAAAAAATGATTTCAGGATGACTATCATCTAGTTCTAAATAAATCATGCAATGTTGTAATATCTTATATGTTTCAGCATTCATATTCTTTTTTATATCACTGTTTTTCCTTTATGAAAAACAATCTGGAGAGTATGCCTACCATATCTTCAGTACCTAACTTCTTTACCTATCCAAAAAGCACGCAACTATTCCTTCAAAATGATAAACAAACATCGTATCATGTAAGCAGATATACATATTACAAATGTACCAATCCTGGTGTTCAGCAACATGTTTGATTTCTATTAACTGACTGCATCATATGAACAAATTTAAAATATTGTGACCATTTACCAGCACAATTATTTCAAGGTCACAGTTCTTAAATAGTTTAATTGTTAAAATTAGAGTACATCCTAAAGAGATGAATTTCATTATTCTTTACTCCAAAATGGCAATTGCCAGCTTAATTTCCAACCCAGCTCCTTGAGACTTCAGAAGAAATTTCTCGATATGGAACAAGTAGAAACACAAGCCACAATATGATACTAAGCAGACCAAGGCTAAAATAATAATATAACCAAGAAGAGGAAATGCAACTTTCTTACCGATCACTGTTCTTTCTCCTCCAAAAGCAGGGAGACTTGTATTTCGAAACTGGCAGGTATGCAATCAAATCCGAGCAAAGGCCTCTATTGTGAGATCCAACTGTCTGTCCTAACTCAACCAATTCCTGGTGTATGAAACAATTCTTAGAAGTGACAATATGTCTCGCATGTCAAAGAGACTGCAAAGCTAAAAAGAAAATAAAATAAGGCATTAAGTTCACCAAATTAGACGACTTAAAACTTTAGTAATATCTCATTATCTTATTGTTCACAAAATTGCACTCATTGGAAATTCTTTAAAATATATCACTATCACCAAATTACTTTGATCTTTATCTTCAAACTGCAGATGGATAAATTATTCCACCCAAGTACATAGGGTTCTCATTTGGTTTGAGATTACCCTTCAGGCAAACTGTGGGCCAAGGTTGCCAGGAGACTGGTACTGATACTGGTACCGGTACTGGTACAACTTTTTTTTTTAAATAGGAGACAAGGGTACTTAGAGATGCCATCTTTTTTTAATATAAATAGAAATTAATAAATTAATGATTTATAGAATATATCATGACATTGAACTTTCAAAACAAGAGCAATAGTAAAGTTTAACAATGAACATTAACTTTAAAGTTTAAATACACAAACGTCATTATGTCAAAGAGTGACAAAACTTTATGTTTTCATGTTATAAATTTTTTATGCTTTTAAGTTTCACAGGAGACGCCAAATTTTCCGCCAGGAGACAAGGGAGATGGCATGTTAAGCTTCTGAGCTGTTGGAGGCATTTCCGGGGATGTCTCCAGTACGGGAGACGCGTACCTTTCCCCAAGACATGTCTCAAGGGGCAGGAGACACGTCTCCCGGCAACACTGCATGTGGGCATGCTCTCATTAGCTTCAATGGATCGAAGCGTTATATTTCCAAACATTAGTGTATTTGCACACTTTGCAACAATGATTCAGAATCAACGAAACTCTTTGTATTTAGGTGTCCAGCATATTATGAGGTCCATAGAAGGTTTTATTGTGTCTACAAAAAAATTCAACGCTATTTAGTATTTACAAGTTCTTTTTCATTATGAGGATCTGAAACGTGTAGACCTATTCATCAAAGTGTTGACCCAACAGAGACTTTGCCTTCTGAAGAGTTGTTGGGATAATTCTGTCACAACCTTCACCTTCATATTCAGTTTTTCAACCTACATTTCAGAGATCTAAAAAGGCCCATTGCTTCTCCCAGTAATCACAGTTTGTTAGATGCATGATCTCAAAAACAGCTTATATTAGCTTGCCTATGGCTTGCTCTACTCTATACTATGTTAAATATCCTCTTTATGGCCAAATTGTATTGTCGGTAAAGGATATTCTTGGTCTTGATGTGAAATCCAAATATCCAAATCTGCCGATGAACAACTTCCTTGTCCACAGCATGTTGATGATCTACTTATCAGTTAACCACAAAAATGTCAATGACGTTGTGCTCATTTGTGATACTTGTTGATTTCTATATTAAATCCTTGTCAATGAAAGTTGATATTCTGTGGATTGAATCTAAGTTCGTCTATAGTTCATCCTTATGGAGATTGGGGCAAATTCTAAGGGTCCATGATAAGGCACATTTCCCTTATTCACTTACTCGTGCAACACTTGATTATTCATTTGTGAATTCCACTTCTTGTGTAGATTGATGTTGCCAATTTGTACTTCATTTATTATAATTTCTTATTTCATTGATAGCTTTTGGCCACCTCTAGTAACAATTAGTCTTAATCTCCAGAAAAAAAAAATTAGCAAAAGGTATTCCAAAAGACTAGGAATCCCTTTTAAAAAAAGGTAAAAGTAGTGGAGAAATGCTACAAAACTTTAGTAACACAATCAATAGTAGCCCTGAGTGTGATTATTGTGATAAAGGCTAAGCCCCTCTTCTTTGAACAAAAACTGTACCAACTGATCACCAACATGACATTGTGAATTAAAAATTCTCTATGCAAGGTCCCCCAACTCTCTAGAAAGAAATAACGCAAGGCCATGTGTAATCATAAAGGGAAGCTCAGATTCAAGCAATTGGAGATTAGCAACTGAATTTTTCAAGCTACATTTCAACTTGTACCCTATTTGATTTACTTGTGATGTTTCATAAGCTCAAGGAGGCCATCTTTACTAATATAGTTAGAACAATGGAAAAGAAAAAGAAGCTGCAGCTCATCATAGAATTGAACAACCCATGGTTTTTCTTTGATGCTTCTCCTCTCTCTCCTGAGTATCTATGTCTACAAGCATTGGAGCATAATTTTGATTCCCTTTGCTCTCACTACATTGATTTTCCTTGATTTGACAGAGAGAAGGGAATCAAAGTAGACAAAAAGGTGATTAGCGTATTGCCAGCTCAATCTCAAGACTAGTCTTCAATCAGTTCCCAAGCGGGGATGCTTCTTACTCTTCCACAATATCTAGAGCAAAGCGCACTTATAGTGCCCATGGTGTGACACTTGCTCTAGGCCAACCAATGTAGATGAACTGCTGAGTGGTCTAAAACACCCATTGGGCAATCTTTTGCAAAGAGGTTCGAAAGCAGATATGGCTACCAAGGTATTTGATATTTTGGAGGTCAAAGATGATCTAGTGGAATGGAACAAAAGGAAGGCCAAGATTCTTGCCTAGGTGGAGGAATGGAAGACTCCACTTATTCAGATGGAAGTTATTATGGTTCATGGCAGAGGCTGATACCTGTCGGTTTAGTCATTTACACACCATATTATTTTATTTAGGTAATAAGTTTTATTCTAATTAAAAATATTTGTCTTGCAAACCAATAAGAGTTTAACGATGTAACCTGGCAAATCAGAATCATGAGTGATGTAATATGGTCAATAAGATCATTTTTAGAGTTAGCTTATAAATTCTATAAATTAGAGCTTCCTCCCTCATGTGATAATGAAAGTAGGAATGAGAGGAATAACAGAGTGAATAGTCTAAGAAGATATTTGATGTGATAAACTCAATGAGAGGAGACTATTAGTGTAATGTTATTATGCTTTTTGAATTTATATTCATAGCATTTGGTATGTTTTGTAGTGAACTCCTGCATAAGATATAATCTTGGTTGCTATTTAAGCAAGTTACGAGTGTTTTACCTGCATTTTTTTATATTGCATGAGAGCTCATGCTGCCTTTTCCAACATGGTATCAAAGCCTCTATGCCATTTTGTAAAATGGCATTAGATTATTGATTTCCTATCTTTCATTGTATTTTCCTACAAACCTTAATTTTTTTCTCCTCTTCTCCCTTTTTTCAATTTCTATTCAATCTTTCTATTAAAGCAAAACTTGATTCTACGTAGGTTCAAAACTGATTAGAGGCATCTTGTTTGACTAGGATTTTATGAAACAAGTTCAAAATTTGGAGGGTTTTCAAGAAAAAAAAATCATTGGAGATATAAATGGGGGAAATACCTCTTTCAAGGGATTTTTCAATCCATTCGGTTCAATTTCAAAGAAAAATATTTCCGTTTGGCCTATTTTGCAAAATCAAAAGGGTTAGGCTAACCCCAAGAACTAGGCAAGTTGCCCCAAGTTGGGATACCCCTACTAAGGATGCCCATCCTTGGCTCTTGATCCTTGCTCTATTTCCTTAGGTCAGCCGTCCCCTAGGCCAATACAAGGCCCTCAACCACAACCACACCCACATTGGCCCTTTTAAAGCGTAATAGCTATCAAGCCAACTCAATCAACCTATTTCAACCCAACTATTAAGACCCTAAACATCCCCCAAATCACCCCATTCCCTTAGTTGTTTAGGTTGTCGCTCCACTAACTTGCCCTTTTACCTTAGGCCACCCCACCTTTTTCCAATCTAAAGAGGTTGGATTGCCCTAAAATGGTAATCTACTCCTATTTGAAACAAGTGAATTTCCATTCTATGAATGCAATAGATTCATTAAGTACATTGTTGTTTAATCTCATTATCGAAGACAGGGGAGTAGGTCTAGTGCAACAAGAGGTCACACTCCCCAACACATCATTCTTTTTTGCAATTTTTTTTTAGTTCACTCATGGTGACTCCAAACTTCTAAAGGTATCTTTGCACTTGGGACTATGTTTGGTTCCTTTTTGAAACTACATATTTTCCACAAAGATTCCAAGTTCATAATAAGAGTTATTTTTACTATACTAAAAATACAATATATTTTGTTTCATATTTTCATTGAAAATCATAAAAGGGCAAAAAAAATATTGCGATACATCACTGTAAGCAATTTTTATAGGTGAATCTTTATAAGGCCATTCTTACTACCTTTTTTCCATGTGTGCAAAACTAGACACACGTGTGTTACTCTTTTTAGTGTGCATTGGCATTTGCATATGAAATGGCACAATCCTTTCTAACAATTGACATAAGTGATAAGATGGAACAAACAACTATCCATGAAGAGCGCATAGGGAGAACTTTTTCAATCAACAAATCTCTAGCTCTATATTTTGGGCAAAGCCCTCACAAACATGCTATGTAGAATGTGACATTGTTTATGGACACATGACTATCATTTTTAATGGACCTCCAACATCATAAAGAGGACACTAAAAGCCCTTCTACTATGTTGTACCAAGTTTGAAACTCGACTATTATCAAATTACCCATTTTTTGTTGTCAATCTATCAATTAGTTGCATGTCAAGTCAAGGTCCATAATGATCATTTTTGGTCAAGTGGCCAATTTGTCATGTCAAGGTTTAAAAAAAAGACAAATTGTCAAATATTTGTCGCTTGTCTGTCAATCTTAACTTTAACTTATTAATTTATCATTAATAATTATTACTAATTATTTATTATTAATTTTAAGATTAAAATTATTGCTAATAATGTTAACTTTTAGCCAATAGTGGAATAGTATGATGGTTAAGTTGTTGTGGTGTTGTTCTTGCCATCAAGAATGAAATTCCACTAGGGTGTAATTGTTGAATGTTTAAATTGGGGATGAGGTCCCCCGTTTGTGACCTCACCGGTTCATAGGTCTAGTCAAAAGCATTCGTAAAAAATAATGTTCTTTTCATTGAATATTTATTTATTATTTTATTTTATTTAGACTGTAGGAATCAGCTTAGCCCCCTATAACTTGTAGTGCACCAAGCAAACTTTTTAATGTGACCGGTGACACTGGCATGTCACACCCTCCGGTGCCACGTGGACAAAGGGATTTGACCTCATGACTAGTTGGATGCTTCAATAAAAGTGCGCCTCATTCAAAGCACACTTTTTAAGCTGTTTTGAATATTTCATACCCATTGATCAACTCAAGGAAATTGCAACTAGTAAATATAAAAAGGTCAACACAAATTAAGTGACAAATCAACCTACTGTCCAAGATGTAACTTGTGACCAAGAAAAATAAGAAGGGTTTGTCTTTATGAAGTTTTTCTTGATTTGTGAGGTTGCAGCCCAATCAATGTTTCAAGAGAGGATAGAATAGAATAGAAGAATTTGAATGTCCACAAGGCCAAAGATAGCCTATGGGAGAGCAAAACTCACCTTTCTAGCTTTCAGATCTATAGACCAGCTGCTAAAAAGCTTGATGATGAGCTCCCGAATTTTCCCTATCTTATCTTTTTGAACAAATCATGCAAGGAAGTATCCACTAAAGTATCTGCATAATTGACCCGAACACTGTAGTAAGCTTCACATTCAAGAATAAAGTGCTCCAATTCAACTACCCCTACCTTGCAAAAGATATAAACTCTTTCCTCCCGTTCTTCTTTAGGCATTTTCCACCTACCTATTTCACATTGAAAATGGTGTGAGCCAATTCTCAATTGAGCTATAAGAATCTTCGCTCACCATGATATATTTGCCTCTATGTAAGACTTTTGTTGATGATCATAAGTGGGGTTAAATTTGTCCAAATAATGTTTCCTTTTCTTCAAAGGTTTTTCCCACATATACTTGCAAAATTTATCTATAACAAATGCCTTTATTTGAGCCATAGATTACATACTCTCCGAGTAGCCGAGTAATCTCCAAAAAATTTGCATGCCGAGTAATTTCTGCTTTTACTCTCGGGCAGTATGCAGATGGATTTTCTCCCGTCAAACTATCGAGTAATCCCCAGTAGCTCACAAAAAACCCACAAACTTGGCAAGTTTGTGTGTGTATAAATATGTTTGTGTGTGTATATGAATGCAAACTTGGCATCCTGTGTCTGTTTATAGATATGTATGTGTGCACAGTGCAGTCCTGAGTATACACATACATAAATATCCACACACATTTGCCGAGTATTTTCCGAGTATTTGCCGAGAATTTCCCAAGTTTTCCTCGAATCAAAACTTTTGGGCTTGTCGAGTACTCTCCGATTCCGAGTATGTAAACTATGATTTGAGCACATACTTAGGTGAATGCCCCATTTGTTCATCCACTTGACATTTTGTTTCATCCAAGACTTCTTTCTTATATTCAAGTCTTCCTTGATGGCAGCCTCAGGTCATCATGTGTCTCCATCTGTTCCAACATTTTTTAATAACTTATGAGACACACCATAGCAATGACCTCAATAGGGAAGGTACCCGTTTTGGCAAGAAGAAACTCCTAAGGGACTAAAGCTTTGAGTTTGAATCTGGTTGTGATCATGTGTTTTTGAATCCTCTCTATTTGCTTCCATTTTGCCACTAAAGTGCTGCTAGCCCAAACTTCACATCCATAAAGAATCACTAGAATAACTAGAAGCCCAAAAAGAATCTAACTAGTTTTCCAATCCCATAACTCTACCTCCCTACTATTCTGCAAAGCATATAGCACTCTCTATCCTCCCAAAGTTCTTTTCCTTTTCCAAGTATCCTAATTGAGCTTGTTGTTGAAGTCAATTATTGGCCTATGAAGTGCACAAGTCAGCTTATGAAGTGGCGATCTGTTAAGAGAATAACATCCAAGGAGAAGAAAAGAATACCGGCACACTTTTTTGTCATCAATCACATCAGCTTAATGATGAGTTAATCATGCTTCTTTTAAAGATTGTGTCAAATACAATATAGGCACAAATTTAGAAAGGCGTTGGCCTCCATAAAGTAGTGCTAAAACTCTTTTAATTCTTTCCTTTTTGAAAATAAGGCTATCACACAAATTAAAACAAAACATGTTAAGGATGGGGTTATTCTAAGCTAATTGATCAAATTAGAAGCAAGAAATTTTTTTGTCAAAGATATCAAAACATCAGAAGATGTTAAACAATGTTGGAAGAGAACTGATTATTGTTAATTTCCTACCAATTACACTTCCAATTGAAATTATTGTTGTCATCAATGCAAATCGACAAAGGAGGATTATTGGATTCAAAGTTTCAAATGATTGTCAAAATATTCTCTATGATCAGCTTCATCATCCAGAGCTGCCTTCCAAAAAACTCTATTTTTAACCCACACTAAAAATAGCTCGTTGCTTTTTCAAAAAAAAGAGCATGTTTTGAGTTTGCAAGTTTTTACCAAAGCCCACGCCATTTTTAGCACTCAATATTTATAGCCTAGAGTCAACTATGGTGAGATAATTTGTCTCATCATGTGAAAAATATAACCATAAAGAAAAAATTTGTAATGATTTTAATCATCAATTCAACTAGTAGTCATAGGTTGTAATATCAAAGTAAGTGGACAAGATAATTTGGAATAAAGCTTGCACATCATGCAAGTAGCCAGAGTTAGAGTAGAAGTCAACTCAATCGATTTAATTTATTTTCATGTAATTTTGTAAAGAATGTAAATGAGTGCCTTTTGCACTTAGTTTAAGGAATGGTAATTCTCATGCTTACATTTTTCTGAAATTGCCATTCAATGCTACTTTCAATCCAAAATTTGTTATTCAATGAGATTTAAAATTCTTACTTTACTTCTCAATTACTATTGAAGTATTTTATTTTGTGTTGTACTTTGATGAGTTAAATATCACTTAAAATTTACTAAAAGCTTTGTTTTGCAGTAAGCATTAAGTTGGTCTCTTGTAGATTTGAATATAATGAGTGTGTTTAGCTTATAGCATTTGGTGTCATTTAATCCTTATGTGTACTTGTTTCACTCAACCTTTGTTTTTAGTTGAGCAGCACAAAAGTGTCATTGTAGGACTTCTTTTCACTTTTCAGTAAAAAAGAATAACGTCCTTTGCCTATCATTGAAACCAAAAGTATTTACATTTTATTCAACATGAATGTCAACCACCCCAAAAACCATTGTAAAGATTCGCAAGTAGATATTGTCCAATTTTATGTTAGTTTTTAATTTACAAGGAGCTTCCCCTTCCAATCTGAAGACCAGTTTTACCAAGTGTTACAGGACTCGGCCAGACTCGGCGAGTCCCGAGGTGAGCCAGGCTCAACGAGTTTGGAGACTCAAACCCTGCATACTTGCCAGACTTGCCGATGACTTGACCGCGGCAGGGATAAAATGAAAACATTAAAAAGAAACATGAAAAAGTATTTAAACTTAAACTTTTTTGTTTTATATTTGCCTCCTTCACCCTTATAGGCACTTCATTTCATTTTCAAGCCAATGAAGAAAGAAAAAAGAGAGATTTGAGCCAAAATTTATTTGTATTGAAGGAATACCAACAAGGGGATTGAACAAATATTGGTGGTTGAATCACATTTGGGCAGATTTGTAGGTACTCTTGGTGCATTTAGAGGAGTGTACGAAGGACTAGAAAGAGCTCTCCATTGATTTCAAGAAAGATTTAAGAAGTTTAAATTTTGAAGGTTTTTTTTTAACTAGAATTTCATTTCTCTTCTACATTTCTTCTTTCTTTTTGTATTTTGTTTTAGTAGAACAATGAACAAACCCTAGGTGTTTTTGTTAAAAAAAAATTATAGTTGCAAACCCTAGGTTTTTTAATATTAGTTTAATTATAAACTGTGAATGTTTTTTTTTTCTATTTGTGTTATTACAGCATTGTTTAAATTTATAGATTGTCTTTATCACAATATCTCAAACTCCAATTAAAATGGACCCTTGTTGGAAATATGCCATTATTACCCCTAGGCAAAAGAAAGAAGAGGTAACATGTTTTCATTGCAAAACAACTATGCATGGGGGAGGCATTAACAGATTGAAATACCATCTTGCACATATATGAGGCCAAGATGCTAACCCATGCCCAAATATCCCTCCTGAGGTTATGCGTGAAGTGCAAGTTCAATTGGAAACCTTTGAGCAGCAAAAAGAACTAAAAAAGAGGCAAAGAGAGGAGATGGCAGCCATTGGTGGAGTTGGAGATTCTTTTTCTTCCATGCCTCCATTTCCTCCATCTTCGGGTGTCGGTAGTGCTAGTGCTAGTGGCAATGGCAATCGCAGTGGTAGTGTTAGCATTGGGCCTAGAGTCCGTGCATCTAGGTTGGATTCATATATTTTGCCACACACTACTCTAAGTTCCCAACAATCACTTGAGAGCATGGGTTGGAACAAAAATAAACACGATGCTGCCAAAAGTGCAATTGGAGACTTTTAATTCTATTGCAACATTCCATCCCATGCAACGAGGTAATTTATTTTTTTGTTTTGTTTTTATAAGAGAGGGGGACCAGCCATTGCAAGGCCCCAAGTCACGAAAGGCCAAGAGCGGAAAGGCTGCCCTAACTTACCTCAGTTTAAAGGATGGTTAGGATAGAAGGGATGAGAATGATGAAGACTATTTGTCCTTCGATCACTCTGCAATCCCGAGAGTTGAAGGGAGACTAGATGAGTCGCTTTTTAAGGTCAACTCTACGTTTCAGGTAGCTCTCTGTCAGAGGACAGAAGCACGGTTCCAGGATGACAGTGTGGCGCGCTGGCGTCTCACAGGCGCCCGTACAGCCAGAAAACCAAAGAGACGAGGTTAAATTCTAAAAGGTAGACTAACAGCCTAGTTTAGAAGTTTCTTGAACAGCAGAATGAGATTAAGAAGAATGAGATGTAAGTATGTATGTGATAAAAGAAATATATTACTGCAAGGGTGACGAAGACGATTTCGTACAACAGTCTTCTCGTCGGCTTGCTCCAAGCTCTCTCCACCTGCACACAGAAAAAAGGGGGAATGTTGGGGCTGTTTAGGGGCCTACCTCAGTCAGACCCCATTTTGGTATTTCCACCTCCACAGACAGCCAAGTTTGCAATGATAGAAATAGAGATAAAGAAAGGAAATACAAGCTACGTAAGCAAAAGACACTACAAACAGTACGTGCTTACTCAACCAAAGGTGATAGAAGATATAAGAGGAGCTTACCACCTCTGTCCAAAGTGCTCAAGGCTTGTGGAGGAGAAAAGTGAGAGGAACTCAAGCCTTTGTTGTCGTGGTGTTTGTCCTGCGCTCGCACTATCGGAGTGATGGAGTAGTGGATTGTTGTTATGGAGTGAAAAGTGCTGCTACAAAGCTTGAAAAATGGATGAATGAAGTGGAGAGAATGCTCAAAATGGTCTCGCCAAACTCTCCTGAAGTTCTACTGAAGAGAAAAATGGATGGATGGATGAAGAATATGAAGGAAAGGATGAAAAACGGCCATATTCGGGTCGGCCAACCGAAGAAGGGCATTACACTTTGACTTCCAAACGAAAGTGTAACATCTCTGCAGACTCCAGCCACAGGAATCTGCCAGGGACATACGTCTACACACCGCGTGGGCATCCCCGACAGAAACGCTCCCACCGACACACAAAACAGGTGCCAAGTGTGATGTGGACAGCAAGCTTAAGTGGAATTAAGCCTATGCCTTAGGTTTTCTAAAGTGCAAGGGGGTAAAAGGGAATTTGCATTAGGGGTGCAAATTCACGCTTATATAGTTTTAAATTATATAGCTTGATAGTTGATTCTTTGTCTTTTGAATTTTTATATTTAGAGCTATGTCAAATTCAAATTTAAATTCTCCATTTTTCAATGCTTATTTTATTTAATTTATTTGTGTTAGGTCTCCTTATTGGCAAAACATGGTTGATGCCATTACTGTTTGTGGGGCAGGGTTCAAAGCCCCTAATGATGAGGAGATAAAGGGCCCCATTTTGTCACAAAAGGTGGCTGATGTGAAAGCCACAATAGAGGAGCAGCAACACATATGGAGGAAGAAAGGTAGTACCATCATGACCAATGGTTAGACAAATCGAAGAAATAGAACATTGCACAATTTTATTGTTTCTTCCTCAAGTGATTTTACTTCCTAAAATGTATTGATTTAGTGATTCAGAGTTGAGATTTTTAATTTATGTTTTATTGAATCATTGAGTTTGTATCTTTCTCAAGTGGCATCATGTTCATCAAATCTATTGATACATCTGGGAACACCCAAAATGTTGAATTCCTTTGTAAGGCTTTGGAGGGAGTCTCGGCTGATGTAGGTGAGGAGAATGTGGTGCAAGTAGTTACAGATAATGAAGCAAATTATGTTTTTGCAGGTAAACTATTGATGGATAGGCACCCATCATTATTTTGGACTCCTTGTGCTACTCATTGCCTTGACCTCATATTGGAGGATCTTGGCAAGATTGCATGGATCAAAGCATGTGTGAAGATATCAAAAAATATTTGTAAATTCATATAAATCACACATGGGTCCTCAACCTAATGAGGCAATTCACAAAGCAGAAGGAGTTGGCTCGTCCTAGAATAATGTGATTTGCTACCAATTTCATCACATTACAATCCTTGTTGTAGTCAAAGAGAGCTTTGAAGTGCATGTTAGTTAATGAGGAGTGAACTTCCTCATCATATGCTAAGACCAATGCAAGGGAAAATGTGGCAAATTCGATTTTTAATGAGCAAGGCTTTTGGGTACCTACTACGGAGATCGTAAAGGTAAATGTAATTAGTAATTAGTTTACTAATTCTACATTATATTTTCATTCTTATTTTTCTTTTATTTGCTTATTTTTGTTGACTCTTATGCTAATGTTTCACAATAATTGCAGTTCACAGAGTCTTTAGTGGTTCTCCTACAAGTTGCTAATGGGGAGAAGCCCGTAATGGGCTACATATATGAAGGCATGGATAGGGCCAAAGAGGCCATTACATCCATTTATGGAGGAGTTGATAAGTATCGCCCCATTTGGGAGATCATTGATAGATGATGGCACCTCCAACTTCAAAAGCCCCTACAAGCAGTTGCATCTTTCCTCAATCCGGCATTCCAATTCCACTTTGAACTCAAGGTCAATGAGGAGGTTTTCAGTGGGCTCTATGCAATGATAGAGCGGATGTCTAATTCTTGTGTTGGAGCACAAATAGTCACCGAGATTGAGATTTTTAGACTTGCACAAGCAGATCTCTTTGCACAAGATATATGCAAGGCTACTTGATTGACATTGAAACCAGGTAAAAATATATTAAGAGCATAATATAAGTTTAAAAATTAAAACTTTTCCTTTTTTTCTATTACTATTAAATATTGAAACTTAAAGTTGGATAATGAGATTGATTTTTTTCTTTTTGTCATCTCAGATGCATGGTGGGAGAGATTTGGTGCTAAGGTACCAAATCTTCAGAGGATTGCAGTTTGAGTATTGAGCCAACCATGCAGTGCTTCAAGTTGTGAGCACAATTGAAGTATAAGCACATAGACTCCAAGAAGCACAATAGATTGTCAATGCAAAGGTTGACTGATCTAGTTTATGTTCATTACAACCTTTTCCTTCGCCGTAGACAGATTTTGGGTAGTGACTTATCACCCATCACATTAGAGGAGGTTGATCCACAATTAGATTGGATCACTAAGGCTGAGGATCCTATCTTTAGTGATGATGACCTTGATTGGGTTGACCAGGTGGATAGAGGTAGAGGCAATAGCCACGGTAGAGGAGGATAAAGCACGAGCAGACACCTTGGATGTTGGTGTGGGTATCACTAAGACACAGGCAAATATCATGACTGCATCATCATCCAAGACCTATCTTAGATGCCTACGTAGAAGAGCTAAGTGATGCAAGCTCCTCTGAGCCATAGACTTCTAGCTTTTGTTTTGATATTTGTTTAGAAATTTTGATGCCATGGATTTCATATTCCATGAGTATTGTATACATTTGACAACATTTATATATCTAATTGTGTTACTACTATTATTTCCTTTAGCTAAAATTTGTGTTTATAGTTATGTGATCAAAGAAGTTTCTATTTGATGAGGTTATTGTGTCTTTAAGGTTTATTTATTAAAGGGTGCATGAAACAAGTTTTAAATCCTTAAAAATCTCTGAATTTCTTGGGCTTTTCAATGTGTCGAGTCTACGCTGAGTCTGAGTCCAAGTCAAAAATCAGCTTGCTAAGTCTGAGGCGAGTTTGAGTCTTGTAGCACTGGTTTACCACACATTTGTTCAGTTTTGTGTTGCACAAAAAGTTGTGAATTAAAAAACTAACATACTACTTGGCTCACTTTTTTGTAGTTATTTGGCGATACCTTGACATTTCCCAATGTTTCTATGGTTGACATTCTTGACACGCTTTTCCAATTTGATGACACTAATGATTTTGTTGATGAAGCTATAAAGCATGAGATCTCACATACAACTTCATCAAACTTATCAACTTGTGATGTTTCTTTTGAACCTTTTGTGCAAGATCTTCCACTCATTAGAGAACCACCTTTTTGGGATTCCTATTTGTGCAACATTGGTCGTCTTTTTTTGTAGAATCTCATCTTTATGATTCTCCTCATTTCTTAGGGGATATTTTTTGTTTGATGAAAGTTCCCACATTGGTGTTCTTGGAACTTCATCGAATCTTTCACTTTGTGAATACATTGTCTTGTGGATCATCTTTCATTGGACACAAAGAGGGTACCTATGTTAGACCCTCCTATAGAGATGGGCATTTCCACTCTTGAGTGATCTATATTTATTTTATGGTTCCTCCTTCATGGAGACATGTTACATCCCAAATTGTGAGGTTACTCTTTACTATTACTAGATGTGGTAAAAGTGAATGTGATGTGAATTCTCGAGATGAATTAATGATGCATGTACCTTGTTATCAATATGAATGTTATATCACTTGATGTTGTCTCGTTTTAATGTATTTCAAATTGATGTCATTCTTGGTGTAATAATGCATATTAAGTTATAGAATTGTTAATATTCTGACTTGTGAAATGTTGTAACTATACTGTTATGTTGTGAGCATTTGACTTCCGTGGACATATGTCAGTGGATGCAGGTATAGGTACCATTCCTCCAAGCGGAGGGGAAATATCACTTGGGAGAGGGGCTTGGTCGGTTAACCAGTAATGTGAACTATCTGAGTATACACACACTTCACCTTAGAGTGAGTATCTAAGTCAGTTGAATTAGATAAGTCATCCTTAGACGTAGATTGGCATTAGGAGTCGTGTCTTCTCTTGTATCTTTTGTAGGAGATGTTTGTCTGTTAACTATCTCATGTTATTTAGTTCCTTTCAATGGATCGTATTTGAATGCATGAAGTAAGGCAGGGAATATATATATATATATATATATATATATATATATATATATACATAAATATTATATACACGCATCCATATGTATATACATATCAATACAAGTGTGTAACTGGCAAATGGATATGCTCGCACAGTTGCATCGATATGGTATACATATACATGCATGTGTATCAAGATGTATATGGACATATGTATACATATGTATATGTATATACACCACCTCTTACATTTTGGGATATTAATAAAAAAAATTATTATTACCTGTTGATTTACATCTACACGTATATGTATAAATGTATAGATACATATATAGACATATCGGAAATAACAAACTAGCTAACAATATGTTATGCAGGAGTTATATATGCACATATACATATACATATATATATACGTATACGTGTACATGTAAATAGATATACATATACGTATTAATATTATATAATAAATATACATCTTAAAGTAAAAATAATAAAAATAAATATATATATATATATATATATTACTTAAGGTAATAAAAATACATATATATATATATATTTATATAATTATTTAATTACTTTAATACGTATATAAATAAATATAATATTAATAAATTTATATATGTATGTCATTTTATTAACAAAGATTATTGTTACTCTTTTCTCATCATGTATATTTGGAAATCGAATATTGCCAAGTATAAAGGAAATCGACTTTAATTATTTCCATCATAGAATAAATTTGAAATAGCTGAGGCTTCTCTAAATTTTAAAAAAAAAAGAAATAATCAATGCATAACTTTGGACTTATAAAGTCAAGTTTGAAAATATTTGTGAGTTTCCCGTGAAAAGAAAATGGCGGATGAAACTGAACCGCGCGACAATGCAAAGAGCGCTTCACCAGGGAGAACGAATCTATAGGGAGACGCAGCCATGAGATAGTTGTTGTTGCTTAATTAACCAAGACTTTTTCCAGTAAGGTGAATCACCTTCTTGCTAGTGCCATTTTTTTAGGAATCACCTGTAAGTGGCGAATTTTAATGAATGGTTGAAAAATTCTGATAATGTTGTCAATAAGGCAAGTCGAATCATTAAAGAAATTGCTTAGTTAGGGCTTGGAAACCCGCCAAGTGCCTTTTGAATAAGTCTGCTTGAATGTGTTGTCAAAAGCATAAGGAAATGTGTTGCTTTCCTGAGTCTATATAAAGACTTTCATTTGTTGCGAATATTTACCAATTTCATTACCAGTTCATACGAATTCATATTTTGAGAGATCATTTTGCTGTGAGTATCCAATATTCTGAGAGATGTCACTTTGCTGTGAGTATCCAATATTCTGAGAGATATCATTTTGCTGTGAGTATCCAGTATTCTGAGAAGTATCATATTGTTGTGATTAACCAATATTCAATGAAGCATCATTTTACTGAGAGCAACCTATATTTTGAGAAGAATTCATCATTGTTGTGAATAGCCATCATTGTGAGTAGAATCATCAATTTCTTGGGTGTGAGTCAATTCTGGAAAAAGTGTTCTACTGTGAGAAAGAACAGGGAAAACTCTGCTACCTGAGTTATTGCAGGAAAGATCATCATCATCATCTATGGAAGCTTAATTTACAGGCATGATTATCTTGTTCTCATTTCTTCTTGATTTTTATAAGAAGTCATGCTAAACCTTTGAAGTATTATTCTGCTTTTATAGTTAGAACCTGTAAAGGCATGTTAGGCAAATATAATATGATGCTGTTATATAAAGCTTGCATTTTGAATGTCTAAAAAATACATTAAGTAAATAAGGTATATGTAATGCATGGTTGTTTAAAAGAATATTTATCTGTCTTGAAAGGTAGACAATGCATTTAGTATTATTGCTTATTTGTATGATCTCTATATATGGAGAATATGATTGTATTAGTTACTAAATACTAGGATGGAAATGAAGGCATTAAGTCAAGTAACGAACCACAGCTTAAGTTAATAGGTTAACGTAGACAACTTGAGGTACTCCTAGGATGAAGATGTCCAATAAAGGAAGGGAATTTATGATTACTTGTTATGTTGTTTCATTTCTAGTAGTTTAGTTTGATGTAGGATGTCTGGGGTATGGATTACCTAGTGAAGAACAAAGAGCTATGCGTAGTGTAAGATAGCCCTAAGTCAAATCAACCTCGAATAGTGTATATGATAGATGACCTTCATTCGAAGTATTGAATGAGAACACTTTGGCCAAAGTAGTGAAATGTACGACATCCACTTAGATGTGAGATAGTTGAGACTACACTGTCAGTTCATCGTGATCCTTAAAGCAAGCTAGTTCGGGATTGTGAAATAGCAAGTTCTAGTTTTGTAGGACACACCACTATGCTCAGTCGGTAAACAGTATCAGTTACCCTACCAATCTCTTCATTGAAGGGAGGGCCATCTATCGAACGATAAATGTGCAGGGGACTGCATTATAAGTCTGTGGTTGGCGGAAAAGCGCCCGAGTGATGTTTCTCCTCCTTACCAGGCTACTGAGACACTGAGATTTGAAAGGCAGATTCCTGGACCTTCTTACCACTATTAGTTCAAAAAGCTCAATCGAGCTATGTATGCGCACGTATGTATATTTTCTCTGATGTTCATTTGGAAAAGAATAGTTTCGTCATTTGAAATATGTTGTCTTGTTTAAATGAAAGGAAAAAGATTTCATTTTATTAGTTAGCATGAATCTTATTATTGTTAATGAAAAGGAAAGAGTTGTTTAAATACTTTCTCATATGCATGTTATCTATGTTTTAAGTTGTAGTTTAAGAAAAAAAAAATTACGTAGAACCGGGTCGTTACAAGACATTTCTAAAGCTTGTCTTCACAATATCTTTGCTGCCAATTGTAAAAAAAGAGAACTGATTCTAGAAAGTTTTTTGTTCCTTCCAGAAGACTTTCAATATGCATCTTTAGCTATATCTCTTCGTAAGAGAAGGAATGTTATTTGATGTAGATAGACCTCCTTAGCATCCAATTCTTGTCCATCTTCATCAACTTACGACTATTTGGTGCAACAATTCATCTTTCCAGAATTTCACAACCAGCAACACATCTCTAGTAACTTCACTAAACCCTTGATATGATCATTTTAGAGCATTATTATGGCAAAGGAAATTGTCCTTGGAGTAAGAGGTCATTTTAAACCCTCCTTCCTTCTCCATCAAGATTATTGTACATGGGTACCCTATCAAGCTTTGTTGTCACAACCCACTTCTAAGTTTTTAGAATTCTTTTGTAAAAACTCCCTAAGTTGCACTTGGGGGGTGTTGGTGTAGTCTTGTACATACCTTAGTACCTGTTGGCATAAAAACTAACACCTCTGGAGTGTAAGTTTGTACGGACAGCTATGCACATTGCGTAATGAGTGCTCTTCAAATTAGGAGGGGAAGCTCCCTCGTTGTGTTGGAATGCATGGAATAGAAAAGTACACAAAATCCTATCTTTTTGTTCTCAGCTGGTAGAGGCACAAGGTTAAGAAAACCTAGAACGTTGCAGCTAAGGATTTTCTGGTTTCACAGATCATTTAATTACAACTAAGCTAACTTCTTTAAATCTATCCAGTTTCCTCAAGAAAACAGAGCGTGAGGAAATAGAGCAGGAATGTTTTTATACGATAAGTTGGGTACAGATTCGCAACATGAAGGCAAGGTGGGCACAACTATTCGCTTGGATGAATTAGATTATTATCAAACACATCATATGATATGCTTTAAGTACAAATTCTCAACATGAAGGCAAGGTGGGCACAACTATTTGCTCAATTTGAATAGGCTTATTGATAACAAATCACAAAAGATAGCCAACTAGGACAGCAAATTGCATAGGCGAGACACACGTACAATCTACGATCAAACTAGCCACTATATCTAACTAAGGCAAGCATTCACCATAATAATGGCATGGAACCCGAGTGGCATAACAATTCATTATCAAAACAAATGCTCATGAACAGATACAAAAAGACAATATTACAAGCAAGGTGGGCACAACATATATTAATCTCTTGTGCAAAAGTTCTAATTTACAAAGGTGAACCAATCTTGAGAATAGGCATGTTGCCGACAGCGCAGCAATTCTCTATCACAAGGAAAAGCTAATTACAAATGAGCTGAAAGCTCTTATTTATAGACATCAAAGGTGTAGGCAACCCTAAAATCACCTTGAGTCAACTACAGTCTTGCAATGCATGCAAAATTTTATTGCTAAACCCTAATAAAGGAAACTATACAGTTAACTGAAAAGCTAACATCAGTTAACCGAAACAAGACTAGACTAAATGGACATGTGCAACATGCACGCCCTTATTGAAAGGAAAGCTAACTGATAACTACCATTAGTCAACTGGTTTTAACTGAAAGTCCATCTTCTTGCGAAAATATCTCCAAGAATGAGATAGGCATGCATGATATCAACAAGGAAAACTCAAGGAATGACTTTGAGTTAACTGTTGCCTTCGACTCATCCTCGTAAATAACTGCAAGATCTAACTGGACGTCTACTCCAAGTCTTCTCTATTTATCACCTCGTCCAGGAATCTGTCGATCATATCATCAACTGGCACTCTAACACTATCTACGATAATGAACTGCCTGTTCAACTCCTTCTCAACATCCTTGATCACCCTCTAACTCTCTGACTTTTGCATTTGCCTTGTTGAAACTGGCAGTCATCACTGAGAAGTTATCCAACTTAGACGCCTCAGGATCTCTATCTAAGTTATCACGAACCAGCTTCTCAAACTCAGTCTACACAACATCAAGCTCAACATACGCACCATCTTCATGAAGATAGTGGCACAGGATCTGAAAGATAAACTCTAGCGGCTCCGCATCTGTAGTGATGGCCCATGTTTCTTCTGCAGCTTTATACCTTTGAAGTTCCTCGATTCTTCTCATGGAAAAGTGTTGCATGACGAAACTGCGAAGTTTGACCACGAACACTCTGGTTATGAGAAATGCACACGAACTCACTGCACATGCAATATTCCAACGATATCAACCCTTCGGATGTGCTTGATGCAAAACGGAGCCAACTTTTCTTATGAAATTGCGAATTAAGACCAATTTGGTCTTGAATCCAGTTTGAGTGAACTACCTTCTAAAAAACTCGCCTGTTGACTGTGAACACAGCTATGTTCTAACAACTTTCCGGAAAGCTAAAAAAATAGCTCTTGGTGAGGCTATTATAAAATAAATTGAATTAAAAAAAAAGCCAGTTGAAGAGGAATTTTCACGAAAAATTCTAAGACGTGGGTATTGTGCAGAAAATGATTCTAAGCAAACCCACAACGTCAAAAATTCGAAAAACACCTTTTGCTTTGGCAAGCAAGAGTTTTTTTTTTTCGGTTGAGAGCGCTAAAAAGACCCAGATCCTTCGTTTTCTAAAAAAATTAAGTTTTAGGCCCGCATGCAAAGGGTTTTTCAGTTGAGATCTAAACAAGTAGTTAAGGGCATTGGGGGCAATTTTTTCCGTGAAAATCTGGAACATGGGTTTTATGTAGAACTGAATTCTAAGATGACCTAGATCGATAGATTTTGGAAAAAATGTGTTTTAGGCGTTTTAGGCCCACATGCAAAGAAAACTCTGGAAAAAAGCACAATGCTCTAGAATAGAGGCAGCGGGGCAATTTTCACAAAATAATCTAAGACAGTATTGTCGTTGATGCTGAAATACTCGAACCCAGATGATGCTTTTCTGAAGATTCTGCTGTTTTCTTTGACATGCGCAGAAAATCTAGGACGAGAATAGAGGAAAATAAGACAAAAGAATATAAGTTTTTTATTTGTTTGTTTTCTCTCTTCTTCTGTAGAAATTCGCCTATGCTTGAAGTAGAACTGATGAAACCTGCATGCAAATGGAAAACGAAGTCTGAAATATCCTTCCTCTAATCATTATGAATCTGTAGCTACGAAGAACGTTGAATTTTTACCCTTGTAGCACCTTCAGATTAAAAATTACTTGAGAAAGGCGTGTTTTATCAACTCAGAATAAGAAATAATGGATGCAATATGCATAATAAACAAGAATTTATCATCAAAGGCGTGTCAAATGCATGCACAGTCTTGGAAATTGTGCTTGAACTCTAACTGAACCTTCAAAATCCACGCATGGCCTCTGATTGGCTCTCAAAACAGTTAACTGAATGAAAAATATACCCTAAATAGGGTGCCACCTTCAGCAGTTCAATCAACTGACACATGCAAGCTGATCTCGCTCAGTTACAGACTAAAAATAGGCCCAGAAGAAGTCAACTTGAAAACAGTCAACTGAAGAGTTAATTTTTAGTTAACTGAAACCTTTCCTCATGCGCACTTCTTTTCTTGAGTTCAAAAAGTCAATTTTTGACTTTAGGCGTCCTTTCTAGACTTAGAAATTTTTCTGAAAATTTGAATCTAAAACCTCAAACGGAGCTCACATTCGACCACTAATTCTAATTGATTGTCGCGTCGGATCAACTGGCTGACAGTTTCGTTGAAGAGCAGGACCAAATCTGACAAGAAAACTCCTTGAGGTGACAATTCAAAATTCACCAATTTGAGGCCTCAAAAAGATGGGCGCCCCTGGCCTCCAGGGGCGCTTTTTGACCTCAATGTTAAAATATTTTCAGGCATTTTCCATTATTTTCACTATGAATTTGACCTCATTTCACTTAACGTTCCCGATACTTGGCAAAACTTCAGAACGTGTTGACTGGCTCACTATGAAGCAGGCTGAATTCTGAGCAAGGGCTCTTGGAGAGCACTTTGCATAAAAACATCATCTAACCATCCTAAAACATGGGCGCCCCTAGCCTCCAGGGGCGCTTTTCCCAACCAGTGTTAGCCAATTTTGCAACTGGCTAAAAACCACTAATCTTCCAGCTGCAGGCTGCTGAGACATCCTTTGACCTGGCCGAGACAGGCAACGGAAAGTTGGAGCTGACACAAACAGGACAAGCATCTAAAATCATCAAATGGACTTCATTTAAGGCTTAAAACATTGGGCGCCCTTGGCCTCCAGGGGCGCTTTTGACATTTTTGAATAGTTCTGAACAAGTCTGGAACCTCAGTTTTGACCACTGACCACGGCAATACGGCAACTCAGATTCACCTACTGACAGATGCGTTGCGGAGCTGGACCAAAATGGAAACAAACTTCATGGGTGTCACTCGATCAGAAAACTCCATCTGAAGCCTCAAAAAGATGGGCACCCCTGGCCTCCAGGGGTGCTTTTTGATTTCAATTCCCCTTGATTTGCGTTCAATCTCCAATTTTAGGCGATAGACTTCTCCGTTGGACTGGCTGGCTAGCTCATCGTGAAGCAAACAGGATTCCAGAGAAGACATCTTGGAAGAGACAAGTCATAAAAGTTGATTTGGATCCCCAAAATCAAGGGAGCACCTGGCTAACAGGTGCGCTTTTGCCTTGGTGATCATCTCTTCAACCTCCGTTTTACATGCTCATTCGCTCCACCACTGCTGCCATTTGATAAGTCCTACAAACTGGCTAATAGATTCATTGCGAAGTAGGGTTGAAGCCGAGATCATCTTGGAGATAGTCAATGCAAAAACTGACATCTAATGCCTTGAATTCTTGGGAGCCCCTAGCCTCCAGGCGTGCTTTTCTCCACCAGTGTTAGCCATTTTTCCAACTAGCTAAAAATCACTTAACTTCCAGCTACAGGCTGCTGACAAATCTTTTGGATTGGCTAGTAGGCTCATCGCGAAGCTGGCAGGATTCTGGAGAAGACATCTTGGAAGAGACAAACCCCGAAAAGCTGATCTAAGCCTCCAGAATCAAGGGAGCCCCTAGCTCAGAGTTGCGCTTTTTATTCCAGAGAGCCATTTTTTCAACATTTTCACTCCGTCGAAAATCCCCTCCAAGACGAAGTAACTTTTCAGACAAAACTTGCCATAGAAACATCACCGAAGCATTTTGAGCTTAGCTTTCGACACCAAGCACCTGGCCATCTGCCATTGATGAGCTCGGAAAACCTAACTTCTCACTTGAAAAAATGAAAACTGCCCACCAGGCTTAAACTGAGTTTTAACTGAAACTAACTTCACCATTGTGATCGTGAAGCAAAATGACAAGTTTCAATTTTTAGGATTTTGACCTAAAAATAGGGGTCCAGAAACCCTAATTTTCATTTTTTTCAAATTCTACCAGTATCTTCGTGGCATCACACTGACTCAAAACCCATACTTGAATTGCCCAAAAACTACGTTTTTGACATCATTTTTACAAGGTTTAGACCATTTTAGACAAAATGCCTTAATGAAGCAAAAAATTTGGTTTGGGTACAACAGTACTTAAGTTTTCTTGATTAGTGAGTTTTATCTAAAGTTTGAAATATTAGTAATTTTCCTATTTTAAGTTACTAGGAAATTTGAAAAAAAAAACTTTGTAAAAGCAAACCCAATTTGAGTTAACCATGTAATCTAGCCAATCAAAATCAATATGATATAATTGTTGGACTAATTGCCAACATCTCCCTTCAGATTCGGGACATGGACTAACCGCCTCCCGTGGATCCTCTTATCTTTGGTGTTTGTATTGGTTGCTAACAAGTCGATCTTTTGGTGCAACGGCAAATGTGTTCCAACAAATGGTATCATAGCTAAGTCGCAAGTTCAAATCCCCTCGGGTGACGTTGAGGGGGGGATTGTTGGACTAATTGCCAACGTCTCCCTTCAGATTCGAGACATGGACTAACCACCACCAATGGATCCGCTTATCTCTGGCATTTGTATCAAGCGTTAACAAGTCGATCTATTGGCGCAACGGCAAAAGTGTTCCAACAATAATATGGCCATTAGGATTATTTTTGGAGTTAACTAATAAATTATATAAATTAGAGCTTCCTCCCTCACGTGAAAATTTGAACAAATAAATGTGGGAATGAAAGTAAGAAGAGAGAGAATAATCTAAGAATACATTTACATTTTTATGTAATAAACTCCATGAGAAGAGAGCTTATAAGAGGAACTTGTTAAAGGTGTTACGGTTATGGATTTGTACTCTTCTATGTGTCGATCCTCACAGGTAAACATCTATTAAATTCCATGTTTGCAAGTGAAGGAGTTGATATAAGTATCAATGTGGGAGACACGTCCCATGAGCGGATGTGTCTCCACAAAGTGGAGACACGTCGGCTCAAGGGACGTGTCCCTTTATTTAACTTTCTATCTCTCACTAAACAGTGATCAATCATCATTTATCTGACCGATGCTAACTATTTTCAACACTCCCTCTTAGCTAGGGAAGATAAACTCCAAACAAGTATAAAGTGATATCACCTAACTCGTGATATCAGAAGATATGGTATGCTTCTGAAAGTGTCAAGTCACATGACATTCTTCATAACACATCTTCATTATTCAACAGTCCCTCTTGGCTAGGGAAGATAACTTCCATCAAGTAAACGTGATATCACCTAACTCATGATATCAGAAGATATGGTATGCTTCTGAAAATGTCAAGTCACATGACATTCTTCATAACACATCTTCATTATGGTATGTGCACTGACATCAAGTCACATGATGTCTACCATAATAAATCATGGCATATCCATGGATATATATGCATATCCACCATGAATAAGGATCATAATGATCTTCAAATTGATATCAAGTCACATGATATCTATCAAAATGTCCAAAAATACTATCATGACATGTCCACGGATATCAAGTTACATGATATTCATCATGATAGGGAAACTAATCATTGTAAAGTCGTCACCTTACAATGTCAAAGTGTTCATTATCGAAAGATCGTCACCTTTCAATAATGTACACATAGGGGGTGAGCCCATACAGTCATGGAGTCACTCGCATGACAAAAGTGTTTACACATTAAACATCTTTTAAACATATTAGTACAAAATAAACAATTTGAGTCTCAATCAAAAATAACTTACATTTCAGCCATACCAAGTTTCTTCCTGAAGGGTTCAATTTTGACACTGGAGAGAGTTATGGTGAATGTTTGTTGTTTGATCATTTGTACTAATATACGCCAACTGGATCACATTCCTTTCTACTATGTCTCTTACATAATGGTAAGGAAACTCTATCTGCTTTTGATTAATTAATCCCACAAGCAATTTACGGAGCCATACTGCTTCTCTTGTTCCCATAGAGGCAGAAATATATTTGGCTTCTGTTGTACTTAGTGCTACAGAAGATTGCTTCCTGCTATACCAAGATATCATTGCAGACCTCAATCTGAAACAGCACCCAGAGGTACTCTTTCGATCATCTTCTTTAGGTTCAGTAGGCTCCCTCTAAATCTTCAAGCATTTGCATCAACCTCCTGACTTTAACGTCCAAGATTGCCTGCAACACTTGAGCCTAATCTGATCTTAGTTGTAGACGAGGTACTTCAAGGACTTAACATCAATACTGCAACCTTTACTGAATCATTAAACTCCCTCTGAAGGTTAATTCTTCCTCTTCGAAGAGACGTCTTCAGCCATTCACACAGTCTCATGGCTGCAAGCAGTGTCTTCATTCTTCAACCTACAGGATGCATCAAGCTCTTCTTGAAAGCAATCTCATACATTTCTTGATCCTTCCTGAAAGTAAAAGAAGAGATTACTAATAGTTCATTGAACTCAACTATCTCAAACAGAAGTACCATTGCTAGAAGCATATATGATTGATTATCTCAATGTTATAGCATGAATTAATAACTGCATAACAATTCATGAACATTATTCAACCATGCAATGCTTATCTCATTAAAATTAGAATCCTATACGCAAAAATGAGGAATCGATATCAACGATCACAATATTTGCTCTCTCCACCCTTTGCAATGGCGTAGATCGTTGCTGCACTCAATGCAAAATTTTGGCTTCAATTGCAACTGAATATTAAAAGAAGGTATTTACCGATTTAGGTATCCTTTACCCAGGCCTCACCATACATGTGTCAAGATGTTCAGCTAATCTTTGACAACAAGGGTCTGAAACAGCTTCTCATTCAAATTCTTTACTCTTTCCTCAGATTTTAAATACTCTGCTTGGCAGCTAGCAAAAGTAAGCTAATCTTATCAATGCCACGTCCCCTGTAAACACCTGTCTAAGCACTCCATAAAATAGACAGAAGTGTATAAATTTTGAGCTCTCTATAAAAGGTGACTTTCATATAACATGCCCAGTTCTTATTGCCACATAGGCTTTTTAAAAAATTCGCTCCCCGTAGAAACCCTTGTTTATGCCGAATGCCCGTAGCTCTGTGTAGGTTGGCACGGCCTATGAAGAGACTAGTTCAGGTGTCAGGTGAATCACAGGACCTCCACAGTGAAGAACGCGACCTCCCAGTATCCAATGATGTGATAAATCTTAGGACAGACACTGATTGTGAATGATTTCGTAAAAACTCTGCTAAGATCCTTATGATACCAATAGCCTGATGACGCGAATTGCTAACTGGTGATGACGCTGGCCAAAGCTAACGGCTCTGCCTGGACGGCGTATAACTTTGATTTTGTTGCTTGAACATCCACATCGAACTCTACCAATGAGCTCTTCTAGACTATGCCCAAATTGATAATATTATCGGGCCATATAATGTTGATTTTGGACTTTTCCAAAGACGTCTTCTCACCTTGATAAATCCGTCCTCTTCAAGTATGCTCGAATAAGAAGCTGACAGATCAAAACTCTATTAGCCACGATATCTTTAAGCAGCTCTCAACTGCTTTTGACAACTTCCTCAAAAATTCTGACTCTTCAAAAAATAATTTGAAAACTACGATTTGCTTCTTTGGCGTTGTTTCTCATTAGATATAGTAGATTACTCAATATGGACGGCAATCTTCCGACAATGATTTCCGAGAATGATACACAGCGGTAAGAGGAGGCAAATGCCCGAGAAGTTCGTTCCAGGCAACTAATAGACAGGTGTGAGTGTCCTAGCGCCTAGTGAGTCGGCATTCAAACTGATGAAAATCGTGACTTCACAGGATGAGTGAATCCAGGGAGTCGATGTGTCGAACTCTAAAAGAATCACGACTTTCGCACTACTTGGATTGACTTGTCATCTAGTTGTGAACTGCACTGGTGATCCTGACCCTGCTCATGCGACCTTGAGAAATGCTTTGCCAGGATAATCTGATGATCACGGCAGGAGACGAAGTCCGTTTCAGACACGATGACACTAGATTTCCGGAAAGAAAACCCGTATCAACAAAAGTTGATAAGCACAACTTAATGCAGTATCTTTCGAGTGATATACAGCCATCGCCAGTGACTCAGTCTTGAGTAATGCGCAATTTTAAAATGAAATCCACCATGATCATGATCACCAATCAGAATAAGAGAATCGATCACATAAAATGAAATCCATAAATCTGATCGGATCTCCCGTAACTCGGCTCTGATACCATGTTACGGTTACGGATTTGTAGTCTTCTATGTGTCGATCCTCACAGGTAAACATCTATTAATTTCCATGTTTGCAAGTGAAGAAGGAGTTGATATAAGTATCAATGTGGGAGACACGTCCCATGAGCGGATGTGTCTCCACAAAGTGGAGACACGTCGGCTCAAGGGACGTGTCCCTTTATTAACTTTCTATCTCTCACTAAATAGTGATCAATCATCATTTATTTGACCGATGCTAACTATTTTCAACAAAAGGAATGCCATTATGCTTTTTGAATTTAAATTCATAACATTTTGGTTGTGTTTCTACTGAACTCTTGCATAAGATGTAATCTTGGTTGTTTTTTAAGAAGGTTATATGTGATTTTCTTGCATTTCTCAAATGGTACGAGTCCAAATTGCCTTTTCTAACATGGAATCAGAACTGATGTGCCTTTTTCTATCAAGGCCAAGGCAAGGAGCATTGCAACCATGGTGACAGGTGAGGTCAAGTTCATTCTATGGAGTTTGTTACAAGTGCAGAGATTGGCAGTCCTAACAAGGCAATGAACAGCTCCTTGGGCCCAACTAGTAGTGATATGATTGGCCCATCTTCATCAGCCACATTATATTATCTTTGACACAAAGCAGGGCCCTCTATTTTGTTTGCCAACCCACATTATATATGGCCAATTTTATTATTTTTTTCCACTCTCCTTGTATTTTTATGTTACTGCAAATGGAATGCTATGAAGTATCTAAGATTTTAGTCTCGATTTTATAATTATTGAAAATTTTGGCCAAGTATCTAGGCTATGACCCATAGGAACGTAGGTTGAGAGCTTTGTGCTCTTTTTATGCTTTATGGGCAATTGTCCCAAATTATTCCCTTCAATTATAAATCAAAAAAGGATTATAAACTCCTTTGTCGAAATAAAATCAATATTATTAGTAGAATCTTATACAGTTTCAAATTTCTAAATTAGACATAAAACTTTAAAATGTTTAAAAACAGAGAAATTGTACTTTTCTCCCAATATTTTGAGATAAAAGAAGATCCCTTTTGATTAGGAAAAAATTTCATTGAGAATAAATAAGAGAATCTTCTTCTAGTTAGGATATCTCTATATGTAGTTGTTAGCACAAATCAAATGTGATTGAACCTTAATTGTCTCAATAAAACTTAGTCTAGGACAAACTTGAGGTCACTTTTCCAGAGATAGATGGTGAAAATCTGAAAATTTCGCCCAAAAAGGTGGAAATCGGTTAAAAGCTAAATTAATGAAAGAAATACTCTTATCACAAAAGATGCACAGGATTCACATGTGCCTCTCATTTCGTACTTTCACTCCCCTATTTAACACTGACCTAATTTCCTATTACCTCTTCACAGCTGTATACAAGTTGCAACATGCTTCCTCTTCCCTTTCTTAGCATTTAATGTGTCTCAACCAGTTTGCCATGCCAGGAAGTGTGTCTACATTGTTGCAAGGTTTCTTCACTCACTAATGACCCATATTAAATATTAAAATCAGACCAAGTTTCATCCAGTTATACTTTCAATCTAAATATTCCCTCCAGTACGGTGATCAGATTAACAGGGAACATCTCAGTGGCAAGCACAAATTTCCAGGAAAGAGTGAACAGATCATTTAAGGAACAGTGAGTGAGAATGCTGACCAGAATGTCTTTACAATCCATGCTAGCAAACACCACAAATACGGATGCCTAGAAAAGGAGCATAACCCCTATGAATCCAGCCCATTAGAACAAACTCTCCTCATAATATGAATTTCCAGAATCTGATGAGATAAGTTCCAATGATTTCATATTTCATTGCTTATGTCAGTGGCTGTCAAAAAATAGTTGTTACAATTGTCAAGATCTTTAAAGATCATTTTACCTAAACCTCTAAGCATGGGCACCCAAATTTCCATCAAGGTGAAACAGAGAGTCTTCATATCATGTCCACATTTATAAAGGGTGAAGTGAGCTTCTATAAGTGTGAGTGTTTACATGTTGCACACAAACCTTTGAGGACTTGTCAGAGAGTTAAAAGCAGGAAAGTCATAAGGGACATTGTATTGATGAAAAGAAAACTCAAGTGCCAATCACTGTTAAGGAGGGTGACAAAATCAGAGCTTACGTTTGTAACAACAAGGGTAAAGAACTTGCATATTCACAATGTCATGGTACCTTTCATTCATCCCTTTTGCTCAGGAGGTCTAGAAATCTAGCTTTTTCAGCTAAATCTGAAGTTCTACATGTGAATGGTCTACATACACAGAAGTAATAAACCATACTGAGTTATTTTCCACTGATCCTCCTCCCTCACTAATATGAACAATCCCCCACCTATTGTCAATCTTCATTCCTAAAATACAGTGAGCTTCAGAAAAACCCTTCATTTTAAACCCATAATAATTGCTGCTCCTACAAGAGTTCCAGGCCCCAACCCTGAAAAAATGACTTGGCTTGCTTTCTGTTCTGACTTCTCATGATCATATAATTATGTTCTCGTCATATATTAATGATACCATCCAAGGGATAGTTCAGAAGATAGTTTAGAAGGAAGTTGATATGGCACTTTTTCAGCAGTGCATATCACCCCTCCTCTCGCACATTCAATGGTAAAATGAAAATTAGAAGTAAAAGTTCCTAAAACACCAGATTGGTTGTTTAAATCTGATGTGCCAAAAATACCTGTGCCTTCACATGAATAGCTTCTCCAGACGGAAAGGCCAAAAGACATCTTGCTAAGGTACTACACAAAAAAATTCAACAAGGAAGCTTACAAAGACAAATATGCTTAGTCCAATTCAGTGCTAAAAAGAACCTATATATCTAAGTGATGATTGAACTCAAAATTAACACAAGGTGATTCCAATTGGAATCCCAGAAGAAACAAAATGGCCTACAGGATGCCAGGACATCATCACATTTAAAGATGAGTGAATGCTCTTTGTCCACACACTGTTTTCAAGCTGCTCCTGTTAACTCATCTAACTCACTTTACATTTTGATCAGAATCTACTGGAAGACTTTTAAATTACTTGTTTCATTGTCTTTGTTTTACTTATATGTAACTCTGCTTTGGTCACTCTTCTGGGCTCACACCTTGTTAAAGTAACGTCTATTCTCTGAACAGAGCTATCATTTTTCTGATATCAATCTATTTGTCACTTCTATCAATAGAAAAACAATGAAAGAAATAAGATTCAAAACTTAACCATCAAAATCAAACCTCATTCAAAGATCATATGTTTAAGAAACTGTAAGAAAATGCTTCTTGGTCAAGATAAAAAGTCTGAAGTTCACAAATACAAGCTTACAAAAACAAAATTTTGGTATCAGTCTAATGAAACTTCAAATGCTAATAAATACTATTAGTTATGTTCCAAAGGATAAAGCAATTTAAACTACTGTTCAAACCTCTGTCCAGGACGAAATTCAAATTGAAGTTTAATAACACCACTCTACAATATCTGACAACTATTAGAAAGGTTACGAATGTTGTTCAACAAGACTAATAAGAAACTAAAGTTGAATCACAATGGGATATTCACCATCAATAAAGTATTCAACTCCAAGGATGAAATCCTCAAAATATGTATCAGAATTATAGGAGAAGTATTTGGATTCCCAATCAAACATATTCAAATTTTTGAGATTCAAATATTACTTTAAAAAGATATTTGATTATTATTAAACTTAGTTTGACCTTTGATTTAATTCATTACTACTATGCCAACTTATTAAAATTTTATTGTGTCATATTCTAGGTATACTTCGAGGTTGAGGCATTTCAATAGGAGAGGGCATGATATGTAATTAAGTGTCATCAGTCATGAAAGGCTGCTACGAACAGACAAACCCTGTGGTACATGTTCCATGATATGTATATAAACCCTGACATCCTACAATCCAGATTGACCTATCATATTATGTATTAAATTTTATATTTTTATATTTCAATATACAATATTTATTTACTGAAAGTACCTCGTTGGTAAATGACAGTTACATTCAACTGTCATATTTTGATACAAAGTAGATTATTAAAAAGTGGAAAACTTGGAAATATAGAATTCTAATTGTGCTTATGCATCTATGAACATTTCATGTTATGTCTCATTTCCATATCCATGAATATTTTTAGCAGCATTTGCTTCACAGATGAGATAGCTTTTGGGATTAACCCAAATTCAGCAACTATTTCGGTAGCATTAGAACACAACTCCAAAAAGAATCAGTCTACATGTTTCATATAGTAAACCAAAACAATATTTGTACAGGCTTCTATATCAATTTTGAATAATTTCTTAGCCTTTCCTCTATTTAATCATCACTAGGGTCACAATTTTGGTTATGTTTTGTGTACTGAACCATGTTACAACATAGTTCGCCAATATCATTGACGCTCCTCCAGTACAACTGTAAGGATCATGTTTGTGCACTTAACAATTGGCTTATTAAATGATCCTATATCATATCACTTCAAGCTCCTCCATGTTTGTGCCTGAGCTTTATCCAAAAGCAATTTGTTTGCATTTTATATCATACTGTTAACATTCATTTCTTGAAATGCAGAGATGTCTATTTTAGGAAAAACAAATTGCTTATAGGTAATAAACAGTTAAAGGAAAGAATACATCTCATAGCTGTCGTTTTAGGGTTTGGAAAGGTTTTACCTCATATGTCATATTATCTGGATCAAAATTATCTTGCCATGTACCCTGCAACATGAAAGTTTTAGCCCCAAACAAATTAGAAATCAACACTTTGATGCATGTTTTTCACAACTACTTAGTAGCAAAAGTTTCCAACAAAATACTACACAAAAGAATTGTGAAAGCAATAATTTGCAAAGATTTGAGAAGAAACACAAAATTTAAAAAGCAAACATTGCAAGCAGGTCTGAAATCCAAGCACCAAGATTATCAACAACCACCATATAAATGTTTATTGTTTGAAGACAACTTAGATGAGCTATATGTTAGCATTTCAATTTGTCTTTTGCTAGACAACACAAAACCGAACAATGTGAGGAAAACCTCTCTTCAAACTAAACTAACTCACTCTAAACTAAAACTATACATAAGATATACAAATATGCATAATATACAAGATATCACTAAGGGGCTTTTGCATAAATGAAAAGAAGTGACTACGTTTTTGCCCTATATACAAGCATTAGATTGTTAACAATTGTGCCCTGCAACAAGGTTTTTGCATATTGAAGAATGCATATTATCTAAAGCATGAATGAACACAACAGCTTCCTAAAATAGAGACAAATAATCTGCTGAAACCAAGATTTGAAAGAATAAAACCTTGGATAAAAAACAATATACGATTCCAGGAATTGAAAAGGTTAAGCTATTTTCAAGGTATAAACTATAATCTAGATACACAAATATCATCAATAAAAATCTTGACTCATATGATTTACTCTTGATTCAATTCATTAAAATTACAAACCCAGTAAAACAAACACAAGGATAACACACTAAACAATATTTCAGAAGCACGAGCTCAACTTCAACTATCATTAAGAACATCTTCTACTCAAGGCACAATAGATTTTACTAATTTGAGAATAATACCAAAAAGAAGTGTTTTAAAGCAATCTTATCTGAGAGCTACCAAAAAGTAGAAAGAAATGAACTCTAAAGCAAAACTATTCTAAAAAAACTAATAAAATATAAACTAAGTAAAGTAGCCTAAAAATAGGCCCTCATCCACTGCCCGAAATAGAACATGGGAAAAAGCCACTACCAAATATAGCTGCTGCTAAAAGTGGCAATTTGCACGAGCACACTGTTAAAATTTGAAGTAATTTTCCCACTAAAATTGATGAGCCCTCTCATGAATGCTGAAACCCTAGCATGATGATATGTCAAACACTTGAATTTGAAACCCTTTTTTCTGCTCTGATCTACAAACCGAAAGTCAACAGCCTTGCTTTATTAACAAGGCTAAAAATAATGGTTGAATCCTCCTTTATTGCCTGTCAAAGATCTGTGTTCTTGCTGTTCTAACTGTTAATAACATTGATATATGTTCAAGGATAGGGATATGTTAACTATGCAATATAACCATTTTCTATCACTCAAATATCTACAGCTGTAAAACCATTTACATCACTATCCAAGACCAGAAAATTCTTCTCATAGTAGACACCAGTGCTGATTTTGGTCATGGTTCATTAATCCAACTTCATCCAAACTGCTCAACTCAACAGTTGAACCTCATTCATTGTCTAGGCATGCATATAGGATGCATATGCCACTTAACACTCATCAAAGATAACTCAAGCATGTAATATGTTATTGCTACCAATGTTGGACTTGTCAAAACTTTAAACCAATAGTTACAACTAAGGCAGGTGCATCTCTCACCTCTACCACTTTGTCAAAAACCTCTAAAATGGTGATTACAAAATAGGTACATCCTTCATCCAAGTTTACCAACTCTTTCACTTGCCTCCAAAACTTTAAAATGGTAATGGTACTTCAGGCATGTGCCTCCTCTTATATTTGCCATTTGTTATCACATGAAAATAACTTTGGAAGGCTAAGTTGATCTAAGCACCCTCATGCTACTCCTACCATGTTTTTATCATGTTCTTACATCTAAGCCACTCCTAAACCATGCCCAGGTATCCTTGCCATTTTTGGGCAGAAATTTTAACCACTATTGCCATTTTTACAAGGCAAGGCAGAGATTCCTAACACTTTTGCCACCTTTGCTGATTGCAAGCAGAAAAGGAATGGTTAAGCCACTGATAAAATAAGATGGTTTTTTAACACAAGTGAAATTGCCATCTAAAACCTTAGGCAAAGTTTTGAGTGGAGATTACCTTCACTTCAATCAAGGCAACAGAAATTGATGGCTTGGTTAGGCTAGGCAGTCACCATCATCAGCTTAGCCCTGTTTTTAAGAGCTTAAAAGATATTTGAGATGGTTAGACCATTCTCAGTGCACATTTGGAAGCTTTTTGCCAATTTCTTGGCTAGATTTCATTGTGACTTCATCACTTTATCTCATGAGAAGAACCTAGGATTCTTCCAAGAGAGACAATTTGACACTTAAGCCATCCTTCCATTCATTCCCTTTTTGTCATGCCAATTTCAAGGTCCTAAATGCCCTTGTGTGCTGCTAATCTGCTCATTGTTCCTTGCTCTTTTTCTGCCTTCGACACTATCTTGAACATCATAAATTTTCTTTGTTAGACTTGTGGTGATCACCATCATCCTATAAAGTTGTTAATTGAAGAATCTAGACCATGACAAGATGATCTTGCAAATTGTTAGCACTTTAATTCGCACTTTTCAATGCGACACAAAATGGAATAGATGTGAGTAAAACCACTCTTTTACTTAGAAGGGGAAGCTCCCTATAAAATAAAAAACCAGCCTAAAATTGGACAATGTATACTTGTAATTTGCAATCTTAACAATAATTTTTCAGTTAATTTGTGTTCATGCTATAAAAATATAAATGTAGGCCATTTTGGTTTTGCCCAAGGTAAAAGGTTAAGATGCTCTTTCAATACTAGACAAAGGATTTCATGTTTTTTGACATAAAATAAATCCTATGACTACGTGCTTACACCGTTTAGTTAAAAACAAAGATTGAGCAAGGTAATTGCACACAAAGTTGAATAGTTTAACACATAAACACAAACACTATGGTGAAATTAAATGTAGAATTTGGAACAAAACCACGAGCAACACCTTCTAGGTCACTTGCAATACAAAGCTTACAAATTTGTCAAAACAATTTAACCCTTAGCACACATAACAAGACATCTCAATAAACATTCATAAACAAGATTGGAGTAATAAGTACCATTGAATAAATAATAGTCACAATTACACTAAAAACTAGATGAATAGCAATTTCAGCATTATGTAGACATGAAAATTACCATTGATGAAACTAAGTGCAAAAAGGCACTTATATATACTATTTTACAAAGATATTATATGAAAATAAATAAAAAACTAACAACTTCTTGTTGCAAGGTGTGTGCCCTTGGTCTCCTTGCATTGTGCAACGCAGTGCTCGAGTTTGTGACATGGCTTAACCGCCTCCCATGGATTCATTAACTCTAGCGATTTTATCGGGCATTAACAGGTCGATCTTTTGGTGCAATGGCAACCATCTATGCAACAATTGGTATCAAAGCCTGGGTCACGGGTTCGAACCCCTCACTTGCATGAGGGGTGGGGGGGATTGTTGCAAGGTGTGCGCCATTGGTCTCCTTGCACTGTGTAGTGCAACTCTCGAGTTCGTGACATGGCTTAACCACCTCTCGTGGATTCATTAACTCTGGCGGTTTTATCGAGCATTAACAGGTTGATCTTTTGGTGCAATGGCAACCGTCTATGCAACACTTCTACTCTAAGAATAATAACTAATTGCATGATATGCATTTTTTATAACAAAATCTTGTCCTCTAATACTATAACAAAAATCATACAACTCCAATTAAGTTGTAGATTGAATTTATTAAAAACCATGACTTTATGCCCACATCTTTTGCATGGAGAGAAATCTAGAAATAGATGACTCCATGGTATAAATAGTGGACACTAAAAATGGCACAAGCTCCTTACATTAAAATAGAGATTGATAAAAATAGCACAAGCTCCTTGAACTAAAAAGAGACTACTAAAAATAGCATAAGCTCTAAATAGCTCCAACCAAAAATAGTAAATCCCAAAATATGCTTTTCCCTTTGAAAAAGGTGATGACTAAAAATAGCAAAAGTTATTTTCATGGAGATCATAGTTCAAGATGATACGAACAATTATGCAGAAAGAACTCAAGGATGAACTCATCAATGTCTAAAGGCTCAAAATGGTCTTCTCTAAAACCTCGTAGTAATTTGAGTTGGAATTTGAGTGGTAGTATGCTTTTCTAATACCTTTGAAATTTTCAGGGAGATCCATTGTTCAAGATAATGCGATCAATCATGCAAAAAGAACTCGAAGATGAACTCATCAATGTCTAATGGCTCAAAATGGTCTTCTTATTAATTCAAAAAGCCCTCCATCAATTGGAGATATTGTGCCTCCCTTTGAAGGTACCTTGCTTGGTCCTATAGTTGTAGCACTTCTTCAAGGATGATGTCCATTATTGGGTCTACTCCTGAAAATCTCTTTGGATTTGTCTATTCTTCAAGCATTGGACCATCATCAAAGCAAACATGTTGATGTAACCAGTGCTCCCCTAGGACGCGTCCCCTGCCCTTTTACCCCCGGGGACATTTCAGGGACTTGGGGACGCCTGGATAATGCCCCGGCCCTTCCCCCATCCCACCCCCTATTAGTGCAAAAAAGGGGGACATCCCTGAAACGTCCCAAAAAAAGTAGGGGGCGGCAGGGGACGGCTAACCGTCCCCTATGGCCTAGCAACATTTCACCTTTTTTTTTTAAAAAAAACACATTTTTAAATAAAAAAAAGGGATGGGAGGGCCAACAAGGACCCCTCACCCTTTTAAATAAAAACCTAAACCTATTTCACTTATGAAAACAACCGAAAAGAAAAAAACATTCTCATTTTGACATTTGCAAACTTGAGGTGAAGAGCAGCAAGAGAAGAGCGGAAAGTGAAAGAGGAGAAAACAGCAACTGAAAGAGAAGACTAGGGCATCAATGATTCAAATCTACTCCATTAAAGGTAAGTTCTTCATTTATGATTTTACATTTGATTTTTCAATTTGTTTTCCATTTTTTCAAGTTTTTTTCAATTTTTGACCACATAGGAAGAGTTTTGTGAGTTTATTTTTTCTTTTATTTGAACTTGCAGCTCTCTTTTCAATTCTTAACCAAAAAAATCATGATCAACAATGAGAGTACTAGTAATGATAGTGAGGAGGTTGAGGTTCAAATGCATGAAAGAAGTAGACGTAGAAGTAGAGCTAATAGGAGTATGGTAGCCACTAGGGGTTCTTCAAGGAGTGGGAGTGTAGCAGGGACAGCAACTTCAAACCCATTTGAATGTCCTTCTGAAGCCCTCAAAACCTATGCAAAAGGCCCATTTAACTTAAGCCATATTTTTTCTTTGTTTTTGTCATTTTATAGTTGAAACTTGAACCTTCAAGCATTTTGTTATAATTCTTATATAATATGTATGCACATTGACAATGAAAGCTTTGAATTTCTTTAATTTGTTTGTCAATTCTCATGTGAAATATCTATTCAATTCTAATGTTATGTATTAATCTTCGACAATGTCTATGATGAATGCTTTATCAATGTTATGATATGAATATTTGAAATTTCTCTATATTTTAAAAATTTCCCTATTTTTATAGTCCTCCCCTATTGTCCCTCCCCTACTGTCCCCTAAAAAATGGCCCAAAAGTACCCCCGTACTGGAAACACATCCCATCATCCCCTACCGTCCCCGTCCCCGAAACTTGGGAGAGCATAGGATGTAACATATCAAATTTTGGAGGCAAATCCTATAAATCAACCTTAAATGGTAATTGTGGACCTTGAGAGAAATGATCCTCTTCAGCTTCATTATGACACTCTACCTCAAAGAATCCACCCATTTGAGACAAAAAACAATTGGTTTCGTAATCTCCTATTGCATAGTTCTTGTCTTCTAACTCAAAATCCAAAGTATGAATATGAACTTGCAATAACACCTCTTTTTTAGCAACTTCCCTACATCTATAACATTCATTTTTGTAACAAGCTCATTGACAACTCACAAAGATTCAACACTTGATTCTCTGTTGATTTTATAGAAATCTATCAAGGACAAGGGCAAATATGAATCAAGCTTCATAAAAAAAATCCATCTCGAAAGGACTAAATCATTGAGACTACCATGACATGTACCCAATCCACATGTTTATACAAAACATATCCAATCATATTCGTCGCCAACTTCCCTTCACCAATATCCAAGGAAGAAGAGTTGGTTGTGAGTCCATAATGGAGAAGACAAGGATAGCCAAAAGAACAAGGAAAGGGGACTATCTATTGGACATTGCAATTCACAACAAGAAGGTGGATGACAATTAGATGCCACTAAGGACCCCATGCGTTGAAGGTCACAAGTCTACTACTACCACATAACTAGTTGTAAACAAGTGTCGTTTAGGGGAAGATCCTCACATGTGAGTGGTGAAACCTAGCCACCTAGTTTGCCGATAAATATCCAGACCCACCCACTTGTATGCTACACCAAGGGTCATTCTTTAATAAATTGACGATATTCTCTCTAAAATCTGTTGTTGAAAACCCTACAGTTCCACCTTCAAATCTGCATCAAATCCATTCAAACCCACAGCAGCAGAAAAATTCAAAAATATGCTTATAGATCTTTCTTAACCTCTGCTGAAAAAATGCACTGAAACTTTAGGATTTTGATCATAAATCAGCTGCATAAATGAACCCTATGCAGCTATAAAATGCACTCAAATCAGCAAACCCTAGCACCAAAACCCTGACATTCAAAAATATGCAAATTGATGCTTGAAACCCTAGAATTTGCACATGATAATCAGAAATTGGAAAAACTGCTGCGCCCTTTAAAGCATCTTGGAAGAAGGTTGAAAATTGATGTCAAATGTTGAAAATCAGCTATGGCGCCCTTGAAACTTGATGGCAACCTGCAAAAACACTGCAAAGCACCTTCCTGATCAGCCTTCACCACTTTAATCATGACCATACGATACTAGGTGCCCTTCAACTAGGTGTTTTCCACTTAAATTTGAGTTAAAACAACGTAGGAGCACATTTCACCTGTCTTTCCAACTTGAAAACAGGCACCAACACTTAAGGAGCGTTCTATGAGACTATTAACCACTTAAACCACCACATGAATGGATGGGATACACTTTTCCATGGTCTTTGACACTTAAAAGTTGAACTCCTATTGGACACCCTTTTCAGTCGTCTCTGCCACGTAACTTAGCCAAAATTGATGCCATTTAACTTGGTAAACAACTGCCAAGAGAGCCCCAAGCTTTCTCTCACCACTTTAAACATGTTATATTCACTACAAGAGTGCTTCTCACCTACTTCTGACACTTAAACAGTGGTTATAACTGATGAGGAGTGCTTTTTAGATGACTTTGTCACTTAACTTGGCAAAATTGGTCTGGGAGCTCTCTTCTTGTGTTATTGTCACTTAAACTTGTCTCAAATCCCTCCCAAGTGCACTCTTTCATGACACCTGCCACTTAAACACTGGCAAAGTTGGCCTAGGTGCACTTCTACACCCTCCTTTCCACTCAAAACACTAGAAATCACATATTTGGCATGCTCTTCCTACAAGGTCTGGCATTTTGTTTAATAGTCAGTTGGATTTCAACTTCACTGACCATTTTACAATTTTAACAAGGATAGACATGGATCACATTCCTTTCCTTGGTTTTCACATGTGACTACAACAAAAACATCAGCATTACCTCAAGAACAACGACCATACTTCAAACAAGGAAAAACACCGAAGGGATAACCATGACACTCAATTTTAGTTTGTGACAATTTTGACAAATGAACACGATGAAACATGCAATGGGGGCCCTGAAATTAAAAATTCCATAGCAATGCAACATAGTATAATGGAAATCAATAGATTTTAGCTTTTTACTAAAAAATGTTTATTATAAAATAATAAAAATGAAGTATATTGTATAGGTAATGTCCTTGCTTTTACTAACCAGCCTGCACTAAGTAGGATAAATGTATCTTCATACTGTTTGCACCTAGTTTTTTTTCCTTGAAGAACTCACAACAAGAACTTATGTTGGTAGAAAATTCTTTGCATAAGCTAGTAAGCTTATATCAAATTGGGCTTAGCATTGTAAAACTTTGGTTAGTAGCATCAGGCTACTAATTCTTTGTTCCTTAAAAAGCTTTGGTAATGCAAAACTTGGTTGCAACTGAAAGTTTGACAAAAAGTCAGTGATATATTCCATCATTCATCATCTTTCTCTATCCATCCTAAAATTGCACGTCATCAAATAATACTCCTTAATACCTTGTTAATTGCAATAAAGGTATCTTTGACCTTTGTACATTGTTTTCTTACATCATACTCACTTCATTATCAAAGAGTATGCATTAAATATATACCTGTATCGTATTAGCAAACATCTACAAACTTGGTCACCAAATATTATTTACTTTTGTATTATCAATGGAATAAATTTACTGGCAACATTGTTTTTTCTTGTAATACAAATGGTGGGCTATTTCAATTACCAAACTTTGATAAATATCATTATTTTTCACCAAAAAAAAAAAATTTAACCATATCCCAACCATCAAAAGGAGACACTCTTTTCTCTTCATAACACAGACAGAGTTGTTCTTCAAGCAATGAATAAATACGAGAAAAAAGATTTGTCATATTAAGTACCTGATTATTGCTACTTTCAGCATGATGTCCTCTATTGCCTGCAAGGGTCAGGTGTTTAAATAAGAACACCACTAGATATATTCCCATAGTAACTTTACACTCTTAAATTGCATTGTGTAAACCAAATGAGTAGCTAAAGAAGAAATTTTAAATATGAAACAAATTATCAGAATAGCATAAAGTAAATTAAAATACTCTGGAAGATATCATACAAAAAATGTCAATTAGAAGCTAATTATGCCATGCCAACATTAAACAGCATAGTTGCCACATTCGCGAGATACGGAAGATGAATCAAATAATGAAATAAAAAACTATATATTAAGAACATTTTACCTATAATAAAAATATAACAAAGTGCAATATGGGTTATAGAACATTATTTGAAATTTGTCTCGATTTAGTCACATGTTTGTTAGTGATTTAAATATCAGATAATACAACTGAAAGCACTCAGAAAATTGTAACACATAAGACAATAAACACAGCAAGATACCCTGGGAAAACCCTCCTCTTGAGGGAGAAAAACCCAACAAATATGTCTCTTATATAATGAAGGAATAGGAGCAGAACTCTGCTTACAACTCAGGCCCAGCACAAGGCCAAATTTGATACAATAAATATTCTAAGTTACCGGGTTCGGCCCTGGGGGGCCCGGGTTCGATCCGGGTTCAAAATTCGGGTCCAGTTCGCCCTAATTCGCCCAGGGTCCGGAAATTGCACTGTGGGTTCGAACTGGGTTCGGAACCCGGACTGTGGGTCCGACCATTCGAACCCGGGTAGAATTTCGTGCCCAGGTGGACTTCAAAGCACGAATTTGAATTTTTTTTATAATTTTTGAAGTCTTTGTTGACTTTTAAATATTTTTTTATTCTTTCCAACCCTAATATGTGCCTCTAAAACATGAAATAGGTAAAGTGATAGTCATTTACCAATTTGTGAATGAAAAAAAAGGATTTTTTGCCTCCATTGCTGAACTTTCTCTTTTGCTCGCACAAGCTTGAATAGACTTGAAGGTTGATTGTAGATTGTTCGAAGTTGGTTGTTGTGCTATTCCTAAGCACTTGCAAGTGCCTATTCGTTGCCAAGAAGATCATTGAGCTGGATTTCTTCAAAAGAGGTAGGTTTTTGAAGTTTTTTGATTATTTTTTTTACATTTTTTTTAAACAAATGGACTTCAACTCTTTTGTTTTGTTTTTTAGTTTTATTTTTGTTTTACTTTTCATTCCTCTAAATGTCTATAACACATGTTCAATTTTTTCATTTTTTGAAATTAATTAAGTCTGTTAGTTTCAAATTCAATCAATCAATACCAAAATTTCAATATGTTGTGCCTTAGGTATTCCATATTACAATGGCAACCGGTACCTCCTCAGGCTCAAGCCAATCTCGTTTCAAAACAAACCCAAACTCTCCCCTTTGGAAATATGTAGAAATGGTTCAACAACTTCCAGGTGGTGGAGGATATGTTTGGATTTGTAGTCATTGCCATGTTCAGTATTCAAGCTCATACAGTCGAGTGAAAGGGCACTTGTGTGGGATCTCTGAAACAGGCATAAAAAATTGTCCAGGTGAAGATGAGAAAGGCATTCCAGATAATATAGTGTTGAAATATATTGCTGAGCAAGAAAAGGCAGACCAAAGAGCAGCCAGTGGTAAAACAAGCCATCCTTTGAAGAAAGGATCTCGTTTCATGAAACCCCCTACACCGCCTTCTTATTTTCCACCTACAGGAAGCCATCCATTTATGGACATCCCTCAAGAGCAAACCACGCCCTCTTCAAATAAAAGATCTAAGGGACCGTTGGAAGCTTCATTTCAGAATGAGGCAAGAGAGATTGCTGATCAAGACATAGCAAGATGTGTCTATGCCAATGGATTGGCATTCAATGTTGTTCGTTCACCATATTGGCAAAAAATGGTGAAATCTATTAATGAGGCTCCAAAGGGGTATAAGGGCCCAGGTTTTGAGAAGGTTCGTTGCACCTTATTGGAGAAAGAGGTGAAACATGTAGCAGACTCTTTGAAGCCCATAAGGGATTCGTGGATCGAAACAGGGGTGACCATCGTTTCTGATGGATGGAAAGATGCAAAAAATCGCCCATTGATCAATGTTATTGCTGTGTCCCCTAAAGGGGCAATGTTTTTGAGAGCAGTGGATTGTGAAGGACAGGTGAAGGATGGTCCATTTATTGCTAACATCATTTGCCAAGCTATTGAAGAAGTGGGCCATAAAAATGTTGTGCAAGTTGTAACTGATAATGCCAAAAATTGTAGGGCTGCTGGGTTATTGGTTGAGGAGAAGTATCCACACATTTTTTGGACACCTTGTGCTGTCCACTCCCTTAATCTAATGCTACAAAAAATTGGATCCAAAATTGAATGGATCAAACAGGTGTATGCTGAGGGCGAAGACATTCAAATGTTTGTCACCAACCACCATATGACACAAGGAATATTTAGACAATTCTCAAAATTGGAGTTGTTGAAGGTAAGTTAATTCTCAATATTTTTAATTTTTTAATTTTTTGTTAATTTTAAATTTTGATTTTGTAAATTTAAATTATATTTTAGTTTTAATTTTGATTTTCAAACAGGTTGCCGAGACTCGTTTTGCCTCCAACACAATTGTGTTGAGACGACTTATAAAGGTTCGTGAGGCACTCTCTGCAATGGTAATCAGCCCTAATTGGGCCATATGGAGGCAATCTACCAGTGAAAGGGCAAATAGGATCAAGCAAAGGATCCTAGATGATAGTTGGTGGGACCTTGTTGAGTATCTCGTCAGTTTCATTGAGCCCATATTGAGCATGATCCGTTACACTGACATGGATAGACCTTGTTTGGGTGAAGTATATGATGGTATTGACTCAATGATTGAGAAGATGAAAATCATCATCAATGCAAAAGAGGAAGATCCCGAAGAAAAGTTCTTCAAAGAGCTACAAGAAATCATTGTTGATAGATGGAACAAAATGACCACTCCGTTGCATCTTCTTGCTTTTGCATTGAGTCCCAAATATTATAGTCCAAAGATACTTTCTGCTTCAGCAAGAGTTGCTCCATATAGGGATGTTGAAGTGGGTCAAGGGTACAAGGCAGCAATTCGTAGACTCTTCACTGATCGTGACCAACGTGATCGAGTGAGGGCTGAGTTCATGGCTTTTGCATGCTCTGGTACTGTTGATCATAATCTTGATGCTGTTCGAGACAAGGTTAGGGTGGATGCTCATAGTTGGTGGTACTTCCATGGGCAAGAATACAGGCACCTCCAACCTATTGCAATAAAAATTTTATCCCAAGTAAGTTTTATATTTTGTAATTTTAATTTTAATTTTAAATTTATATTTATATTAAATTATTAATTAATATTTTTGTTTAGTTAAATCAACTTAAATTTTGTAACTCCTAACTATTTAATTTGGTCTTAATAGGTTGCTAGTTCATCTTCTTCTGAGAGGAATTGGAGCACATACTCCTTCATCCACTCAATAAAACGCAATAGGCTACATTCGAAAAAGGCAGAGGACTTGGTGTATGTGCATTCAAACTTGCGCCTCCTTACACACAAGCAAGTTTCCTACAAAGAAGGAGACACAAGGAGGTGGGATATTGAGCCAGAGCAGCTTGACTTGGATGCTTCCACAAGTCACTTAGCTGCACTTGATATTGATGATGACTATGAGCCTGAAGCAACCGCTGAGCATGAGAGTGGTAGTGTCAGTGCTAGTGGCAGTGCTTGTGCGAGTGCCACTAATGCTATTTGTGGTTCTACACATAATGTAGCATCTAATGATGATGATGATGCTGCTTTTTTTGATGACCCATATGACTCAGATTGATCAATGATCAATAATTATTAATTATTAATGGCTGATTGTAAACACTTTACATTTTTATGTTTGAACTTTGATGATTTGAGTATAAAATGGTGGTGTATTTTTCATTTTTGCTATGTTATTTAACTATTAATATTTTGGTGTATTCTGAACTTAATTACTGCTGCAAATCTGTATATATTTCTGATTTTTATATGTTTTTGTATTACCGAACCCAAAACGAACCCAAATCGAACCCAAATCAAAAAAAAATATATCCCGAACCGGCGAACCAGGTTCTCGAACCCGAACCCGAACCCAAAACCGAACCGGTAACTTAGTAAATATTAGCACCTCTCCTAGATGCGAATATGTTTCTCCTTGAAATTGGTTTGTTGCTGCAAGATGAATGACTGCTGCTCAAGTGCGAATTTTTGCTTTAATGCGAATTATGCTTGAATGAACTTGAATGCCAAATGAACAAAGTCGACCTTGTACTTATACAAAATGAGGTGACTCTTCAAATAGGTCGGCCACCTTTAGTAAATAAAGAATTACAAAATATCAAGGAAGGTCGGCCCAAGGATGAACATAAAGTCGGCCTCCTCTCAAGCACATAAAAAATTGAATAGCTATAAAGCTACATTCAATTTTTATTATCTTCTTGGAAATCGTGTGCTAGGAAGTAGACTCTTGCGGCTGCATTATCATCAACACTCCCTCTTAGCTAGGGAGGAATACTTCCAGCTGTACAAGACATATCACCTCATTGTGATAAAGGAGCTTATCACCTCATCGTGAAAGCAAGAAAGATATTACCTCATCTTGATATCGGATATCACCTCATCCTGATATCGGATATCACCTCATCATGATATCAACCATCATGGCTACCTCCATAGATGGTATGTACAAGTGCTCATCACTCAATGTGATGTTGTCACCTCATCGTGACTTTCACCATGGCTCTCCTAGAGGGTGAAACACAAGTACAAGAAAATCATCACGGACTCCCTCACGTGATGTTGTCATGGAGTCACACACATGACATCCACCATGGCTCTCCCAGAGGGTGGAACAAGGGCTTTCACCTCAAACTTCTCTTGAAGAGAAGAATGCATCAACAAGGGATTTCACCTCGAACTTCTCCTAAGAGAAGAACTCATTAAAGAGGATCACCGATACTAAGACTCCTTCTCAATCAAGGCTGCATTTTCCACCATACCAAGCTTTTCACGAAAGTACACAAACTTGATCCTGGAGAGGGGCTTGGTGAGAATGTCTGTCGTCTACTCATTAGTGTTGATATACCTCAACTGTATAGCTTTCGTCAATACCATATCTCTGATATAATGGTACTTGATCTCAACATGCTTTGTTTTGTCATGAAACACAGGATTGACAGAAATCTTTACACAACTCTGGTTATCACAGTGAATGATAGTAGGCTCCATTGATTGTCCAAACAATCTTGCTAGGAGCTTACGAAGACACACTGCTTCACGAGCTGCCATACAAGCTGCAATGTACTTTGCCTCAGCTGTACTCAATGCTACTGAAGACTGCTTCCTGCTACACCCGGATATCATAGCAAATCCCAAACTGAAGCAACAACCAGAGGTACTCTTCCGATCAATAACACATCCTGCCCAATCAGAATCAGTAAAACCATGCAACTTCAAATCCACACCTGTAGAATATCTCAACCCATATCCAACTATGCCACGCAAGTATCTTAGGATATGTTTAGCTGCAACAAGATGTATCTGCCTTGGTTCATACATAAACTGACTAAGTGCACTCACTGCATAACAAACGTCTGGTCTAGTGTTAACTAGACACATCAATGAACCAATCAATTGCCTATACATCGTAGAATCCACCAGTTCTGAACTATCTGCAGCCTCCTTCAACTTATGTAAGTTTGTCTCCATAGGTTTAGACATAGGTTTGCAGTCAACCATACCAAACATCTTCAGAATGTCAATAGTATACTTGCCTTGACTTAGAATCATCTCATCTAGCCTTTGCCAAACTTCTAAGCCAAGAAAATAATGCATGAGACCAAGATTCTTCATTTCAAATTCAAAAGCTAACTCCTTGCATTTGAGAATGAGGTGTTCTTCTCCAGTAAGAATCAAATCATCAACATATAACACCAAAATCAAAGCTTCACCATTTATTACCTTGAAGTAGAGGTTAGAATCTGCATCATTCTTTGAGAAACCCAAACTCAACAGGTAACGATCAATCCTTTCGTACCAAGCACGAGGAGCCTGCTTAAGACCATACAAAGCCTTCTTCAGCTTGCAAACATGAGACTCCTTCCCATGTACCTCAAATCCATCAGGTTGCTCAATGTAAACCTCTTCTTCTATTACACCATTCATAAAGGTTGTCTTTACATCCATTTGGTGAATCTTCCATCCTCTAGATGCAGCAATACCAATAATGGTTCTGACAAAAGTATAACGAGCCACAAGAGCAAAGGTTTCTTCGTAGTCAACTCCCTCTTTTTGTGAGAATCCTCTTGCCACAAATCTTGCCTTGTACTTCTCAATGCTCCCATCAACAGCATGCTTGATCTTGAAGAGCCATTTAGAAGACACCACAAATTTGCCTTCGGGTCTAAGAACTATGTCCCAAACATCGTTCTTAAGTATGGACTGATACTCCTCAGTCATAGCATCTTTCCATACTTGTTGACTAGAAGCTTCTTCAACACTTGAAGGCTCTGACTCAATGATTTGACTCATCAGTGCTACATAACTGGAGAATTTATTAGGTCTCTTGCTTTCTCTAAAAGTTCCTCTTGGGGCTGCAAAACTTTTTGCCTCCTACATTGTCCTTCGAGCCCAAAGAGGTCTTTTCCTTCCAATCACAATATTTGTAGGCCTGTCAGTAGGCTCCATGGGCTTAGCTGGAACATCATCTTCTTTAGGTTCTGAAACCTCCTTTTGATTCTCAGGAACATGGTCAACTTCCATATCTTGAGAAGGTTCTTCTTCATCGATCTCCATATGAGTGCCCTTGGATCTTTTGAATGCAACATCTTCCTCAAATGTGACATCTCGACTGATCTCAATAGACTTCTGACCTGGAATGTAGATCCTGTAGGCTTTAGATGTCTCACTGTAGCCCACCAGAATTCCCTTCTTACCAGAAGATTCCAATTTTGTTCTCTTTTCCTTCGGGATATGAACATACACTGGACAACCAAAGATCCTCAGATGACTGATTTCAGGCTTCACCACTGAGAATGCTTCTTCAGGAGTTTTATTCTCCAAGATTTTGTGGGGACTTCTGTTTTGAACATAGACGGTTGTCCTAAATGCCTCAGCCCAAAGTGAGATTTGCAGGTCTTGATCATGTATCATTGCTTTAACTGCTTCCACAGTAGACCTATTCTTCCTTTCAACAATACCGTTTTGTTGAGGATTATAAGGAACACCGAACTCCCTCTTAATCCCTGCTTCAATGCAGAAATCACGGAAGGTACCAGAGGTGTACTCTCCTCCGTTGTTAGATTTCAAAACCTTGATCTTTTTCCCGGACAATTTTTCCACCTGTGCTTTGAATTCTCTGAATCTTTCTAATACCTCCTTAGATTCTTTTGATCTCAAGAAATAAATCCAAGTCTTTCTAGAGTAATCATCAACAAAAATAATGCAATACAAGAAACCACTAGAAGATGCGACAAACATTGGACCACATAAATCAGAATGAATGAGATCAAGAATACATTTAGATCTACTTTCACTACTATGAAACGTACCTTTTGTATTCTTACCTAGGGCACAGCCTTTGCATGTACCTTCATGTTCCTGGTTGAATTTCGGAAGGTCAGTGACCATCTTCTCCATGATAGGTAGTGTTCAAAAGTGAATGTGAGCCAATCTTTGATGCCAAAGGTCACACACGCTAGAAGAATCATGCACAAGAGTCTGAAGGGGACGAGTGCATAGCCTGTAGAGACACTCATGTCTAACTCCAATTACCCGAGCAGACTTGATGTTGGAGTTCTTTGCCCATATAAGAACTTTGCCTTCTGAAAATACAACTTGATAACCCTTGTCTTCCAATGCTGAAATGGAGACAAGATTTCTCTTTATCCCTAGAACGAATAGCACATCATTCAACTCCAATGAAATGTCGGAATCCAAGTGAAGAGAAGAGTTCCCAACTCCTTTCACAGAGTACCTAGCATCATCTCCAATAATGACTTGTTCACTAGAATCATTCTCCACCAAATTAGACAGATGCCCCCTAAATCCGGTGATGTGGCGAGAGGCACCGCTATCAATCGGCCAAGTGTTGGTGTCGGTGGTTACATTGCTTGACAAGGCTGAATAGAACAAGTAATCACTTGAGTCCTTTTGCAGAGAGACTTCTTCAACATTTGCAATGGCAACCTGCTGCTTAGGCCTGAGAGGACATTCCTTTGCAAAGTGACCATACTTGTCACAACGGAAACATTGAACTTTGGATAAGTCTCTCTTTCTCTTGAAGGTTGGAGTACCATCATTTCCATTATCTCGATTCCTCTTGAAGAATCCTTTCTTCCAAACTTTTCTTTTCTTCGACGAATGAGAGGCGAGAACATGTATATCTTCATTCTTTGAAATTTGACCAACGCCTCTAGCCACCAACCTCAACTCCTCTTGAATGCAATCGACCCTCAACCGATCAAACTTGGGAAGTTTAGATCTTGCACTGATTCCTTGAATATACGACTCCCATGATAGCAGAAGACCATTGAGAGCAAGCATGGTCAAGTCTTTGTCATCAATCATGTGACCAATTGTGGAGAGTTGGTCTCTCAATTCTGAAATTCTCATGAAATAAGCAATCACTGATTCTCCTTTCGCCATCTTCACATGGTGAAGTTGTTGCTTCAGTGCAAGTGCCCGACTGGTGTTGTTGATTTCGTACATCTCTTCCAATGTTTTAAACATATCCCTTGTTGTATTCAACTTGGAGACAATCGGAACAATATGATCTTTAACGGAATCAACCAACACTTTCTTTGCCTTGGTGTCTTTCTTCCTCCACTGCAACTTCTCTTCTTCCTCCTCAGGTTTGGGGACTTTGGTTTCCACAAACTCAGCCAAATTATTCTATTCCAAGGTGAGCATGATCCTAAACCTCCATGATGTGTAGTTAGAAGCTCCTTCGAGTCTATCCTCAATTTTCAGACCATTTACCATCTTGACAAAATAGAGATAGACAGAAAAGAGGTTAAGGAGAGTGCTACAAAATAAATTTGATCACGATCTCCTTCAAACCCGCTTTGATACCATGTTAGTGATTTAAAGATCAAATAATACAATTGAAAGCACTAAAAAAATTGCAACACATAAGACAATAAACACAGCAAGATACCCTGGGAAAACCCTCCTCTTGAGGGAGAAAAACCCAGCAAATATGTCTCTTATATAATGAAGGAATAGGAGCAGAAATCTGCTTACAACTTAGGCCCAGCACAAGGCCGAATTTGATACAATAAATATTAGCACCTCTCCTAGATGCGAATATGTTTCTCCTTGAAATCGGTCTGCTGCTGCAAGATGAATGACTGCTGCTCAAGTGCGAATTTCTGTTTTAATGCGAATTATGCTTGAATGAACTTGAATGCCAAATGAACAAAGTCGACCTTGTACTTATACAAAATGAGGTGACTCTTCAAATAGGTCGGCCACCTTTTGTAAATAAAGAATTACAAAATATCAAGGAAGGTCGGCCCAAGGATGAACATAAATTAAATACATAAAGTCAGCCTCCTCTCAAGCACATAAAAAATTGAATAGCTATAAAGCTACATTCAATTTTTATTATCTTCTTGGAAACTGTGTGCTAGGAAGTAGACACCTGTGGTTGCATTATCATCAACAATGTTAAGAAAAATTGTTTAGATTTACCGTCAAATCAACTTGTAGAACTTGTGATTGCAGCTGGTTAAATTATTTTTAAGAACATCCCCTCAACTGCCAATTTTTTTGATGAAAATATTTTCTGAGCTGTTTTCTTCAGAAACTGTGTTCTGACTTGTTTTTCCTAGCAAAATCTAAGCCCAAACTTCATTTTCAGTTCAAAAAAATTACTAGACAGAAATGATTGTTGTAAAACTTGGCCCTTGAGTGTTTAACCATTGAGAATTCTATGAGTGAAAATGGATCCTACAGGTGATCGAGAAAGAAATTAATTAGCAACACTGACTTCCAAAAAGCAATAATTAATAGATTATATTGAATTTTATTATTTTTTGATAAAATAATTTTAGCGTACTTCTTTGCAATGTCAACCAGATATTTCACTAATAGGTACATGAAAGTACATCTGTCAATATGGAAGGTCAGAGATATGCAGATAACGTGCATACTCAATAAGCATGTCAAGCAGAAATCATGGTTCTTCCAAGGTAGTTGTAGTTTGACTTCATAGCAAGAGATAACTCACAACAAAGAAATAAAAGCATTTAATTCAGGTGAGAAACTATTTCAGATGCAGGGCTTTCCCCTTAATTAAGTTTGTATGTCACAGAAGTATGAAATAACTTCATCACATATACATATATTAGTTTACTTTCTCAGTAACTTGTTGGAAAACCATACTTAGCTTATAAATAATAGCTTGATGGCATGCTATAGGCAGTCCCTTGGATATCATCAAATGATAACTCTTTACATTGGATTACTCAAGGACTTCAACTTAAGCAAGTTGAATCATTAATTAATTACTCTAGTCGATGAGCTCAGCTTCAAGTACTATTCACACTTATACAAGATTTTACTTTTCACTTGTACAGTTAAGAGTTCTAAATGTTTCTGCCTAAGGACCTTTTAGTTGTGATTTAATGTGTAAGGCAAATTTTGTCACAATATCTGTTACCAAGGTACTCTGGACTACTTTGATTGTCTCCCTCTTCTGCATATATAGGCACAATACAATATTGACAGAATAAAGTGAACAAAAATAATGAATGTTTCAATTAGTTACACAACATACCAACCCAAAAAAAAAAAAAAAAACCTGCCGACCTAAAACTAGACAACTCTATGGAAAGGGAAAACATTCAAAATTTGAAGCAAAAAAAATTGGCAATCATATTAGAAGAAAATAATGAATCTTGGCAAACAGGCTTACACTCTTCAAGATGAGTAGCTGCCATCCTGTCAGTTATGTCCTCATGATCCTCTGTCTCTTGTAAGACACGTGCTATTTCTTCATCATCATTGATATGTGAGTGGTTATCCGAACTTTGGGTGCTATCCCTTGTGCTCATTCCATGTTGTTGAGAGTTACTGCTAGTAGAGCCTGTGATCCCCTGCTTCTCAGAGTAAGTTTGAAGTGACCAATAAGCACTTTCCTGATCAAGATCAGAAGACAATAATGGGTAATGATTAATCAGAATCCTTATTTGAGATTATCATCAACTAAGTATCACCACCAATAGTTGAAACTATGTCTTGTTGATATGCAACCAACAATTCTAAATGTAGACAGGAAATAAAAATTTAATCTATCTGTTTCAAAATATTATCCAGGACCAATTTCTTTGATGATCAATCCAAGAGGAATGACCATGGATGTAATGTCCCACCCCAGTTGAGACAACTTCAACAATTTCCCTAGCACTGAAAAGTTCCCTCTTGTTTGAAACAATGTTTTTCCTTTGCTCAATATTTCAGTTAGATAATTGTACCATTTCATCAAACTCAGAATATTGCATTGCATATAAGAATAACATTCAGAATGTAATGAACATACAAATCTGGTAATCAAATTAACACTCCATTCCTCTTGCATTTAACTGGGCATGATAATAAATGTACAGAGATAAAACTTCAGACTTGCACAGGTTCAAACTGAGCGTGAATATAGCATAGAAATAAGTGTATTTTGACTCAGAATTGTGCAGCAAAATATGAGTTTACAAAATATAAATCCGATTTTCTGATAACAGTAATTTTCAGAGGTATCAAAAATGGTTCTCAGACTAGACCTGAATAAAGTCACGCCCTGGCTGGAAATGACAGCAGCAACTTACAGTTGAAAACTTCACTCAGGAAATCATTTCAGGTAATTGAATGCAATCAACACCTAGAAACAATGGACTTGAACAAATAAGCTAGTTGCTTAAAGAACTAACATAGACTCAATTTACCATGAACAAAACTCAGCTATTCCATTCATAAAGTGTGTACAATAATGCAATGAAGTTGCATTTATAGAGTATGTTGCATTGATGTCAAAAGTCCTATGGAGTATGTTGCAGTCCGGTTGTTTGGTTGCCAGAGTCTCTGATAAATGCTCCACATTTCTCCGTTGATGATGTTTTGCTCCTATGGTTTATACGATAGCCTTATGTTGTGTTAAAGCATGTGTGATCCAAGTTTCAAATCACTTGGTTACTGGAAAGGTGTTTTTGAAAGTGACAGACTGAAGACTATGTTGATTTTGTGAGGATGTTCTTAGAAGTGTAAAAGTTGGCTCTACATATCTCCGCAATTGAAGATATGGTCTTACGGTTCAAAAGTTAAGTTCTTTGAGATGTGAAGGTGTTATATCCAAAGTTTCATACCAATAATGCTTCTGCAGAGAAAGTTATAAGTGACAGTGTATAGGACCATGTTGCCCAATGACTGGTTTTAATGTCTGGCTACTTGCGCCAACAGAAGGTTGTGAATTTTAGTTGTATGAGTTTGTGTGGACATTCCATGTGTCTCATAGTGTCTAAGGTTTGAAGCACATGAAGATCTTTCTTGTTTCCAATATTGCACAGAGGTTTCAAGTCATTTTGTGAAGATATGCTTTTGTTGAGGTCGACTAAGGCATGTTGATGATGTGCGCCACAAGTTCAAATCTGAGCGGAGCTTCTAGAGTGTTTGAAGGTGTTGCATGGATCATGCCAACTCATCTAAAAGAGATGCAAATAATGATTTATCATTCTTGTGTACCACTTTTGGATGTGAAGGTCGACATGTTGCAAGCTACATTTTCTTGTTTATGGCCGACCTAATTGTATTTGCAAAGCATGTAGATGATGTTCATAGGAGATCGAAGGTGTGAAGATTGTTTTAGGACCAAGTTAAGCATGTGATGGAATCCGCAAGGCATGTTCCTCGTCCTAGTGTTGCGTGTAGTCTTTTGGGTCTTGCCCTCTACACGTTTCATGTTGATCGTTTTATCCTTGGCCGACTTGGAGATCTATTTTTGTTGTTATAGGCCGACATGAGATGTAATCAATGTAATATCATGTATAAATTGTAAACCTAGTTGATCAAGGACAAGTGTGGATTCATGATGATAATTAAGTGAGCGACTGAAAGAGAAAGAGCAGTTGTGGCAGATCTTGTCCGATTTCATCTTGATCATATCTTTGTGACAAAAGGCAAGTGAAGAAGTGTGCTTAACTGTTTGTTGGAGGCAGTGAGCCAAAGGCAATAACTTCTTGATTGTTGAAAGCAGTGAGCTAATAGGCAGCTGAGAAGACATTTGAAGAAGTGACAAAGCAAAATTGCAATCATCAAAAAGAGTGAGCTTAATTGTTAGTTTCAAACAGTGGAAGGACTGTCATTCTGTAATCATTCCAGAGTGTGTGCTCAAATCAGGGGGTTGTAGCTTTTTTGGGTGAAACCATAAAACTATAATCAAGGAGTTGTAGCTTCCTTGGGTTGTAGCCCTAAAACAAAGTTGTAAATGTTGTTCATCTTGTGAGGCTAGATTAGGGCAATAGGTCCTAGTAGCTTTTCTCACTGTGGTTTTCCCCTGTAGGGTTTTCCACATATATATGGTGTTGTGTTGTGTTGTGCATTGACTTCATCTTTCATGTTCATGTTTATGCGGTAGAGTTGGAGTATTTGTTTAGTCTGGAAAGTGTGAAATTTGATAGAATACTGATTCACGCCCCCCTCTCTTAGTATTCTGATGTGTTCAACAACGGGTATCAAAGCCAAGTTCCTTAGAAGAAGTCTAACAACTTGAGGAAGATTTGGGATGGCACAAGAAGGGCTTCACAAGGCGCCTAGGTTTGATGGAACAAACTTCACTTTCTGGCGATTCAGGATGGAAATCTATCTGACCTCTTTAGGGTTTGGTGTTTGGCAATCAGTCAAGGATGGTTATGTTGTTCCTGCTACTCCTCCGACTGATATGGCAAAGATTAGGGCCTATGAGAACAATGGAAAGGCTAAAAATGCTATCTTGAGTGGGCTAGCAGACTCTGAACTTGTAAAAGTAATGCACTGCAAGTCAACAAAGGAGGTTTGGGAAAGGCTTAGTGGCATTTATAAAGGAGACATTAAAGTAAAACAAGCCAAGTTGCAAATCTTCAGAGGCAAGTTTGAGAACCTGAAAATGTTAGAAGATGAAGATATTGCAAGATATTTGCACCGGGTGGATGACGTGGTCAATTGAATCAGAGGACTTGGTGAAGAACTGGAAGAGCCGATGGTAGTTAAAAAGGTACTAAGATCTCTTACTGAAGCTTATAGTCCTAAAGCATCTTCTATTGAGGAAGTCGGAGATTTAGATAAATTTTCAATGGATCAATTACATGGTGCCCTCACTGCCTTTGAAATGAGAGAGTTTGACAAAGAAGATTCAAATAAGGAAGCAACTTTCAAAGCCAATAAGAAGTATGAAGCATCTAATCAAAGTAGTGACACTGATGAAGAAGAAGCAAACTTTGTAACAAAGTTGAAGAGGGGTATCGGCAAGTGCAAAGGTAAGCTACCTTTCAAATGTTTTAAGTGTGGAGAGGTTGGTCATTTTGCTTCTAAATGTCCCTTAAAAGATTTTGAAAAGAGAAACAAGGATTCTAGAAGAAATAAGTTTAAACAGAGTCTCTATTCCAAGGAAGATTACTGCTCTTCAAAGGATGATGAATCTAGTGGTCCGGATAATGAGTATGAAATCCTGTTCTTGGTTGCTAAGAAAACTAAAGATTCAAATGTTGTATGTATTGCTTTTCAATCAAAAGATCAAGCAAACTCTTGGGTGATTGACAATGGTTGTGCCAACCACATGATAGGGGATATGAGTAAGTTTATCAAGCTTGTGAAGTGTAATGGAGACATAGTCAAGCTCGAAGATGATACCTCAATACAAATTTGTGGAAAAGGTACAATAAGTATTGATGGAAAGCATAGAACAGAAGATGTTATTTATGTTACAGGTCTCAGGCACAATCTTCTTAGTGAGAGTCGGATGTGCAAAAATGGATACAATCTCATATTCAATGAAAGAGGATGTCAAATCAAAAAGGGAAGGTCTGGAAAATTGGTGGCAAAAAGATCTAGGACTAATGGTGACATATACAATCTGAAGGATGTCAATGAGAGAAGTTGTATTTTGGGACAAACAAGTGAATGTTGGCTTTGGCATAGGAGAATGGGACACATCAATTTTGACAATCTTGTGAAGATCAGCTCATCACATGCGGTAAAAGATATGCCCAAAATAGGCAAGCCTATAAGTACTTTGTGCAAGGAATGTCAATTTGGAAAACAGACAAAGATAAGTTTCAAGTCCAAGGAGTATTCTTCTTCTAGACCTTTGGAGTTGATTCAAACTGATTTGTGTGGACCTACTAGAACAAAAAGTTTGAAAGGAGAAAGGTATTTCATGCTTTTTATTAATGATTTCTCTAGGATGACATGGGTTACATTCTTAAAAGATAAACCTGAAGCCATTAGTAGATTCAAGATTTTCAAATCAAAGGTTGAGAATGAAATGAATGCTAAAATCAAGTGTTTGAGGTCTGATAGAGGAGGTGAGTTCACATCAAATGAGTTTAATGATTTTGGGAAGAACATGGAATAAAGAGGCATTTATCTTCTACTAGAACTCCTCGGTAGAATGTGGTTATGGAAAGAAAGAATAGGACTGTTCAAGAGATGGCAAGGACTATGTTGAAGGAATCAAATCTACCTGATATTTATTGGAAAGAGGCAGTTTATACTGCAGTCTATATAACAAAGGATTAATAAGGGTGAACAGCAGTAAGACCCCTTATAAGTTATGGCATGGAAGACCAGCAACTGTCAGGTATTATAGAATCTTTGGAAGCAAATGTTACGTCAAAAGAGATGAAGATGTTTTAGGGAAGTTTGATTCAAGAGCTGGTGAAGGTATTTTTCTTGGATATTCAACTCAGAGTAAAGCATATAGGTGCTACAACAAAAGATTGGGAAAGATAGTTGAAAGTACAAATGTTAAAGTTGATGAAGATTTACATCAAAATATGTATGAAATTGAGAACTGCGGATCTAATGCTCTTCCTTGCTCAAAGGAAGAAGAAGAAAAAGAAGTTGAAGAAATAGTAGAAAAGCATAGCAAGACTCCTGCCAAGTAAGTTCAAAAGATCAGATTATTGGAGATAAGAATGAAGGAGTGTTGACCAGGAGAAGGCTTGCAAAGACAAACGAACAAGTAAACTTTTTTCTGTTATCAAAGATTGAACCAAAAACTTTTGTTGATGCTAGCAAGGATGAAGGATGGATACAAGTAATGGAAGAAGAATTGAATCAGATTGAGAAAAATCAGACTTGGGAATTGGTTCCAAGGCCTACAGACAAGAATGTGATAAGAACAAAGTGGGTATTCAAGAATAAGTTGAATGAAGATGGAGAAGTTGTAAGAAACAAAGCAAGACCGGTATGTAAAGGCTATTCACAGGAAGGAGGAATTGACTTTGAGGAAACTTTTGCTCTGGTAGCAAGAATGGAAGCAATCATAATGTTTCTTGCCTTTTCAGCCCACAAGGACTTCAAAGTATATCAGATGGGTGTCAAATCAGCTTTCCTGAATGGAGATTTGGAAGAAGTCTACATAGAGCAGCCTGATGGATTTCGGTTATCAGAAGACCCAAACATGGTGAGCAGACTCAAAAAGGAATTAGATGGTCTCAAGCAAGCTCCTAGGGCTTGGTATGCAAGGTTGAACAAGTACTTGATTCAGCAGGGTTTCAAGAAAGCACCACAAATAGTAATCTTTACTTCAAGATTGAGGATGAAAGAATTTTGATAGTTGTTGTATATGTTGATGACATAATCTTTAGTGGAAATGATGAAATGTGAAAGAAGTTTGTTGAAGAAATGAAAAAGGAATTTGAAATGTCTATGATAGGTGAGTTATCCTTCTTTCTTGGCCTTCAAATTGATCAGCTAGATGATGGTATCTTTATTTTTCATGCAAAGTATGTCAAGGAGATGTTAAAGAAGTTTGGTATGGAAGATTGCAAACCTATGAGTACTCCTATGGTAACTAGTTGTCATTTGAGCAAAGATGATGAGTCTCCCCTGGCTGATCAGAGTCTATATAGTTCTATGATTGGAAGCTTGTTGTACTTAACCGCTTCAAGACCTGATATTATGCATGCAGTATGTTTGGTTGCAAGATTTCAAGCTAATCCTAAAGAAACCCATGTGAAGGCAATCAAGAGAATCTTTAGATATTTGAAGAGCACTTCGGATTATGGATTATGGTATCTAAAAGGTAATGACTTTGATCTGAGTGCATACACTGATGTTGATTGGGCTAGTTGTGTTGATGATAGGAGTACCAGTGGTGGTGCTTTCTTTCTAGAAAACAAGTTGGTTTCATGGCATAGTAAGAAGCAAGATTCAATATCTTTAGCATCAGCAGAAGCAAAGTATATTGTTGCAGCATCTTGTTGTACTCAAGTGTTGTGGATGAAGCAAACACTAAAGGATATCAAGATAAAGTATGATGAGCCCATTCCTATTCTATCTGATAATACAAGTGCTATCAATATTTCAAAGAATCCAGTGATGCATTCTAGAACCAAGTATCACTTTTTGAGAGAGAAGATTGCAAATAAAGAAGTGAGGTTGGAGTATGTCTCTACAAAGAATTAGATTGCAGGCATTTGCACAAAGGCACTTGCAAAAGATACATTTGAGTATCTTAGGCAGAAGTTAGGGGTAATTGCCCCTCCTCCTTCTTGCTAGATGTATAGTTGGTGCATCTGTCCAGGGGGAGTAATTCAAGTCGTATCTTTATTCCTAGACTAATGGGGGCTACCTCTCAGGGGGAGCAAGTAGTGGTTGTTGCTAACAGGAGAGATTGTGTACCAAAGGGGGAGAGAAATTTTGTTTTCCCTTTATCCTTGATGTCAAAGGGGGAGAGAATGTACACATCAGATTGGTTTTGCCATAAATGCCAAAGGGGGAGATTGTTGCAGTTTGGTTGTCATTGATGTCAAGAGTCCTATGGAGTATGTTGCAGTCCAGTTGTTTGGTTGTCAGAGTCTCTAAGAAATGCTCCGCATTTCTCCGTTGATGATGTTTTGCTCCTGTGGTTTGGAGGATAGCCTTACGTTGTGTTAAGGCATGTGTGATCCACGTTTCAAATCATTTGGTTATCAGAAATATGTTTTTGAAAGTGTCAAATTGAAGACTGTGTTGATTCTATGAGGATGTTCTCAGAACTGTAAAGGTTAGCTTTGCATATCTCCACAGTTGAAGATATGGGATCTTGTGGTTCAGAAGTTAAGTTCTTTGAGATGTGAAGGTGTTATATTCAAAGTTTCATATCAATAATCCTTCTGTAGAGAAAGTTATAAGTGACAATGTATAGGACTGTGTTGTCTAATGACTGGTTTTAATGTCTAACTACTTGCACCAGCAGAAGGTTGTGAATTTCAGTTGTATGAGTTAGTGTGGACATTCCACGTGTCTCATAGTGTCTAAGGCTTGAAGCACATGAAGATCTTTTATGTTTCTAGTACAGCATAGATGTTTCAAGTCATTTTGTAAAGATATGCTTTTGTTGTGAAGGCCAACATGTTGCAAGCTACATTTTCTTGTTTATGGCTGACCTAATTTGTATTTGCAAAGTGTGCGGATGATGTTCATAGAAGATCAAAGGTGTGAAGATTATTTTAGGACTAGGTTAAGTGTGTTGGAATCCACAAGGTGTGTTCCTCTTCCTGGTGTTGCGTGTAGTCTTTTAAGTCTTGCCCTCTACACGTTTCAAGTTGATTGTTTTATCCTTCGCCAACTTGGAGATGTAATATTTTTGTTGTTATAGGCCGACATGGGATGTAATCAATGTAATATCATGTATAAATTGTAAACCTAGTTGATCAAGGACAGGTGTGGATTCATGATGATAATTAAGTGAGCAACTAAAAGAGAAAAAGCAGTTGTGGCAAATCCTGCCCAATTTCATCTTGATCATTTCTCTATGGCAGAAGGCAAGTGAAAAAGGGCGCTTAATTGTTTGTTGGAGGCAATGAGTCAAAGGCAATAACTTCTTGATTGTTGAAAGCGGTGAGCTAGTAGGCAGCTAAGAAGACATTTGAAGAAGTGACAAAGTAGAATTGCAAACATCAAAAAAAGTGAGCTTAATTGTCAATTTCAAACAGTGGAAGGACTGTCATTTTGTAATCATTCCTGAGTGTGTGCTCAGATCAGGGGGTTGTAGCTTCCTTGGGTGTAACCCTAAAACTATGATCAGGGAATTATAATTAGGGAGTTGTAGCTTCCTTGGGTTGTAGCCCTAAAACAAATTTGTAAATGTTGTTCATCTTGTGATGCTGGATTAGGACAATAGCTCCTAGCAACTTTTCTCACTGTGGTTTTTCCCCTGTGGGGTTTCCACATATATCTGGTGTTGTATTGTGTTGTGCATTGACTTCATCTTTCATGTTCATGTTTATGCAGTAGAGTTGGAGTATTTGTTTGGTCTGCAAAGTGTGAAATTTGATAGAATATTGATTCACCCCCCCTCTCAATATTCTAGTGTGTTCAACATTGTTATACTTTCTTTCACAGAGTGAGGTGTCACCTCATTTCGAAGGAGTTGCACTTCTTTTTGGAGCCAACGAGGCATCACTTCATTCCTTGAGAGTTATGGTTCTTGGAGAGTGAACTGTCATCCTCATCTCCTCCTTGTATTTTCTATACATGCAACTTCATTGCATTATTGTACACACTTTATGAATGGAATAGCTGAGTTTTTGTTCATGGTATATTGAGTCTATATTAGTTCTTTGAGCAATTAGCTTATTTGTGAATAGCTTCAAGTCCATTGTTCCTAGGTGTTGATTGCATTCAATTACTTGAAACCATACATTGTATTAAAGAATGTTTGCACTTAAGCTAGTTTCCATTTCTATCTATGAAAGTCTTTTTCTAGGCATTTGCAAGTGAGCTTTTATAGATTATTTTTCCAAAAGAATGTTGGAGTAAATCTAAGCTCACCTTTATGTCTCAAGTATATGAGAATGATGGTTTAGCCATTCATTTCATCCAAATTGGACATTTGGAGACCAAACTAACAAAGTTTTAAAGTTGTTAGTTGTCGATACCCCGAATTAAAAAAATTTCTCAACTTAGGCATTTTGAAGAAATGAGTCCAAATACTGTTAAATTTGTCAAAAAGGTCAAAATTGGCGTTTGCATGTCTTGCATGGGGGTCAAAAACTTGGAATTTTCAAAATCTGACAATCTGGGTTGGTTCAGAACGATCAAATCTATAAAACCCAGATGTCAGTTTTTCAACCCTAAATTTTAGGAAAATTTCTATTTTTAGCAGTTTTCTAAAAATAGAAACTTTTCTAGGTTTTTTTGGTTTCTTTTGAAATGGATACTGGCAAAATTTTCTAAAAATAGAAAGTTTGGCTTCTAGGGTCAAGATTGATTTTGATTGGCTTAAAATACTTCCTCACCAGGCTAGTGTAGTCAGAATCACGAAAAGATCAATTTTGCCCTACTAGGTCTATTCTGCTTTTTCAGAATTTGTTTCGAGAGATCCAAGGTCATCAATGGAGGTCAGTCAACTGCCAGGTATCAGAATCAGACGTTCAAGCATCAAACAGAAGCTGTCAACGAGGAACGTGCACAAAAAACGAAGAACGGAGAAAGGAAGATTGAAAATTTTGAAAAATGCAAAAATTTGTCCAACTCTGGTGAATCCAGGCACCTCCAATCAAGAAAGGCGCCCATACTCCCATGCCTTAGAATTTTTTTGTATCCAGCAATCGAGACCAAGGCAAACACGTCAAACGAGGAAAGAAATTTGAAAATCTCATAATTTTTTCTAGGTTTGCCAGCCATGGGCACCCCTGAAGAGAATAGGCGCTCAGTTTTTCAAGGAACCAGATGATGGAATCAGAGTCGGAGCTCCCAAGAAATGTTGTTTAGATTCATCCCAACTCCACAAAGAGTCCAATAGCACAGTCATCCGATCATGCAATCATCTGGAATCCAAGATTGAACAGAGGAGTTTCAAGTTGGAGACAAAATGCAACTCTGAAAGTAAAAAAAACAAAACAGATAAATTGGCTGTCTGATGAACATGGGCACCCCTGGAGAAGAAGGGCGCCCAAGATTTTAAGAGGTTTAATGATGAAATTTGCAGAAGATGCCTCTAACATAGCTTCGTCAAACTTGACCAAGCTATCCAACGCAATCATCAGCACGTCCATCAGAGCAGGCAGTCATCAGATGTTGCAGGCTGAACATAGGAGAAAAGTGAATGAAACGACAGAAGTCGAAAGCAATAGTGAAAAACTCAAAATAAAAACTATCTCTAGAGGAGATGGGCGCCCCTGAAGGAAAAGGGCGGCTAGGGTTTTAAGGCATCAGATGTCAGTTTTCAACGATGAAGTATCCAAGAGACCCCTACCAGAATCTTCTAAGCTATCCAACGAACCTGACAGCCAGTCAATTTGAAAAGTACAACGCCAGATATCATGAATTCATTTGAAGGTCAGAAGACAAGCATAAATTCGAAGATCATGAAAATGGCTAACACTAGAGAAAGTGGGCACCCCTGGAGGAGAGAGGCACCTAACTTTTTGAAGGTTCAAATGAAGTTTTCATCAAAAGTCTCCTCCAAACAAACTTTGTCAAATTCGATCAAGCTCTACGATGAGTCATTCATCTCGTTCATCGGATCAATCTAAAGGCCAGAAGTCAGAATCAGACTAGGGTTGAAAATTGAGTTAAAGTTGAAAATGATAAAAAAATGGTTAAGTGAAATAGTCACCTCTAGACAAGAAGGGCGCCCAACTTCCAATGCCTTAGTGAAATTTTTGGGAATTTCAAAAATTGAAGATGAAGTGAAACGTCTAAGTTCATTGCACAATCTTGAATTAGGGTTTTGAAGAATTAGGGCAAAAGAAAGTTGTTTTCTCAAGGCAAAACTGATTTAAGGCACCTTTGTGTTTCATTATTCATTATTTTCTTCTAGGTGGTCTTTAAGGAGAAACAAAGCAGCAACTTCAAACCCTTATTTTCAAGATTCAAGAGTTTAACTTGATGGTTTTTCAATAAATTTTCAGATCAGCATTCAAGAAGGCTTGCTTTTCCATATTTTTTCATCCAGAACATCAAATCTTTGAAGAAGGAGGCTATTACTTTCAATTTTCAGCGAGCTGGTTTATGCTAGTTTGATCTTTTGGATTATTTTTGAAGGATTTTCTCAAAGTTGCAGCAGCTGCTTTTTATTTTGCATGTCAGAGAAAACTTCAAATTTTACAATTTCTAATCTTGTGGGTCTATCTCAAATATTCTTCTAGACAAAACCCATATCTTAGCTTTTTCAGAGAAACTTAAAGTGGTTGTTTTTTCGGTCAGAAGCCAGGGTTTACAATTTTTGATCAATTGGGTTCATCCATAAAATGCTCATGAACAATACCTAGATGCCAACTTTTTCTGCTTTTTTCAAGAAAAATTAGGGTTTGCTGCTTTTTCAACCAGCCATCAACATTTTTCAAAACGGACGATCTGGGTTTTCTTGCAATGAGATTCTACACAAAACCCATATTTCAGAAAAATTTCCAAAAAATTCATCTGTTTGACAAAGAAAATCAGCAAGTTATTTTTAGAAATGTGTTGAGCTTGTCCGAGCATAGTCAAGTTTACAGTCAATCTTCAAGTTTTTCAGCATGGAGTACTCTCCCATCGGATTCAAAGCCAAACAAGAATTGTATCATAATTATCTTAACGGATGATGTTGGGAAGTGCTTTTCAGTACCATCATGGACATAAAACATCATCATCTCAGTTGAAGAACATGCAGAGGGAGTGATATGAGCGAAAGGACAAGTGTCACAAAAAGTTGTGCAATACTCTTCCATGGGGGAATAAAGAGAAGTGTCAGAAGCATAAAGTTGCAGAGCCGCCAAGTTATCAATTAGTGAGTCATCTTTTGAGGTAGTGATGGTTTTCAATAACAGAACTCATAAAGAAGCTGATGATGTCAAAGATTCTCTAAGTTTGATTGCAAAAGGGGAGAAGATCTTAAAAAAGTGGAATATGGCTATAGATAGTATTGACGCTCCTGATAATGAGGCAGTTTCCCGCTTTTTGGTGGATATGATCAAGATTTAAAGTGGCAATCTTCTAGAAGCTTCCTCCAAGCTTTCTTTCCATTCTTATCTCACGCTTTCTTTCTATTCTTGTCTCAATTCTTATCCATTCTTTGAAGAAGAAGGAAAACAAATGTAATGAGTTGGCATTTCCTATTTTACATGCTTTCTTAGGTGTTAGATGTTATCTTCTTTAGGTTTAGAAATAAAGCTTGCATGTTGGCAAGCAGTAGTTGTAAAAGCAAGGAGATTTTAGGGTTCCCTACTATGCTTAGTTATAAATAAGAGCAGTGTTTGCTCATTTTAGTTTAGCCATGCTAGTGATAACAAGACACAAGTGCCTTTAGTGCCTTCTCTTTGTTATTCAGTGTTGTTCAGAACCGTGCTTGTGATAATAGAATCGTTGAGCTTATGCCTTCATGTTTGTTATCGTTTAGTGTCAATTCACTTTGTGTAAAGAGCAAGTTTGCATGCCTCCTTAGCTGCAAATCCTTGTTTAGTGCATGTGTTTTGTGTCAATTGTAATCTGGTTGATTGCATGTTGCAAGTATTTTGCTACAACTTGCTGTCTCGGAATTGTAATCTTTGTGCTAGAAGTTTGAGTAAATAAAATCCTAAGCGTGCTTTGTTGCCTCAATATAAATATCTCAGATTTCGGTTTATTGTTTTGTGCTAGAAGTGTGACGAAATGAAATCTTGAAGCTTGCTTTGCTGCCCTTGAAATAAAGTCTCATATTTCCATTATTTGTGTAATACTTTTATGATCTCCTTTTTCAGCCTGCATTGAAATTTAGTAGATGTACGTTGAGGAAAGTTTATTCAAGTATCTTTGTCGGAAAATCAACCTTGTCCATTTCTAAACTCTCTTGCTTTGCGTTTACTTGAGAGGATAGAAACGTTTGACCGTAAGTTAAGTTGTAGTTGTCAAGTTTCATTAAAAGGAAAACCTCAGCTGCAACATCTAGTGTTCTATAACCTTGTGTTCTCGCAGCCAAACCAAAAAGATAGGCAAGATTAAGTTTAGTTTACTTTCTTTATGCAACTCAACAAAAGAGGGAGCTTCCCCTCCTAATTTGAAGAGCGGTTTTACTACACATAGCTGTCCATTTCCAAAACGCATTCCAAAGGTGCGATTTGAAACGCCAACATTAGTTATCTATATTATTTTTGCATATAACTTCTTTTGGAAGCATGTTGGAGCAAAAGTGGACAAAAACTTGAGGATCACCTATCAAATCATCCAAATCAAACAACTCTTCCAAAAGCCCCATTTTTTTCCTATAGTTCAATTGTATTTAAGACATGCAATTTGACATTGCCATAAAATTTTAAAAATGCAGCACTCAACCTATGCTCCATTCCTAGACCATTGTAGCTCCACCTAGACAACACCTGTCAACAACATCACAATATTATTTTGTCCCTACTAGCACAATTTTATTGATAAATCTCAACCCAATATTTTCATTGCCACCTCATTACCATGCCATCAATATAATCAATGCCACATTAGTTGGATAGTCCATCTAACATGTCAACTACCACTCCATCACATCCATACAGTCCAATCACTTGCAACATCAACAAGTCTATATGGCCAAATTAGTTACCAGGTTAACAATTTGTACATGTCACATCAACACCTATGAGCAATCACTAGTTGAGCTTACACCTACTTGAAGCACACTTTGTCTATTGCATTTTGATTTGTCACCTAAACTTTGGAAAGCAAGATCTCACTCATCTAAACTCCGATCAAGGTTACTATAGCTATTTTTATGATGGCTACACAATAGCAATATTTATTTATTTTTGTAATTGTGACTCTTGTTTCTAGAAATTGCAGTTCTATTAGACATTTGTTGATGCATTCCAAGTTTGGGAACTTCCACAGATTTGTTCTTCACAATGATGTCATTTTTGAGTGCCTTTCTTGAAAGTGCATGGCTTTAGTGTACTTAATATTGATGCTCTTATTTTTCTTTCATTGTGTTTGAAAATGAGCTTTCAGCTCCTTGTTCTTATTTACAATTGTAATATACAAGATCAAACCATTACACATCTATAACAGTTGATTTGACAATGCACTAATCTATAAAGAGCCAAAATCATTTCTCTTGGGGGGGTGTTTGTTCTTCACAATGATGTCATTTTTGAGTGCCTTTTTTGAAAGTGCATGGCTTTAGTGTACTTAATATTGATGCTCTTATTTTTCTTTCATTGTGTTTGAAAATGAGCTTTCAGCTCCTTGTTCTTATTTACAATTGTAATATACAAGATCAAACCATTACACATCTATAACAGTTGATTTGACAATGCACTAATCTATAAAGAGCCAAAATCATTTCTCTTGGGGGGGTGTTTGTTCTTCACAATGATGTCATTTTTGAGTGCCTTTTTTGAAAGTGCATGGCTTTAGTGTACTTAATATTGATGCTCTTATTTTTCTTTCATTGTGTTTGAAAATGAGCTTTCAACTCCTTGTTCTTATTTACAATTGTAATATACAAGATCAAACCATTACACATCTATAACAGTTGATTTGACAATGCACTAATCTATAAAGAGCCAAAATCATTTCTTTTGGGGGGGTGTGATGTCCTGAAATTTTAATCATGGCAATTTTAAACTTGAGTCCATCAAGTTGAAGTCCATCAATCATCTCATCCTCTTGAGGGTTTAAAAAAGTATTTCAACTCATTCATAAAAGTTCTTTATCAGCTAGGCTTGATCAAATTGAAAATATTAACATCAATTAGTCCCAATCGAAAGTGTTTTAGTAAACAAACTCAGTCATTTTAAGTTGTCAGAATGTTTGTGGAGTCATAAAGTCATTTGTCATTGTGTTTCATACTTGAATGTACATGGCAATCATAAAGTGAGGTTGTTTGAAGGTCATGGAAGTTGTGTGTCAAATGCACCACCTTGTTGATACTATAGGAATTTTGATCAATGGTGCATCACAAATGTCAGTGATGTATGGGTAGGATTTTCACTTGTTTGAGTAGTTAGAATGTTTGAAATGCAAACTTGGCGAGCAATGAGACTCATCTTGCGATTTTTCAGTTTGCACATGTCCTCCAAAATCAAATTAATGCATACATAATATTATTTCTTCATGCAATTACAATTTTAAAATTCTGAGCATGTTCATTTTTCTCTATCTTCTAATCTCTTTCCAGTTTTTGAAGCATGACAGTTTTCTGATGGAAAAGGGAAACAAAAATGAAAAACTACTATGGAGGTTGAGTATGATGCATTGATGAATAATTGCACATGGGAGTTGGTCAAATTGCCTCCAAGTAAAAAGCATGTCTAATGCAAATGGATCCATAAGGTAAAATACAAAGTTGATGGTTCCTTGGACAAGTACAAGGCATGTCTAGCTGCTAAGGGATATTCACAATAGGAGGGGATAATCTATGAAGAGATTTTGGCTCCTATTGCTACAATGGTCATATTTCGGTTGCTTCTCTCTATAGCTATTCAGTTTGGCTGGAATGTTTGCATGAGGAGGTATATATGGTGCAAGTTGAAGGTTTTAAGGTTCCTGGTTCTGAACATTTGGTTTGCAAATTAATTGAGTCCTTGGACGGACTTAGACAAGCTCCTCAAACCTAGTAACTCAAAATTGATAAACATCTCAAACTTTCTAAATTTAGGAGTCTTTATGATCCAAATATTAATGCCAAAAGCAATGGTAATGATCCTATGACTATTTGTTGTATATGTTGATGATCTTGCCATCATAGGAAGCACAGACACCACGATCTACAGTTCAACGATTAAAATCAAAATTATGTGCATCTTTTGACATGTCTAATGTAGAGCTTCTACATTATTGCCTAGGATTTGATTTTGGTAGTTTGATCATTACATCTTCATAGTTCAAATCAAATATGCTTCAAATCTTTTAGTGTGTCTGGGATGACAAATCATAACTCATCTTCTACACCTATAGAGTTCGGGTTGAAGTTGTCAACATCCGATGATTCATCTCTAGTCGATGAATCCCTCTAAAGACAATTGGTAGGAAGCTTGATATATCTTACATCCACTATGTTATACCCAAAATAAAATTTTTGGCATTCTGCTTAAATTGAGCTAAACAATGTAAAAATGCCATCGAAAGTACATTTTAGGTCAAAACAAAGATGAAGTCTTTGTGGGTTTCTGTCAAGGAACCTATGGTTAAAATTCTAAAAAAATGAAAATTAGGGTTTTACGCCCCTATTTTTAAGGAAACCCTAAAAAATAGGACCTTCCCAGAAATGATTGAAAATAATTCTAACAGGGTTAATTACTTTTACGATCACACTGATCAAGTCAGAATTATCAAAATGCATGTTTTACTCTGGTGGGTCTATTTCTATTTTTCAGGAACAAAGTTAGGAGCTCCGCAGCCATTAATGGCAGATTGGCCAGTACCAGGTGCTGAAAGCTAAACCTCAAAAGCTTCAACGAAGAAACCATGGCGGAAAAGGATGAAAATGATGTCGTTCAATGAAGGAGATTCTCAAAACGGAAAAGGCCAAAATTTGGCTAAGTCTGGAAGGTGCACGTTTTGTCTACCAAGGCCAAACACAGTCTACAGTGGCTAAAAGCGCCCCTCTTGAAGAAAGGCGCCCTTGGATCTCAGAGGGTGAATCAAATCATTTGGCACCTCCAACTCAGTCATCCTCTTCACTTTCATGTTGGCTCGACAACGAAACAATCAGCAAGATCATCTGATTCAGGGATCATTGACCAACTGTTAGCAAAGTATGGAGGATCCATTGATGACAGAGATGCCAAATCAGAGAGCTTCAAGGTAAAAGCACCCCTGCTGCCCAGGGGCACCCCTCAGTTGCAGGCACCAAATGAATCCATAAGCAGCAACTCTGTACATGATATCTTTCCAGTTTCCTCCCAACTACGTGATCAATCTGACAGCAAGTCCATAAGACACACCAAACGATCACGAGTTGAGATCAAGCAGAAAAAGCCAAAATTGAAGAACTGGAAAGACAAGCCAGAAAATGGCTAAGGCATGGCTAAAAGCGCCCCTCTTGAAGAAAGGCGCCATTTCCTGAAGGCATCCAGATTCAGCCAGAATCTTCATTGCCTCCCAGGATGACCTTCTCAGCTATGACCTATCTCGTCAGCGAGACTATCAGCAAGAACTTCCGACAAATCAATCAACTGATGGAGGAGGTCAAAGATTGGCAGTCCATAGCCAAGATGAAACCAAGCAAAAGCTAAACCAGGGGCGCCCTTTAGTTTGAAAGACCAAAACTTGCCAGCTTCAACTGAGAAGTCAGTCATCCTGAGCAAGACCGAACCGGCTACCCGATGCATCGTCAAGCAGAGTCATCTGATTCATCTAACATCGGGAACATCAGATCAAAGCAAAGAGGGTTTGAAAAGGTCAAAACGAAGAACAGTCAATGAAAATTGACTAAGGCATTGTCAAAAGCGCCCCTCTCAAGGAAAGGCGCCCTTCTTTCTGGAGACCTAAACTCAGTTTTTTGAGTTAACCCCTCCCAGGCATATCTAATCATACTGATCCTGCCTCAACAACAGAACTGCCAGCCACTGCCTGAGATCAACTGAGTAACCTGAATCAAAGATCAAACGGGAGTACTTCAGCTTGCAAAATGAACGAAAATGATCAACTTCAAGGATGGACGCCTAAAATAAGTCAAAGGAAAAGTGTTGACTTGAGTTAGCAAATTTGGAGCCAAAAAGAGACCAAACACTCCACAATCAGTGGAAATCATCTTTTGGAACTCCAAATCAGGCTTGAATGATGAGTTATCTTCCATACTTTGTGGATCTTAACCCTAATTGCCTTATATTCATGCTAGGCGTCCCTTTCCTCATTATTCTTTTTGCAGGTTGAAGAATAAAACATCAAGTAGCTCCCAAGAACACGTTTTCAAGATCTGGCAGGGGTTTTGGACGGATCTTCAATATTTTTGAAGATCATTGGCAGTAAAAGCATTCTTCTCCCAAGATTGCTTCCAAAGACAGATTATTGCAAAGTGGCAGTTTATAACTTCCAATCCATCTTCTGTCTACTTCCTCTATTTCTGTCTATATTTCTTTTGCATGTCAGAGGAAATGACAGATTATCACAGATCTGGCCAACTGGGTATGATCAGCACAACTTTTTCAACAAAACCCATATGGTAGATTTTTCCAAAAAAAGTAGCCTTGCTGCCCCTATTTTTTAGGGTTTCGGAAAAAAGTCATAATATTGAAAAACAGACAAACTGGGTTTGTTTAGCTTTGGAGCACGAACAAAACCCATGTGTCAAATTTTTCCGAGAAAAATCACTTTCTGGTACCCCTGCTGCCTCTGCTACCAAAGGGCTTTTGCATGCCAAGAAAAAACTAATTTTTTCGAATTTCTGACGATCTGGGTTTGTCTAGAAAATCATTCTTAACAAAACCTATGTCTCAAAATTTTTCATAAAAACTACCCCCCGGCGAGGCTATTTTTAGCAGTTCTAGAAAAGTGTCAGAACAGGGTCAAGTGCCCAGTCAATATTCAAGGTTTTCAGAATGCAATATTCTCAGGTACAATACAAGACCAAAACGGTCCTATACCATGATTACCTGAAAACGACTGACACAGACTTATAGCAGAAAAATCCAGAGGCCAGTTCTGAGGATTTGGAGGGCATGAATCAAATCACATTGCAGAACATCGAAGAATCTGGTTTATTTCAAGCAGCATTTATTCCAATCACCTTACAAAGCATCGAGCTTGTAACTACTTGCACAAAGCATTACAACTCGACTACAAGAGAGATCCTATCAGTAGACAGGAGGGTGATTTGCAGCTTAAAACCAGCGGACATAGAGACTTGTTTTGCAATTCCACCATGCCCTACCAAGAAGGTCATATCTGTGACAGAATGCGAAAAAGCATTCGAGGCTTCGAAGGATGAGTGTTCTCTTATAATGGCCGAACATTGGTTGAAAACAAAGAGAACCAGCTTGCCTAGATTGGTTGGGAGAGGAGAATTCAAAGACGAGTACGGAGTGTTAATCACCCTACTCAGCGGAGTCACTAGGCAAGAAGAGGGAAAATCCTTCCAGCTGTGGATGTTCTACATTATTGGCAAAATAATCAGCAAGAAGGAACACTACGACTGGGCCTCTCTGATCAGTGACACACTCCACCAACAATTCACCGGGTTTCTAGAAGAGCACCGTTTCCACATGTGTTCATACCTGGTCTACCTGATAGCCTTCCAAGGCGATTTCAAAACATTAAACACTGTGGGAACCCTGGGTGTGCAAAAGGTCCAAGAATACTTTCCTCGCTTGGAGTTCACTCTAGCGGAAAGACACTTCAAAAAGATAAATGACCTTTTCACTATGCACACCGTGCACGAGCTAGACCATGAGATGCACGTGCGTATTTCACCAGCAGCTAAGGCAGCAATGGTGGACTGGACGGATTGGTTCATTCAATTCCCCACTTTCACCTACATACGCGTGTATGGCTATAATGGTCACCCCGCCATGATGCCACGCTACCCCTCATATAGGGTAGTGTTCATGGAATTCCTGAGGCAGTTGGCCGAGGTTAACTCTTACCTTCGCATAAAGAAGAAGTCTGCTGCAAACTTTCCTTTCCAAATGGGATTCTATAGATGCAGGACTGCAGCTGATGCCAAGTTGATAAGTCAGGAAATAGTGAGATTTAATCTCAAATACCTCATCGACAGGAGGCCATCCTATGACCCCAGAGGCATCTTCGCAGCACACCTTGAACAAAGATCATCTCATGAACCTTTCATGGAGGATTTTTGGGTCAACTACGAGGATGAGTTCGAAGTGAGAAGAAGGAACCATAGCAGATTCAAGCTCTCACAGATTGCAAAATTCATGTCAGAGGACATCGAGGGCTTATCTGATGACGAAGAAGAAGTCATTCTTTCTTCCTTCTTCACGGGTCTAGTGGATTCACAACCACTCGGCGAAGTAGACTGGTACGCGAAAGAGAATACGTCTATTGAGGAAAGAACGGGTAGAGTAATTCGACACAGTCAACTCTACCTGGATAGTAAAAGGACAAGGAAGGTAGTACTTCCCCGATCAGAGCCGCCAGCGGTTCAATTTACACTACCTTCCTCGCCTAGGAGGAAACCCAGACAGAAGAAGATGAGCATTCTTCTAGAAGGAATGCGGATGTCAGGGAGCAGATGGGGAAGAAGAGGAATTGCCAGCACAAGCCGGCAAGAGGTACAGGTGGAGACAGCCACCAATTTACCTGAAACAGTTGAGACTGCTGCAGCTACACCAGAACCAATGATTGAAATAATCACTGCGGAGATGGAATCCATTGTAGAAGAAGTTGCAGCAGAAGCGGTGCCTGTAATAGAAACAGAGCCACCGACTTCACCACCATCACAGAGGTCGCAAAGTCCTATTGACTTGGACTCGCCACCACGAGACGTTGCCACGGCACAGTCTCGTTCTTCCAGCATTCGAGGGGCCTATGTTCCTCCTCCCAGCGATACTAGCCGAGATTCTATCTGGCTGGAAAGCTCGCTTGGGAGGAAGAGAGAGAAACCTTCTTATCAGCTTGACTTATCTGAATTCCATCATGTCCCACAAGACATGCCGGCAAAGAAGTTGAAGAGGCAGACACATATAGAGAAGAATGCAGAGAACGAGGTTATCATAGAAACTGCTGCTCCACCTGAAGATAAAGACATACCTAATGTGAGGGTTGAGGATTTCACGCTTTCAAAGGTGAACCTTGGAAAGACCACTCGACAGGTGGACGCAGACCTTCTCGGAATCGCCTCAGCGAGCGTCAAAGAAAGGATGACAAAGGATGGACAAGACAAAGCAGCCTTAAAGGCTGAAATCCGTCAGCTGAAATTGTACATTTCAAGTTTGATACATGACATTCCCAACGCCTCGGCCTTGCCTCAAGGATTATTGGATCTCCCAGCTGAAAGAAACCATTACCAATTGATCACATACGGCAAACACTTGAGACGTCAAGTGGATGAGTTTGTCGTCAAGGAAGGTGTGTATTAGCAGAAGCATATCAGCTGAGAGACAGAGCACATGGACTTCGATCAGAAATCCAGCAGTCAGATGTGAAGGCAGCTCAAGAAAGGCCGAGGGAGGAAGCAACAGTTGCTGATTTGCAACAAGCATATGAATCAGTTACAACCACAGAAAATAAACACCATCTCTTTGAGTGGAAAGAACAGGTGGCATACAAGGTGAGAGCCTATGATGCCAACACAGTGGAGCTGATTGACTATAGACGCTTTGTCGCCAATATTATCAACTTCGCAAGAACTTTGGTAATATCCTTCCCTAAGTTAGAATATCAGAGAGAAGGAGGGAAATATGTTGAACTTGAAACAGTGCAGACACGGTTCCAGGATGTCATCCGATCTTCATTCCTTGAAGATCCCCATGGCTGCAAATTAGCCAAAATTGCAGCCATGTCTGTCCAGTTAGATGAAGCAGCTGCCCAATGCATAACCTATCATCAACAACTTGCAACGGGTGAAGAAATGCTTAGACGCCACATAGTCACTTTGAAAAGCATTAATTGTCCGAAGGCCGAAGAGGTCAATGACTGGATAGAGACTTTGTTGACCAGTGGTGAAGAGGTGTAAAGCACCAAGAAAGGACATCCTACCCTCCAAATAGCATTAATTATGACTGAAGTCAACTTGATGCCCCCTTTCCAAGTTGACTCCAGATCTCCACAGATCATGCATGTCAGATCCCACTAATCTAGGATGTCTATTTGACTCCCACGATTTGTGTATCTCAGATCTCCTTTAAAGGTGGATGTCTATTTGGAGACATATTTGTAATTTAAGTTCACTTTAGTTAAGTGTCAGTCAACTGAGATAGACTCCCAGTTTGACTTTTGTTTAGTTTCAGTTAACTAAAGTAGATTTCCAGTTAACTGCTTGCTCACCTACTTTTAGACATAGGAATAAATCTTGTTGATTGGCAAGAACTGTTTGTTAACTCAAGGAGATTTTAGGGTTGCCTACTCCTTTGAGTTTCTATAAATAAGAGCCTTAGGTTCTTTATTTGTTTAACCTTTATTTGCTAGCAAAATTGTTGCGCCACTGTTGCCAGAGTTCGCTTGTTTATATCTGTTCACTCTTGGATGAGAGTTCGTTGGTTGATCGCAATTGTGCATGATTTCGTGCCTTTGCTGTCCCGACCTTTGTAATTCTTTGAAGAACCTTGAAGAAATAAATCAGATGGTGCAAGCTTGCTTGATCTAATTATTTGAGTTATTCAAAGTCTTGTTTTTAAATAGTGCATTGTTTCAATCTCCTCCTTGGACAGGTGTCGTTGCCTCCTTGGATATTTTGTCATCGATCATTATCGTTTGATGTTGTTTAATGATCTATCTTGCAACCTACACTTTGGACAGGTGTTGTCACCTCCTCGGGAATCCTGTTAGAGAGGCCATCGTTCCTTGTTGTTTCCAGTGAGCTGTTTCCAAGCCTATACCTCGGATAGGGGTTCCTCCTCCTTGGCAAGTCTCAGATTCAGTTTACCGTAAGAGAGTGTTTGCTTGTATCAAGCCCTATCTTGGTATGTATCCAAAGGTTCAGAGCCTCGGCCATATTCCATTGAGACGGAGGATTCAAGTGATCCAACCCAATACCATTTCGCTCCTACGCCCTCATGCTCTGTTTATCTTGAGGAGGTAGGATAGTCTAGAAGCTTAGTTAGTCGTAGTTAAGATCTGCGGAAACCAGAGAAAAAGCTTAGCTACGGCGCATTGGTTTATGCACCCTTATGTCCTGCCGCTGAGTAAAAAAGATAGGAAACCTTAGTACACCCCTTTTTTACAGTATAAAATCAGCAAAAAGAGATCTTCCTCTCTATAATCCGAAGAGCATGTACTAACACACTTGCAATAGCTGCCCGTTTCCAATAAGCACTCCAGAGGTGCTAATTGAAACGCCAACACACTAGACCAAATATTTTCTTTGTTGTTAGCTATCTCTCGTTATTTTTGTCAAAACCGAAGCTTTCTCATTGGTTAGATGCAAAGCAAGTTTTGCAGTATGTCGAAGTTACCCTTGACTTTGGCATACTTTATTCATCCTCCACAAATCTGATATGCAATAAACTCTGCCAATACGGAAGTATAGACTCCTCCTATAAGCCCAACTGTGATTCGTGTACGAAACCACCATAAAATCTTCCAGATTGGATCTCTCACTAACGTGGAAGATGTCACCTGCAAGGGATTTCATCCTCACAAACCTTCCTGAAGAAAGAACTCCTCCAACAAGAAGAAAAACCAATTATTAAATCCAAAATAAAGAGAAATGAGCTCAAGAGCCACTTTTATATCTCCCTCAAAACCCCACAACCCCCCTTAGGGAAATAACATATTTTACTTTTTGAATTAAAATATCCCTTTATAACTCCCCTTTAGGCGCCCAACTTAAGTTGCACAAATATTTACTTTATAATTTTTCCTTATATCTCCCATGGTCCCTTTCAATAAAATAACTTTATAAAATAAGTTAAATATTTAATTTAACTTTAATAATTTTATGTTATTTAAAATAATTGCACCAGACCATTTAAATATTTAAATATGGATATAAACTGCTTCCACCGACACTACTAAAAATAGCAGGATTGACAACTAGCTCCATCGTTGCCTGAGACTAATTTACTAAAAATAGTAAATATCGGAGAAATCAACAAAAACACTCCAAAAAGGGCATTACGCATCTCCCAACCACACCATGGTGGATAAACAACCACCAAAGTTCCCTAACCATAACCCCGTTAGCCTACAAGAACGACTAAATAGGCTAACTCTGCCAAACTGCTGAATAGGCTAGGAAGGGGACATTACAGGTTCATCATCACTATATTTGACAATTGGTACATTGTGAAGACATTTCTGCACTTCTCAGGAGCAGCCTGCTGATTTAATGACTAAACCTTATGTTTTTGTTTATTTCCTCAAATTTAGGGACAAGCTTGGTGTTGATTCCACTATAGTAATTAAGGGGGTGGGAGGTATTAGAATATTAATTTAATATTATAATAAAGTGTATGTGTACACTTGTTTGTAATAAGTAGTTGTAGTTGTAGTTAGTTTGTTATGACTTAATTCTATTTTTAGACTACTGTCTATTTTGAGTGTGTAACTACTTTCCAGATCTAATCATTTCCCTCACACGTTGTAGTTCTCATTCTTGGATTACAAATGGGGCTTCACTGAGAAAGTTATTTAAGCTATCAATAATTGCAGATCAATCACTGAAGGAAATTTGTGGAATTGTACAACACCTTGCATTGGTGGTTCTTCTATGCAAAGTTGCAAACAATGAAACTGAAAGGTACGAAGCAGTAAAGAAAATCAAAATAGCTTCAAACCATCCAAGATATTTTCAACCAAATCATAATAAGGAATCCAGAAAAATTATTGGGTATTATTTCAACCAAAGTATTGAAGAAGATATTTTCTATCTTTTGCTACATCGGCATTCCTTTTCTTGAAATAAATTCAAAAGGACGAAAATTTTCAATTCATTGGGTCTTTTTCTATGATCAAATAAAAGTTAGATTTGGGAATTCTATTTGGCTTTCTCGTACCCGTGCATAACTTACATTGACTGAGTCTAAGAACTCCAGAGTTAGTTTTATGTCTAGTTACTTGGCTACAATAAGCCATTACATCTGCGGGTACTTCTTAAAACTGGAACTCTAGTTCTCTTATAATAAACCTTTAACAATCAGTAGAAGATTGCTTGTTCAAAGTTGTTGGCATCCATATCAGGTTAAAGGGCATACACCTTTCTATTGGCATTCAAGAATGTTGGCTAGTTTGGCCATGCAACATAAATGATAAATTTCATCATTTTAGGTCCTCATTACATATTCAAGATAGGCGTTCTGCAACTGAGTATATTATTAGTTCACTGCAATTTCCTATAAAGCAATTCAACATTCTGATAATGACAAACTTAACGAGGAGGTTTTGTCGAAATTGACAACTACTTTTGGCAAGATCTAGAAGTGCAGATGCATTTGGAGAAAACAAAGTGACACAACTCATACCTCCCAATCTCTAAGCAACTTTTTAATGCCATCAAGCCACTTGATTATTAGTCATTTTGGTTATTTGGGTGGTCTTGATTATTTCTACAGTTCATAAAATACATTATACATCTGTACTCATCATAGTAGCCGGGAGATGCACCTCCCCCCCCCCTAAGACGCGTCTCCGATATTGCACCAGTCTCCTGAGACGCCAAAAAGCAACTGGAGACTTTTGAGAAGTCTCCCACCATCTCCGAAGTCTCTAATCTCAAACAATGGCGTCTCCCGCGAAGTCTCCTACGTCTCCCGCCAAGTCTCCACGTTTTTAAGGGCAAAAAGGTGAAAAAATATAAAGAAACGTGATTTTTAGAGATCTCCGCACCATTTTGCACGGCAAAAGCAAGCTCCAAAGGCGACGGCGGCACTGAGATTGCAGAGGTGACGGCACTAAAGACTGGACAAGGTAAGTATTACAGACTTACAGTTTACTATTTTTTAAATTTTATTTTTGTTTTCTATTTGCATTTGGTATTTGCTTGGGCCATGGGCATTCTTTATTTCTCTGTTTGGATTAAATTAAAAACAGTAGCAAAGGAAAACTAGGGTTGCATGGAAATAAATTTCAAAATCCCTCTTGAATAATGAATAAAAAAACAAATTTCATAGCAGTAGCAAAGGAAAAATAGGGTCGATGTAATAAAAAAACAAATTTCATGCTCCTCAAATTTCAACTTGAAATCATCGTGTCAGACCACATAGCATGTATTTTTTTAAGATACATGATCACTGTTAAACGAAAGGGACAAAATGACACAATACAATAAATGCATTTTTCAGATTTTCTAATAGAAAGAAAAAAATTTGCTTCAAGTCAAGCAGATACCGTGGAAGAATTTGAGTAATCATAAAATGATGACAAAACAAGTGTCAAGATTAGTCTCAAAACAAAGTAAAAGAAATCAAAATTTAGCCTGCACCAACCTCCTGAAACTGAATTCTCAGTACCCACTACCCCCTGATATAGATACAGCTGAATTTGACAATTATAAAACAATCTGAAATTTTTTAAAATAGACTGTTGAAACTTGAGTGTGTTGTGTGCTAACTGTTGTGTGCATTGTGCAATCAATAATCATGATTCATTTTTATAATTTCCTAAAAGACATGTTCTTCTCTGTTTCCTTTTTCATAACTTTAGCTACAGCCATTAAATGGTGGAGCTATTAATTTTTAATTTTTTCTTTCTATAGCTGTTGTGTTAAACTCTAATGATCTAATCATTGATAATGTCTTTTTGTTTTTTTTTTTGTGTAGAATTTGAATCATCGAATCAAGAATGTCAAGTGGGGGAAACAAACAAGCCGGCATGTATCCGTTGTGGAAGTATGTTGATCGTGTTAAGGGGCCAAAGGGTACAGGTGGAACATCCACGATCTCATGTAAATTATGCCCAATGTCATGGCAAGGTACTTACACGAAGGTGAGGACTCATTTCCTTCACATACCTGGAAAAGGTGTTGATCCTTGTATAAATGAAGTGGACCGATACGAGGCTGTGAGGGATCAAGAAAGGGCTGATGGTAAAGTTTCTAATATGAGCTCTCACGCTTCAACAACAGGGGTAACAGGGGCAATTGCTGCAAATCAAACTCAAATTAGAGAGTCAGAGGTGGATGTGTCTTCAAGAGATGTAGCAGGAGAAAGTTCTCAGTCTCACAAGAGGCCACACATTGGTAGCTCAAACCCCATTGGCAGATTATTTGATGTGCAAGGTCGAGAAGCAGTTGATGCAACAGTTGCACGCTTTTTTTATGCCAATGGAATACCGTTTAATGTTGCTCGATCACCTTTCTATACAAAGATGGTCCAAGCAATCAACAATGCACCAGTTGGATATAGACCAACTATGTATGAAAAGCTTCGCACTACTCTAGTTGATAAAGAAATTATCCGATTAGAGCAACAAACTGCACCATTGAAAAGAGTGTGGACTTCAGAAGGATGCAGCATTGTGATAGATGGGTGGACGAATACTAGAAACCATCCACTACTTAATATCATGGTAACATGCAGCAAAGGACCTTATTTTTTGAAGGCATTAGATTGTTCGGGGCAAGAAAAAAATACAGAGTATCTTTTTAACCAGCTATGTGACGGCATTGAAGAGGTAGGGGCATCACATGTAGTCCAAATTGTTACAGATGTTGCCCCTGTTTGTAAAGCAGCAGGCATGTTGGTGCAAAAGAAATACAAGCATATATTTTGGACACCATGTTGTGTGCATTCGTTGAATAATGCACTCAAAGATATTGGCAAGTTTGAGTGGGTTTCAGCTCTCATAGAAAAGGGCAGAAAAATTCAAATGTTTATATGCAACCATCACCAAACACAGCTATTTATTGAAAATTTGCCAAGGTGGAGCTTCTCAAACCAGCTGATACAAGGTTTGCTTCTTATTTTATTCTTCTTCACCGTCTTTGTGAAGTGAAAGGTGCTTTGTGTTCCACGGTTGTTAGTGATGCATGGGCAGCTTGGAGGCAATCTACATCAAATGATGCAGTTGAGGTGAGAGGTATGATACTTGATGACCGTTTTTGGGCTGATGTTAGATTTGTTGTGGACTTTATTTAGCCCATATGTGAGCTGATCAAATTTGCAGATTCAGACAAGCCATGTTTGGGGGAAATTTATAAAGAAATAGATTCCATGTGTGAAAGAATTAAGAACATAACAGATGCAAAAGATCTTTCACTATATCCTTTGATAGAAGAAAAGTTACATGGAAGATGGAACAAACTTAACACACCCCTTCATTGTGCTGCCTATGCCTTAAATCCTAAATGGCATAATATAGAAGAGACCAATAAGAGGGCTCCATATGAGGATAGAGAGGTAATGAAGGGGTTTTGGGCTGCAATAAAAAAGATATATGGCCAAGGTGAGGAAGCATCAGTTATGAGGAGTCAATGGAATAAGTTTTCACGTGGGCATAGTGACTTTTCTTCCGTGGAAGCTTTATATGATATGCGAGCACAAAAAGACCCTCTAGAGTGGTGGTGGAACCATGGAGGTGAAACACCTGAATTGCAATCATTTGCTATAAGATTACTCTCACAAGTAGCTAGCTCTTCATCTTGTGAGAGAAATTGGAGTACTTATGGTTTTATTCATTCACTAAAGAGGAACCGATTGGGGTCAAAGAAAGCAGAGAACCTGGTGTACATTCATAGCTCACTTCGCCTTCTCTCTCGTGTAGATCTTGCATACAATGAGGGTCCTTCAGCAAAATGGGACCAAATTTCACCTGATGAAGATGTTGCAGCCATAGTGGATGAAGTGGTTGAACCAGATGGCCATATTGATTTACCCCCAGTTCTACTACCAGCAGAGGAACCTGAGTTAGAGAGTGATGAGTATTTGGAGAGCATCATAGTTGAGGACCTTGACATGGATGATGTCACTGATGTGGTGTAGATGATATGAGATATCAAATAGATTTCTGATTTTTGTTTTTTGTTTGCATATCAGCCAATCAAACTATCAATATTTCTGAATTTCAATATGTAATCGAATATGTAATGTCAAATGTGCATTGTGAACTATGATTATGAAATTTCAAATTTGAAGTATGAACTCTTAGTTTCTTTGACTCTTTGACACAATGTGACAATGACATTTGGATTTGAATTTTGTGTATTTAAAATTACTACTGCTATTGTTTTGAAAGTTCAATGTCATTATATTTTCATATTTTCTATATATTATAATTTTTTATATTAAAAAAAAAAAAGGCGTCTCCAAGTACCCCCGTCTCCTATTTTCAAAAAAATGTCGTACCGGTACCAGTACCAGTACCAGTCTCACGGCAACTATGGTACTCATGTACACACACATCAGTGTGCATATAACGTTCTTTTTGTTTGCCTTCCGCAGTTACTATAGACACGGGATCTTCAAGTAAGTATATATCAAGCTCTTGCTTCCTACTAATATAAGTTCTTGTCATAAAAACATTTTCCTACTTACACCAGCCTTGGGAGTAATTTACGTCAAAGTTGCAAATTAATAATAGCCATATGATATGTGTAGACAGAGGCAGAGATTTAAGTTGTTTGAGAACTCACAAAATGCCTGTGAGTGAGATGGGGTTGATATCCTTAACTCAACAGAGCTCATACATATGTACTTGAAATAAATTATTTTTGGCACAGGAATAGATTATAAATGAGGGTTACTTGACAATGTCCAATGTGTTGTAAATGATGAGAGTTAGACAATAACTATGGCATATGCCATAGAAAAGATGTGTGAATTTAGCAACCAACAAAGGTGTGTGATGGTTACAGAATGCTGCAAAAGGATGTTATTGTTGAATTGACCTCTCTTCCCATTCATTTGTGTTGGCATAGATCATACCTACCAAAGGTTGGCACCTTTACATGGGCAGCTTTGCAAAATAAGGTATTGACAAGAGATAAATTCACTAAATTGAGATTCCAAGGCCCTTCCAAATGCAAAATGTGCAAGGAAAACAAGGAGAGCTTGAATCATCTTTTGCTTGGCTGCCCCTTCACTCAAGGGTGTTGGCAATGGCTCTGTGCCAAACTAGGGCGGTTTGGGGCCCTACCAAATGATATACTCGGTCTCTTCAAAGCCTGGCCTATTTTGAAAAAATCTGCCTTGTTTTCATGCCTTTGGATAATTAGCCCCTCAATCTTGGCATGGGAAATCTGGAAAGAAAGGAATATATGCATTTTTCAAGGCTCTAAGATGAGCTTGCCATCCTTTCTAAACAAAGTGGAAGCGGCAATAGTTGAAGTTGCCAACGCTAGAGTGGTTGTGTTTGTTGCATCACATGAGGATTTTACTAAATGGGACTGCAAAGCTAGGTCATGGTATGGTCTTAAAATCCCAACCTTATTCAAACCAGGTGGCAACATCTCTCGATCCAGGAGGTGTGAGGCCATCTGGCACCCTACTTCTGAGGCGTGGTTCAAGTCGAATTTTGACAAGGCCTCAAGGGGAAACCCTGGCCCATCAAGAGCGGGATGTATTATCAAAAATTGGGAAGGCGGAATAGTTGGTAGCCTCTCTACGGCTCTTCCAGAGGGAACAAACAATGAAGTAGAGTTCATGGCATTGATCTTGGGTTTGAGTTTTTGCAGGGAATTGGGCTTATCAAAGGTGGTCCTAGAGGGCGATTCTATGCTGGTGGTCAACACAGTGCATTCTAATAGGGCTCTGAATTGGAAACTCCAAGCATTGGTGGATGTTGCCCTTGGAGCTTTGAGGGGTTTCACAAACTTCTCAATTAATCACACATTTAGAGAGGCAAATAGGGAGGCAGATAATCTTGCCAATTTGGGTGTCGACGGGGTGGACAGTAAGCAAAAATCTATCTAATGCGGGCACATAGTTTGTTTCTCAATGCCCTGTGGCAAGCTCATTTTAGTTTGGAGTTATAGATGCATGGGTAAGCAATTTCTTGCCTGGTTTTTGGTTGCTTTTTGGACTAGGGTGATACATGTGGACTAAGGATTTCTTTAAAGTTAGTATAGACATCTAACTTTAGCGAAAGGCAATATAGGTAGTCATAAGGTCACCCCCGGACAAAGGTGGCGAGGGGTTATAATTCTTCGTAAAGCTCATATGCAATCACGTTCGTCTCAGAAATATCCACCCAATTTGATGCTTTATAATGATAAATTGAAATGGCACGAAGAAGTACGGATAAAGCAAAATGCGAACGCCACATACATTATTGTATTGTGTGTCAATTAATACTTGGTAAATGTTGGTTATCGGAGTTAAAGCGGCTTAATCATATAAATTGGCGTCGCGCATGTGAGAGGGCCGAAGGCCACTCTCATGAATCGGAAGGGTCACACGGATAATCGATTCCCAAGGCCTATTAGTACGCTCGAAAGGGTTTTGTTTTAATTATTGGCAAGTTAGTCACGTTTGGCGAGGCCTATTAAGAAGGCGGAAAGATCCAAATTCATTATTAGAATGTCTGTTGAAACTATAGAGTGTCACAGGATGGACACTCCTATCAAATTGGTTAGTTCTCACAAGCAAATGTCTTTTCTCCGTGAGGTCTCGGAGCTCATATTTAAGAGAATTATGCTAGAGACAAATTTTCTGTCGTTGGAAGCAGCCAAGTTGGTTATGGGTAGGGAGTTCCTCTTGCTAGGGGAGTGCTACAAAGTTGACACAGATATAGCGTCGCGGGCACGTAGGATGCGAAATATGAGCTATTATGCGGGCTTAAAGAGGTGTTGGGTTACGCTCAATTGGGTGTTGGCCATTTGGAAGGGGGGCAAAGCTTATACTGCATATTTCTCGACTGTAATAGGACATATGTCCATTTTTTGATAAATACAAACTTACCTTACAAAGCAAAAAAAGAACAAAAAACAAAAGAAACAAAACAAAGGTGTGTGATGGGTGTTACAGCCCCAATAATAAGAAGGAAAAGAAAAACCAGGTGAAATTTATAGTTAGAGAAAAAATGTGTGCATTGGGCAATCAACAAAGCCATGTGACAGACGTTACAGCCCCAATAAATAAGAAGGGAAATAAAAACAAGGTGAAACTTCTATATAATAAGTGTGTTGATGGAAAATCCAGCAGATTTGAAGGTCTAATGTGAGGCCATACTGAGGCACATAAAGCCACCTCGTAAGCCACTGTGTTTGGTGAAAGGCTTGAGAATCACCTGAAGTTGATCACAGTAACCAATACATGATGTGCAGTCCTTAACCACCACTTCCTCAGCAAGATCAAGTAGCTAGGTGTTATAGAAGCCAAACTACAACCTCTTGGGCACGTGATTGACCAGATGAAAGGAATATAAAATGGAAGGACAACCTCCACTCAGAGTTAACTCTTATCATTTTCAACTTGTCAAAACAAAATAGAGAACAACTGTGCTGTATTCTCTATACTCTCTGTTTAGGATGGGATATGGTAAAATATAATGCTTAAGGCTAGAAAGGGCTTCTAAGCTCTATCAATCAGCCCAAGGAGCAAGTTATTCGATATTTGAGGGAGAAATTCTACTCTTACGGGATCAACTTGGCCCCAAAATGCAAACTGTTACAAAAATTTAAGTTTTTAGGATGAGGATAACTTCTTATATGTTGGAATTGAAGCAACTGTATGCCAACTCTAGCAGCTCATAATTTGTTTGATACGTGTTCATGGTGTGGAGTTGGACATTAAGTACTGAAGCAAACCAGCTTAGCCTGTAATTCCTAACAAAACAAAATTCAATATGTATTCACATTTCCATTTTTCTATAGCATAAATTAAATATTAAATATAGAAGTAGATAGGTATTCATCAAATACTCTGGTTGCCTACTTTTCCTTAATCAATTTAGTCTCTGCTGTGCAGTAATAAAAATGTCCATATGCTCACTGCCTGTGAGAGAGGCAACCAGAAAGAAAGAAATTCATTGTAAGAAACTCCAAAAAAGATCGATGGAAATAGAAAGTATAGCCATTACTATTAGCAAAAGACTTGAACGTTTGAAGCATCTCTCGGAGAAGAAAGCAGATGGAGCCAACAGATGAGTAGGAAGGATCAGATAGCAAACAATAAGCGTCCATGAAAGTGGAAAAATAGTAATTTCAAACTTGTTGATCGTCAGTTACAGAATCTGAAAACTGCAAATACAACCTAGGAAACTCGTGAGAGGAAAAAGTCCTGAAAGAGGACACGGAAAGAAACACTTGGCTGCAGATAACAATTTTCGTGGAAGTGAACATGTAAAGCAACATTTCCCAGCTCATTCTACGGGAGTGAAAATCATTCAAAAAAGAATATGCACTGCTTATAAAAGGCAAATAATCGAGGCGTATAAACAAACGTGATGTAATTTTTCAGTAAATGAGATGCATTTCTCAGAAAACATATAAAAGAAATTAAAGGATTGCTGAAATACAGAAAGGGTTACAAGTGCCAAAGATCTATACAAACAAAACAAAAAAAATTGGCTTGTGAAACAATCAGTATTACAAGCACCACTCTACTATTATTATTTTTATCCTTTTTATATTTACAAACCAATTCTCCTGGTCTACATCTTTTCGACATTGAATGCACACTTCAAGATGTAATCAAATCAAGTGAAGGTATTGGAGCAGAGCTTTAAATGTCCTAAGGATCTCAATAATTTCAGAATACCTGATCCTGAAGGGCCTCGGCAAGTGCAAAATCAGTCTGAACGTAACTGAGACCTTCAAACAAGTCCATAAAGCTATCCGTCACTGTGTAAGGAAAACCCGTGTTTATGTAATGCAAGTCCGGATGCTGATTTCGGCTCATTTTCAACAACCAGCCTCCCCTGCCTCTAACTCAGAGCTCCACTCAAACTTACTCACCAAAAAATTAAAGTGCATTAGCTCAAACAAAATCCGCTAAAATTAAACTAAAATGCTGCAATCTATGAATCTCCAACAATGCCGCTGCAACTTACAGGTTTGTTTCCGATGTAAACTTAAAGGGGAAAAACCTTGCTTATCAGCTACAACGATGGCGTACAAGTTAAATCGTTCTGGATTCTTGGCCGTCGGACGCACAAGCAACAATTTCATCACTGATCCGTCGAAGAAAACGTGTATGGCAAAGCGCAGGCGTGTGGCATAACGTCAGGTCTGCGGTTCGATCCCTGGCAATGGCATGTCCCAGGCGATCGTTCCATACAATCAACTCTTTTATTCTCCTCTACTAATTGGTACGCCTTGCGTTACTCTGCCTTTATTTACATATCAATGCTTTAGCATAACCAACGCCCATCCATGCGAATCATTTTCGCGACGTTAACCTTTCCAGACAATTAATAAGTCCAGACAGCACAGGGATACGAGGTTAAACTAGACGGCTGTATAGACGTATTTACATTTTTACTCATATGGAAGGTTTTCAAGGAAGTATGGGGAGAAAGATTTGTATTTTTTGCAACAAAGAAGTGGTTGAAACTGAGAGACATGTTATTTTTTATTGTGCAACATATAAGAATATTTGTATTCAATTCGAAGACAATTGAATGAATGAATGAAAGATTTTAATGACTTCCATGAGACTAAACAGTCTATGGGACCGACACAAACAACTTAATTTGTCTTCGAGCTCTTTTCCAAGTCGGACCTCCTACTAATGATTTTGACTAGAAAACTGGTTGTTTGATTGATCTTATCCTCCTCAAATAATTGTTGCATATTGTCCACCCCCAAACTATTTGTTTACTAATTGCGGATATCTTCATAAGCAATGCATTCCATGACGAAGTGTCATTTTGTCTCCATCGCTCCCTTATTACAGAATATGCATGTTCTATCTTCCCAAGCCTCTTTAGGTATCTTCCACCTACCAGTCTCGCATCTAAGATGGTGCGATCACATTCTCAATTGCGCAACTAACAACCTCGCCTTCCCTTTGATAGCTGCACCTAAATAGGTTTTTTCCCCATGTTCCCTTGTTGGGTTGAACTCTTTGATGTAGTATGTTTTTTCCGTCCAATCTGATTTGACCACATGGCAGTCCTAGATTTGAAAGTGAATAGTCTAAATGAACTATCTAAGGAGGTAAAATTTCACAAGACGACAAATTTTTTGAATAAGATTCATAATAAAAGACTTCACATCAAAAAGAACTTGAAAACTTGTTAGAATTGATCTTCTGAATTCTTTAAAATGCTTGATTTCCTAAAGTCGTTAAAATTCATTCATCATTCATTCAACTTTTTTGTTAGAAGGGTTCGAAGGGCAATGATGAAATAGATAAAAACAGTGAGAAAATATTGGCCGTCAAAAATAACTCCCTCTTGAGTAAACTATGGCTTTGGTTGATGCCCTATTGTTTTGTTCTGCCACGTCAGCTCCAGGGGAGTTTTCAGTACGGTGACACGTGTTTTGGAGAGTTTGATCAAGTTGCACTTCTTTCTTTACCCAAGAATCTGAGGCCATGCTCTTTTCGGACGCCACGCCTTTTATTCAATATTAAACATAAATATTATAAATTTGTCATTTGTGGCTTTCTTAGTGAGGAGTACCAACCACTTGCTTTGAAGAATATTTTCCATGAGAACTCAAGAAAGTAAGAAAGTAAGAACAGATCACCGACCCCAAAAGAATGTTTGAAGCTATTCTATGCAAAGCTTAGGTTTTATCGACCCGAAGGAGTGAACGGGGTTTACCTTATTGTATTATTGCTAGGTGAGAGGACATCATCCTTGTCGGGGTCCAATAATTGATATGGTTTTTTAATTGAAAGAATCTTTTATTTAAGATTAAAAAGTATGTCATGTCAAAGAAATAACTAATTATGTAGTTTGATTTATGAGGTATAGGGGAATATATGATTTAGAATATTTATTTTATTTTAATTTTTTAAGTTTCTTAAACGATTTAATAATGATGTGATATGTGGTTTTGTCATTCATGCTCTTAGTTCACCAATATAGGTATGAAGCTCCACTATATGATTTAGGATATTTATTTTAAGTTAATTATAAAGTTTTTTAAATGATTTAATAATGATGTGATATGTGGTTTTGTCATTGATGTTCTTAGTTTACCAATATAGGTATGAAGCTACATTTGTTGATTTTATTTATTGTCATTATATTGCAGCCTGTAATTCTTTATTGCTCAATTTAATTTAATTTTAATTTTTCATTTCTTGCCTTGCACTTTGATTTGTCTCTTCTTTTTTTGGTATTTTCTCAATTAACTTTTCAGTTGTTTATCTCTCTTTCTCCTCAGGTTATGTGTCCAATTCCCTTCACAACCTCACATTTTTCTTCCTTTCAAGCAAATTGGGTCTACAATTAAGCATTATAAATCTCCTTTTGCGCTTTATCATCCTAATGATGGATCACGAAGTGTGATACAAAACATTGGTATAAAAAATTCAAACACAATCAAAATCTAGAAATAACAAAATTGAAAGCATTATGGATTGTGGAAATCTCATATCATTAATATAGGTATGGTGAATTTTTCATAGAAATTTGACTTACCATTTTGGAGTTTGAGAGGTATGGTTGGTAAAATTTTCATGGAAATTTGACTTATCATTTAGGAGCTTGAGAGGTGTGAAGTTGGGTTTTGTTCAATTTTTAAGGTTAGAGTAATTCAAACAAGTTTGGTTTTCATGAAGTATAAAGGTAAAAACATCCTACACAATAAGTTCAAAACATGCCTCAATTAAGTCATAAAGACTATGTTAATCACAATCAAAACAAATATTTGATTGTTCAATGTATAGTTTAATCAAAACAAGTATATTTTTAAAAATTTGACTTATCATTTAGGAGCTTAAGAGTGTGCAATTGGATCTTATTTCAATGGTGAAATTTCATAGAAATTTGACAAAGAAAAGGGGAGGGAAAGTGTTGAAATTAAATGACAAATAGAAAGAGGGAATGTGCCAAAGTAGATCACTTCTCACTCATAAAAGGATTATTAGATCATAACTTAATATTCATTAGGATGAAATATTTTAGCATAGTTATAACAACATAAAATAATAGATGATAATAAGAAAATGTGTGCATGGTTGCATGCCATGAAATGTTAATAGAGTTTTGAACATATAAACTAAAGCTATCACAAAATGATCCCAATGCTCCAATTAATATAAATTCAAGAGGTGCATAACAATCTACAACAACAATCACAATTAGCACCCTATTAGTCATGAGAGAATACTCCCCAAAGAGGCAAAAAGCCTTAAAGATGGTCAATTTGATTACTTCCTATTTTCCACATGAAAATGCTAAAATTCATGTTTGTTAATGGAGATTACATGTCTTGAACTTGCATGTGAATGCATGTATGGATGTATTACTTAATACTTTTAAAATTCTAATGATGTCCATGGTACAATCCACATTCAATTTTCCCTATAAGATTTATTTGATATCTATGCACTAGAGGGTGTAGAGATTGATGGTTATTCCTTTATATTTTATCACAATTGAGTTTGGTCTTTGAAAGTTCATAGATTGTTACATATATAGAGGAATGATATTAATGACTACCACTAGTTCTCAACCCTTTACTATGCTCCTTGGTGAAAAAAACATAACATGTTTTATTAGATTTATGAGCCTAAATAACATCAAGGGCTCCCATGAAGCCTCACCTATTATAATATTTTAAAAAACCCCATGAGTTGTTGATTCAAATAGATCAAATAATTGATCAAATTGGTGATGTGTATCATTTATATCCCCCAAACCGAAAAAGTGAACCATGAGAACTACCATATAGTAATTCAACCAACGTCAAGACTTTATGCTAATGAATACTTGCAATATGAAGGGAACAACATGGATTGCTTATCTAAGAGATCTACAATCATCACCCATTGTAAAGGCCTTTAAAAACTATTAATTTATAACTTTGAAGGTCCCACTAGATCAAATAAATAAATGACCCTCAAACAATTGAACCTTTCAAGGCTTTCACCTACCTATGATAAAATTAAAAAAATTAATGCAATGTAAGGACACATAATTTTCAACATATAGTGTAAAAAAACTTAATTATAGTGATTCATAAGGGATATTCATTGATAAGGAAGGATTAAAATCCAAAAATATCATTCATTGGTCACAAAGTCTCCACATTTTGAAAGAAAATGTAATTTTAGAGGGGAGAAGCATAGAGATTCTCTAAAGTGGACCATATTTTCTTCCATTATTCCTTAGAGATGTCCTCACGCTTCTTAAATATCTCATAGGACAACTCAAAAGTGTTATCATGTGAGAATCTGTGTACCTAGGCCACTACATTTTAAATTTGGACCTCTAGTTCCACCAATGGCTTGATCACTTTTACACCTCTTCTAAGGTAGAAATGACTAGCCATTTATAAGATATTGATTGGTCATTCTTCTTCTCATCAATAAATTTTAGGAACCTCTACTTGGAAAACGTCATATTACTGTCATTTAGGGGGATGACAAGCCCTATTGCACTAGCATCTCTACATGCTCTAGTATGGTTGTGATAGTCATTTACAAAATAATCAACTGTGTTAAGTATCTCTACACTAAATCTTCCTTGTTAAGAATTTATATGACCCTTTTGATAGTCTCATCCATATTAGTTATTGTATCCTTTAGCAAGGCCAATCGCTTGATCTTGAATGATTATGTACTTACCACTTTTAGAGAATTTTGAGAATGTTGGTAGCCTTTATTTTTACGTCTAGGTTTAGAGTTTGTGTTGTGTTAATGAACTAAAGGGTGTAGTCCATGAAATTAGTTGTTAAGTTAATTTTATCTTGGTATGAACTGCATACTACTTTGATAATTTCAAGGGACCCTAATTACTGTTTAATTTATTTAACCCTATCTTTTAATATGGTAATTACTTCTAGCATTATTGAGCCTACCATTTTGAGAATATTCCTTTAGTCTAAACCAACTAACCTCATTGTTTACATATCTTTTTTTTCTCTTAAATACTTCACCTATGCCTACAAAGTAGGAACTTGATTCTTATATTTAAATATCTTCTTTGACTTGTAGAGAAGTGGTCTCTTAGATGGGTCCATCTAATTCTACTTGAAAGGTGGCTATTTGTTGCTTTGGATCTCCCACTTTGGACTATAGAGTGGTAATTTTCTAATTGAGGCCATTTTCTATTGTTTTCTTCCTACGACTTACTTGAGAATCCTTTATTTTTCTCTTTCTCTACCTTAATTAAGGCCTTAGGCACCTAGGAGGCTAATTCTTGATAAGATTTCCATATTCTTTTCATATGAATAAACATATAGCTAGGCATCCTTAAGAGTTTTTCAACTTGGGCTAACACTTTCTCTCTTTTTTCTATTTTTTTGTTCATACCCATGCACTCAAAAGGCACTATTTTATAACTCTCTTATAGGAACTTGACCAAGTATCATCTAGCCTAACATCTATCAAGTTTACAATAATGACCTACATTTAGTAATTTTTTGGTAACATATATCCCTCATGTTTAATAATTATTGGGATCATGTGAACCATGATTAACATTAGTTGGATATTAGTATCATGTTAAATTTGGAGCTTTGTCCTACCTTTATAGTTGAACTATCCTTACTCTTTGTTATTTTTATTGACTTTGTCGTTGAATCAACTACACTTCTTGCAAGAAGATATTCATGGTAATAATATAGACTCCACTAAAAGGGAATTAGGGTTTCATCAAGAATAATGACCTTGTCACCACTTATTTATTAGGTGGTGGGATAACAACCTAAGAAAATGGGAATTTCTAGGCACCATTGGGGGAAGAGAAAGTCCAAAAACTTAGGAGGTTATGGAACTCATAATGATTGAATGGATGGGTCAATTTGTAAGGACTGGCTAGGATTGTGGAGCATAGAATTATGAGAAACATAAACCAAATGAAGGAGTGATAGACAATCTTATGACGAAGGAAGAGATAAGGGTCAACAAAGATATAGGAGGATAAGGGAACAATTAGATGAGGGGAAAAATCTATGAACTTAGATGCGATGAAGGTACCAAACCCTAAAACATAAAATTGATAATAGATGATGCATCCATCATAGACTTACCATGACCATTGGTACAAGGCTTGAAATAAGGCTAGTTAGAGGAGGAGGAAAGGAAGAAGACATACTTATTATGGGTGAAGCTAACAAGGCTGGTGGCATATGTTGAGAAATATTCTATTATTGATCTCCATTTTTGGATGCTTCCTTTTTATTTATGTTACTGTCATTGCTCTCCTTCTTTAGCTTTCTCTTTTTGTGATCCTCATGGACATTGCCTCTTGTAGTTCTTGTTTGTAGACCCCCCCCTTAAGAATATGGTGATTTTATAGATCTAGTGGATTAAGGAATTTTCCCAAATATTTTAGGATTGACCTTGTAAGGAGATATTTTGCTTGTCCTCATTTATAATTGTACCATGGAGACATGTCCTTTCATTATTTAGTGCATATGGTTTTTATCAAAGCATCTTGTGTTACAAACCCTTTATATTACTAATACTATGCTAGGACTACTTGAATTTATGTTTGTTGGCCTCCACCTTATGGAAAATGATTTCTTAAATTCTTGAATTGACATAAAAGAACTAGGAGGAGGCTACTGTGAAGAAATATTTTATTTTTCTTTTATGTCAATTACATATTTTCCCTTAGAGTATTATAACTGTAAGTTGGGCTATCATGTTCTTTATCATATAGATCTTCCCATTTCTCATTAATGTTAGCATTTTTAAATGGAGAAACCTCCTTAGTTATCTCATGTTTGCATCCCTAAGATTCCTTTTATCATGTGGTCCATCTAATATTTATATATTTTACCAATCCACACCCCATATTTTTCAAAGTGTTAATGATGTCATTTTTCACATATAAAATCTCATAAGGTAGGGTTGTTGTACTGGGAAGCTACCATATCTCAACCATAGTTTAGGGACCCTTTGCCAAGGGGCATTTTCTTCTTCTAGTTTCTTTCCTTTGCTCACATATATACTAATTAGGAATTTTGATGGTTTAGGTAATGTGAAAAGAGTTTTGAAATTCATATACTCAAGTATCTACAATCAAGTCCAATTGAAGATCTATATTATATTGGGCATCACAAGAAAAATGAGCTCTTAAGATGAAACTTAAACTTAGAAGAATGAAGGTAACATACATGTCCATAGATAACTCATATGCTATATTATAAATCAACTTGAGCATGGTTTGAGGATCCAAACGTGAATGAAATATACATCTTACCCAATCTTTGATATATTATATTCCCCATCCTTTCTTTCCTAGTTTATCTTAGCCTATTTGTAAAAATTTTACCCTAAAGTAACTCTAGGGCATAAGAGAACAATAATTCATTTTTTCATTCTACTACAACATCTAAAATATCATCAAGGAGATGGAATTCGAAGTGTAATGCCCAAAATTTTACACTAAAATACAATTAAGGACAAAACACAAATTTCAAATTTCATTCACATACGCTTGCAAAACTTTCAAGGTTTACTACCAAAGCATGTACTGCATGAAAGAGTACAACTTTCAACCAATTATAAACTATAATATTTTAGTTTGATAACTAAATTGCTAAGGCAAACAAAGGTGGGGAATCAAAGGGAGACATTGAGTCTACATCATTGAGGTTGACTTAGATAGTTTAGCTAACTCTAGAACAATCACAAACATAATACCTAACACATGATAACCAATAGAATACATATCAATGGTAATTCCCAAGTATAATAATAAGAGAACAAATCCTAGGGGCCAGACCTAGTCCTCGAGGGCTCATCTCAAATGCCCTTGCCTACATATATATTTCGCAGAGGCACCGTAGTTCGACATTTTGATCTTGAATCATTACAAGTTTGATGACAGTAGGGTATTACAGGTCAAGGTTTAATTTACGTTCGAATTGACAACGATAATGTAACTCAATCCGATTCAACACTCTCACAAACATTTTGACAATAACTCAAACCTATGTTCACTCTAAAACTTTTAGCTTGCTGATCGTAGTGAAATAGATGGTAATAAAACACACATAACTTTCAATTTGTTTGACCAAATTTAAAAGTTTAATATGTTTTGGAAAGAGGAAAGAGCGAGGAATAAAACCCATAAATCGTTTTGCATGAAACTCAAACACACATGAGCAGTTTTTTTTGGCAACACAACTCAACTAATAGCCTACTTAAATCATATGAAAAATGTTTGTTTTACTCCTTTTTTGCCTTGCTTATTCTTTGGGCCGAGACTTTCTCTAAAATAGGAATTGTATATGTAAAATACAAATAATAAAAAGAGAAAAAGGTCTATGATTTCAAAGCAGCAAAATAGAGTTTTTTTTATTTTTGTTTTTGTTTTCAATAATTTTGTGCGATTTAATTTATGATTTCTATTATATTTTTTTTCTATATGCAAATTTCAATGTTCTAAGCAGAAAATTTTATCTATCTTTTTTATTAAAACTCATTGATGTATGAAGTTCTTATTGCCATTATTCTAATGGTTCAAAGAATAGCATGAGATAATCAAAATATTCAGTTAAGGCATCACTCTAAAAGTTAAAATCATATATATCAATGATGATAAATAAATGACATGACTTAAAGATAAGTTCACAATTATCTATAAGATAATAATAATATGCCAATTAAGATCTTTGTGTTGAAATTTTATATATCAAAATGTTAATAAAATAAATAAAGAGGACTAACAAAGCTTTGGTTTTAAATTAAATTCTTTGATGGATTAAGAACAATGATTCTCTAGAAAACTTACCAATCAAATCCTATTTTGTACATTGTTATCAAAATCTTATAGAATGGGACATGGTTAATAATTGATAACTACATGGATAATAGCTAAAAAAAAATTTGAGTGTAATGAAAGTATAAGTGCTAAACATTCTTGTAGAATAGGACATGGTTGAAAGATAAAACGTCCTCTTAAGAACATATTTTGACAATTTGAATATTCTGAGTGATTGTTGTTGAAAGGAATTATGTTAAGTGACAAAGGTATCAGTGTGGTTTTTGGATTATACTTATGTAACCCTATTTAGATTAGTGTGTTTGTTAATTTAAGAGCTAGATGGACAATGTTAAAACCCTAGTATTTGGATTTTAATGGATCAATGTATTATATACATGACTCCTTCTCAGTAGTTCCAAAACCCATAAGGTGTATGAGAATCAATATTTTGTCATAACGTTGGTTTATTCATATATGGTAGAGGATTAGACTACCCAAACCCTATGAACTTCTAGGATGAAATTTAGTCTAGGGGGGAGGATGTGAGGCCCCACCTATAGATGATCATTGCAACATCATTTTGTTTTATTTTTTATATAGTAAAGGTCTTATAGTGGAATCAATAATTTAACATATTTGATTAGTTGGAGACATGTTCTTTAGTTATGAAAAAATTGTATATGATTATTAAAAAAAGAGAGAAGAAAATAAAAAAGAAGTATGATTAATGTCTCCCTTTGATTCCCTGCCTTTGTTTGCCTTAGCAATTTAGTTATCGAACTAAAATATTATAGTTTATAATTGGTTGAAAGTTGTATGCTTTCATGCAGTACATGCTTTGGTAGTAAACCTTGAAATTTTTGCAAGCGTATGTGAATGAAATTTGAAATTTGTGTTTTGTCCTTAACTGTGTTTTAGTGTAAAATTTTGGGCATTACACAAAGACTTTAGCTTCTTTTTTTGTGTATTACATCATGTCTATCATTGTTCATCCTTTAACTTGATTTGATGACCTCAATGTTGAACCTGTTTATGTGATTGTTCACCTTTAAACACATTGTTGAAGATTCATTTACATGTTAATTCAATTTGTTTAAGGATAGGGTGAGGCTATCTCCATTATGGAGGAGAGGAAAAAACTCATCCTTAAGGTCACATCATACTTTGAAGGGTGTTGCAAAAAAATAATAAAGGGAAGATGGGAAGAGATTAATGGCTTCGTAGAGGGTTAAAGAAGTAGTGATCTATACTTATTCATGTGAAGGGAGCAGTAACAATCATGAATTCAAAACCATGGTTTAGATAATTTTCCTCATCTAGATAACCAAACTAAGTTATTTTGAAAATTCTAACTAGATAATAGTTATGCTTTAAATACAAGGAAACAAAGGGTGAATGGACACACTTTGCTTGGATGTTTCCTAACACTTCCTTTAAATTAAACGGTTAAATTTACTCTTTCTTTCCATTTAATAATAAATTCTTAAATATGTTTAATAAAATATTATTATAATAATAACTATTTATAAAAAATATCTTGAAATGACATCAATCAAATTCTTACAAAATTAATATTTTTAAATATATTACATTTAATTTCACATATGTAAAATGTAAAATAATTATTTAATTAGCACTTGCACCTAAAGGAGGTTCAAGGATTATGTCGATAGAAAACTATATGTATGTTAATATGTTAGATAGTATGTGTTTGTGCATGCAAATTAGAGTTGCATGTGGTTGGATTAAATAATTAATAATAAATGCTAAATGCTAAATAATGGAATGAAATAAACTTAGACAAATCTATTTTTTTCCTTAAAGAAATTAAATATCATTTGATTATGAAATATTTGCATACAAATTTAAAACATAAAGCAATGCAAATGAAAAAATTACCAAATCAATATTTATATAGATTTTATGTGATAAGTGCGATTTTGGAGGCTTTTACTTGAGATTTTGGAGGCTTTGTACCATTAAATGACAATTGGTTTAACATTAAAAAGTAGTCGAAACTTGTTTTTCGACTACTCAATAGTGGTTTGTAGGCATGAGACTTGTTTCAAGCTCAACTCTCACACTATATGTTGGCCCTAAACTTAACACTCACCTCTTTATTGCCACTAACTTACCAAGAGAATGATATAATCTAATCTTTTAGGACTTTCCCTCACCTAGGCTCAATTTTGGGTGTGATTGTGTACTTTGAACATATTTTATGGATGCACTCGCATACTACCTTTCAAAATTCAAATTTTATTGTTCTTGAAGCTAACACTCTTGGAACTTGATCATTGTATTTTGGCTTTGTCAAAACTTTTGCACAATCATCCAAGGTTGTGTATTTAAAGGAAAACCCTAAGTGAATAATAACATGCATGAATGAAAGGAGAAAATAATGGATAAACATTATCATCAACTCACATTAGCATCATATAATAAGTACTACAACAATTCTTATTTAGGAATTTTTCATTCTCATTTTGTGTTCTCAATCACATGAAATTAATAATAGGGTTTGATTAAGGTCAAGAAAGTTTAATACTTCAATATTAACATAACAAAACCCCAAAGGTGTCCCCTAACATTACATATTATAAAATCATATGCCATCATAGATGCATAGATTTTAAAAATTAACAGTAGTAGGGATAAAACCACAATGATCACATCATAATATAAAATCGAGAACAAAGATGGCTTTGTTACATAACTTACAACTAGATAATCTCATTCCAAAATTAAAAAAATTCAAATTATCACACAATTTCTAATCAAATCTTTCACATCAACTTCTCATCACAATTTTAAAAAACTAAACAATTACTAATCATCAAATACATTTTATAATCACATCTCTCACATCCACTCTTCACCAAAATAAAAAATAAAAAAAATTACTAACTTTTCTATTGATTGTCAATTCAACTTATTATATTTAATGAAATCTATTTTACCTTGCATGTGACATTATTTAGCAACCTAAATATTTAGGTCTCTAGGGAGAGATAATTTATATGATGATTAACTCATTGATTAAAAGCTAATTTATTAGGGCTCTTGTACAACTAATTGTACTTGTCTATTCGCAACCAATATGGTCACCAAAATATTTAGTTGTGAAAAAAGAATCAGTCGTTTGATTTTCTTGCGGAAAGTGAAAAGAAATCAACCCGCATTATTCGTATGAGCATGACATATGGCGTGCAAAGTGATTCACGTCTATAATGCTTACTGTTTGTTGGGACTTAGTTAAACCACCTCCTTTTGCATGAGACGGTGCATGGGACGTAATTACGTAAGGCTTTACAACTACTTTACATTCCCTCGCTAAGATGAGAGTTATTCGCAAAATTCTTACAATATTCTATTGTAGAATAGAAACATTAATTGTACTTTTGTTTGGTTTATTTTGATGAGAGTGGAATAAATATGGGACCGTGGATTTAGACTTTTTGTTGATTTAGGTCTTTTATAAGTTTGTTTGTTTACTTATGTGTGTTAGATATTGTTGATTTAGGTCTTTTATAATTTGTTTGTTTGTGTGTTATTCAAGTGTAGTAATTGAGATAATGTTTTAATGGTGATGAATAAATATCAAAGATAGTAAATAATTATGTAGTATGTATAAGATGATGATGCAATCAGAATGTATGTTCTATGATGTTTTCATATGAATGTTTCACAATGATATTTTAATTTAGACAATTTAGATGAATTAGGGTTAATTTTTAAATACACCTTCTTAATGTACAATTTGAAATTATTCATTCTTTAGTCAACTCATAACATTAGTTAGGGAGAGAAAGATGAGCTTAACATAAGGAATTTGAATTTAATGGTTTGAGGTTTAGATCTGCATGCTTGGAACTAACCTAGATTTATTATGCATATGTGGATCTAAACCAACATGGCAAATGTCTAGATGTAGAGTTGGATCTAGATCCATGGATAAATGATGATGAATGAGGATAGGCTAAGATAAGGTTATTTGTTAACATCCATGTAAAATATGCAAACTTACACATTGGTCGATGCACAAAGGACAGAATGGAAAGTAAAGGTTCTTAATAGTCATCTACAAGACAATCTAATAAAAATACTTTGGATGGCGTCGTGTAGTGGTTGTGCGCGAGCCCTAGCTTGCTTCCTTTGTCTTCTCTATTTGTTGGGGGTTGGACGCGTTCTCAGGGGGTCGTGGGGGGCCTAGTTCTTTTATTTCTTGTTTGGTTTCATGTCTCCTTCACTTCATTCATTCTTGAGAGCTTTTGCGATAGGTGGAGGGTTTCTTGTTTCGCTGCTTCCTTGTTTCTCCTTGTTCTTCCGATTATTCCTTGTTGGAGCTTCTATTTGAGCTTGGTGGTTGTGTGTGTGAAGAGTGTGGGTGGGTGTTGATTGACCCACTGTTTCTTTGGAGGTTTCTCGTGCCTGCAAGGCGCAGTTTCTGTTGTCTTTGCACCTCCCTGCTGCGAGTCTGGGGTGTCGTGTTGTGGGATTGGAGTGGCTTTTGTTGGCTGTGTGTGGAGTGTTGGAAGTCTTTTCTCCTCTTGCAGGCCTTTGCATGCATGACCATCTTGTGTCTTCATCCGGCCTTGGCTTTTTGTGGGGGTGTTTCGGGCTTGTTTTTTTGTGTATGGAGTCTATGGCTGCAAATGTGCCTCCAGACAATATGACGGGGATGGCTGGGCAGATGGTGGATGGGGACGGGGTTCCCATTCTATCTTCTCCTAGTGTGAGCTTTGCTAGATCTGGTGGTTTTAAATTGCAGAAGATAAATGGGTGTCTGGAGAGGGCCCATGTTCGCCCGGTGTTGGTAATTTAAAAGGAGGCAATGGCGGATGACTTAGAATATTACAGTAAACGTGTTTTGATTTGCAATTCTATGGGGATGAGGCTTTCTCTTCCCTTTTTGGACACCTAGATTTGTAAGACATGGAATCCAAAGGGAGACTTCAAGGTTTTGTTGGCTACAAATAATTTCTTTTTGGTGGATTTTTCAAAGATAGGTGGATTTTTCATGTATCTTTGATCAAATTAGGGCGTTTGAAGGTGGGCCTTATTTTTATAATCAAGTGGGTCTATTCATAAAACCATGGCATACAGTCTTCAACTCGGCAAAAGAGTTACCTTCTAGGGTCCCAATTTGGGTGTGTTTTCCTCGACTACCGCTTGAATGTTGGAGAAAGGATATTTTGTAATCGATTGCTCTGTTGTTGGGAAAGCCTAGTGGGCCTTCTCAACAAACCTTGGATAAGAGGGTCTTCTCTTATGTGCGGGTTTGTGTTGAGATTGATTTGAGTCAACCTTTGTCGAACTCTATTGATTTGATCGTTGGTTCTAGCTCCTGGTCTCAATCATTGGATTATGAGACGTTACCTTTCAGGTGTCGAATATGTCACGAGTATGGTCATCTTTAGCAGAGGTGTCCTCGTTCTTCTGGTATGAGGGGTGCAAGTAATGTGAATGCTCAATCTAATCCAAGAGTGGAGAAGGGTAAAGCTCCCATGCAGGGGGTGACTACGGATAAAGATGTTTAGTCCCGGTTAAGTCTCGCAATCGTGGGCAGGGTCAAAAGAGATCTCTCTTGGATAGGCAAGAGGGTGAAACCTTCAATAGATTTGAGGCTTTAGATGAGCTAGTTTAGGAGGATGGGTTTTCGGTTGACATGAATTTGGAGGTTGGCTCTTTTTCTAAGGAGGTGTCTGAGGTGCAACCTTCAGTGGTTTCCAGGGTGGATCAACTTGACGTTCAGGGTCCTTTAATGGATTCGGGTTTTCCTCCTTCGTCTCCGGTTCTGTGTGAGGATGGTGGTGTGAAGGTGGATTCTGGAGGCTCCTCTGGTGCTTGTGGAGTTGTTGTGGAGATACAGGGAGGTTCTGATGTAAGGAAAAGTAAGCTACCTTCCTCTACCCTAGGCTTGCAGAAAAATCCTTTCAAGAAGGGGGTCTCAGAAAATCCTTCTAAGGTTGGTCATAAGAAGGATCAAGAAAAGGTGAAGTTAGCTGGTGAGACTTTGGTTGAGGCTAGTTCGGTGAAGACTATAGATGCTCACTTCTCTTAACCTCAATGATGATTGTGCTTTCCTAGAATGTTAGGGGTATGAATAGCATCCCTCGACAAAAGGCTATTCATGATTTGGTTCGTATTCACTCTCCTGATGTGGTTTTCCTTCAGGAAACTAAGTTATTGGTTGATAGTATGTTATGTGTGGCTTCAAGGATTTGGGGTCATGGGCAATGTCAATGTATGGGAGTTGTCGGTAGCTCTGGTGGTGTGGCCTGTTTATGGAATCCTTGAAAAGTCAATCCAATTTGGTGGCTCTCTTGTCAAGGTTTGATTTCTTGTGTTGCTTCTCATCTTGAGTCTGGGGAGCGGGTTCTTTTTTCTAATATTTATGCTCCGATTGATTTTTGAGGTAAAGTTCAATTGTGGGAGCATGTTAGTTATGTGAGATCTTTGAATCCTTATTTGCCTTGGATCTTGGTTGGGGATTTCAATGTTGTTATTTCTATGGAGGAGAAGAGGGGAGGTAGTGCTCGCTTGGAGCTTCCTTGAGGCTCCTGCATGACAATGTGGTCCTTTTGCGGTTGGTTGACATTCAACCAATTAATGGCGTCTTTACATGGAGCAATAGGAGAAGTGGAGATGCTGCTATTTTCTGAAAGGATGGATAGATTTTTGGTGTCCAATTTTTGGGTGGGGGATAGGTGGATGGCTAGCTCTAAGATATTGGATGGGCGGGGCTCTAATCATTGGCCAATTAAGTTTGTGGTTGAGTCCCCCAACGGTGTGTTAGGAAATATTTCAAGTTTCAACTTATGTGGCTCAGGGATGAGTCTCTTCATGATCTGCTTCCTGGTTGGTGGAGCCTTGGGAAACCGGCTTATGGCATTGCTATGTATTCTTTCTCCAAAAAGTTTTAGTATGTTAAATACAGGTTGAAAATATGGAATCAACAACACTTTGGTAATTTGTTTCATGCTAAACAACATGCTCAGGATAGCTTGGACCTAATCACTAGGTAGATTCGTGATTAGGGCCTTACTGAGGAGCTTGATTTGCTTGAAGTTGTTGCTATTAAGGAGGTTGAGGAATGGGAGTTAAGGGAAGAATTTTTTTGGAAGCAGAAGTCTCGTATTGAATGGCTCCAAGCTGGGGATCAAAATACTTCTTTCTTTCACAAATATGTTATGGATCGAAGACAAGGTAATGTTATTTTTTCTCTCTTGACGTCGGATGGGGATATTTTGTCCTCCTCTGCTTCTATTTCTACTTAATATGTATGATATTTTTCTGCTTTATTTTTCGTGAATTCACCTCTTGTAGAGGAGGATGAAGCTAGGATCTTGGACTATATCCCATAGTTGGTTTCTAATGAAATGAATGAATCTTTGCTTTCTCCTATTACATTGTCGGAGCTTGAGAGTGTGGTGTTTCATATGAAGAAAGGTAAAGCACTTGGGCTTGATGGATTCCCAGCTGAATTTTTTCAAGAATTTTGTGAAGTGGTTAAGTTGGATCTCTTGGAGGTTGTTCAAGAATCCCTTATGAGTAAGCAAATGTTGAAGTATATGAACGTAAATTTTTTAGCTCTAATTCCAAAGAAGGAGGGGGCTAATTCTCTGGATATTTTCAGGCCAGTAATGCTATGTAATGTTGTTTATAAGATCATCACCAAGTTGATTGTTGAAAGGATGAAACCTTGGCTAAGTGTTTTAATCTCTAAGGAGCAAGGGGGATTTTTCATTGGTCGATAGATTATGGATGGTGTCATTATTATGCGGAGACTATCCATTCTATGTAGTCTTCTAAGGAAAAATCTATGTTTATCAAGTTAGATATGGCTAAAGCATATGATAGGGTTAAATGGAACTTTTTTATTTAATATTCTTGGAGCATTTGGCTTTGCTGGTGGGTGGATTGATTGGGTCAAGAGTTGTGTTATTTCTTCCTCCTTTTTGGTGCTATTTAATGGTACGCCTATGGAGCTATTTGGTGCCTCTAAAGGACTCAAACAAGGGGATCCGTTATCTCCTTACTTGTTCATCCTGCTTGTTGAGGGCTTGGGGAGGCTTATTCCTTCTTGGGTTGTGAATGGCTTGATTTAGTGTTGGAGTTGGGGAAATGATATTCCTCAATCTCATCTTCAGTTTGTGGATGATACTGCTTTGATGGGAAAGGTGAAGGTTGAGGAGGCTATTAGATGGTGTAGTGTGTTGGACAACTATTTGGTGGCTTCAAGGCAATGCATTAATGAGGGGAAGTCCTTCATTTAATTCTTTCATACTCCTAAGGTTATATAAAGGAGAATAGCTGGCATTCTTCATTTTCAGATTGGTTCACTCCCTTTTATTTATCTTGGGATCTCTCTTGCTATTCATTCACTCCCCAAAAGGTTTTGGTAGGAGATTCTTGACAAGTTTCGAAGTCTGGTCAGTCATTGGACTTGTAGATGGCTTTCTTTAGTTGGTAGAGTGATTCTTCTAAAATAAGTGGTTCAGGCTCTACCTTTGTACAAATGCTTTGTTCTCTCGGTCCCCTCCAACTTCATCAAGGATTTTGAGAGGTTGTCTTGTTAGTTCCTGTGGTCTGGTACTTTTCTCCATAGAAAGTGGAGTTTGGTGAAGTGGGATTCTATTTGCAGGCTGAAGCAAGAAGGTGGTCTTGGTCTTCGCCAGACTGATATGAATGGGCAGGCCTTGGCAGCTAAGTTGTATTGGCATTTTTGTTCACAACAACATCTTTTGTGGGCTAAAATCCTTACCTTCAAGTATCTCGGTGTGGTGGAGAGTGTTGAGGTTGCTAGATTTAGTTTGGAGGGGAAGGGTTCTATAATTTGGGGTACCCTCAAGAGGGGGTCCAAGCTTGTTAAATAAGGACTATTTTGAATTTTTAATGATGGTCGGGATGCTCTTTTCTGGCATGACTCTTGGGATGGGTATCCTCCCATTTTGTCTTCTCATCCTCACCTACAAAATTTATGCCAAAATTTCATGGATGTGGGTTGGTGTTGTGTGGTTGATTTTAAATCACAACAGCCCATGGTCTAGATTACTGTGTTTAGGTGGAAGGATCCTCTAGAGTGGCCTACTAGTAGTGGTGTGGAGGAACGACAAGAGCTTGCTAGGATTTTATCAGATCGTGTTTGTAATTCTCTTCCTGGGAAGGATGTGCTGGCTTGGGGACCTGATCCAAAAGGTAAATTTTTCGGTTGCTTCTGGTTATCAGGTTTTGGATAAGCAGGTATTTGGGAGCTCTAATGTTTCTTGGCGGAAGCATGTTTGGAATAAGTTTGCTTGGCCTAAGTGCATTTGTTTCTCTTGGCTAGTGGTTCAAGGCAAGTGTCTTACTTGGGAGAACCTCTGGAAGTAGGGATTTCAAGGCCCTTCCATGTGTGTTATGTGTGGTAAGTATGAATAATTTCTCCCACATCTCTTCTTTCAGTGCTCTTTTGTGAAAGCTATTTGGCATCTCTGGTGGAATCTCTGGAGCCTGCCATGCTGACATGTTTCTTCTTTGGATGATTTTTGGTAGAGACAAAGGCCCTCGCCAGCTAAGACCTCTTTTCTAAGTATTGCTTGGATCATAGGCCCCAGCTTGATTGTTTGGCATAATTGGTTGGAGTGTAACAGGAGGATTTTCTTAGATAATAAATTGCTTATGGGGCAGCTTTGGAGGAGGATTCTTGGAGTTCTGTAGGAGACTCTGGTAGAAAAGTGTGATTTGTCTATGCTAGTTGATCCTAGGGATTTAGGAGTGGTTAATTCTTTGGGCCTTGTTGAGAAGTACAAGAGAAATTTGCGTAGAAGCCATCATGGCCATGGGCGGGAGAGGGTCTCTCGTGTTGGTTTTTGGTGCCCTCCTACTTTGGGATTTTTTAAAATTAATACTGATGGGTCTTCTAGGGGTAATCCAGGACACACTGGAATTGGCAGTATTGGTAGAGATAGCTTGGGAGTGGTGGTTTTTTTTATTTTATATATATAGGGGTGTGCATACTAATAATCGCATGGAGGCTCTTGCTATTCTTATGGAAATCGAGCGTGCGGTTGGCCTTGGGTGGTGACAGATTATTTGTGAGTCTGATTCTCAGGTTTTTATTGATATGTTGCATAAGTGTCATTTGGAGGATGTAAACTAGTAGCTGGAAGTGGTTGTCAAATAGATTGTTTCCCTATGCTCTTCTTTGGAGTCTATTGTTTTTCACCATGTTCCTCGGGAATGGAATAAGGTGGCTGATGGTCTAGCTAGATGGGCTACTAAGAGGATGGGTTCTTGGTATGTGGATGATTGGGGAAAAATTATGGGTGCCTTGTCCTTTGTCCTTGAGGATTGGGTTTTTGAAGATATGAGGTGCTTCTTGGGTGTGAATTAAATATTTTCTTTGTTTGGCCCCCTGGTGGGTTTGTCTCTCTCGGCTTTGTAATGCTTTTTTGATTCAATAAAGTTTTTACCCTCTTTTTATTAAAAAAAGAATGCACAAAGGACAACCTTATCAAAGTGGACCCAAAATATAAGGGAAAGGGGCAAGTGTATGCAATTTTCACCATTGCATTTTTCCTCCACTTTGAGTTGCATGTGAAGTACTATGAGGATGTATTTCAAAGAAAATCAAGTAGTCGAAATGAAAAATAAATATTTCAAACAATCATAAATGATACAAATATTATGGATGTTGATTATGTTAAGCTCCTTTCCATAGTTGTTCCATGTTGAGAACTTGAAAGTATAAAAACATGTAATGATTAGCATTTGTGACACATTTAAAGTAGCCATTATATACAACTTTCTTGAAAATTATCTTCAAAAATAATAAAAGTAAAAAGGATAAGCGTTATAGATCTTGTCTAATCAAAAAGAGGTAAAGTTATTACTAAGAGGAAAAAGGATAGGGCTCTTACTAAGCAAATAAATATAACAACATAGAGAGGTCGATAAATTTTCCTTCTACATGGGAATGATTATGAGTTGGTCACTATAAAATGTAACTCACAGAAGGAACGTTAGTGACATATATCCCCCCTCCAATTGGTTGTATATAAAGGATGCAAGAATTGGAGGTAAGGAGGGGAAATGATCATGATAGAATATTTGATAGTAATTAAAAGGTACCATCATATGATAAGCATGTAAAAATATAGGTAATATATGATCACAAAAGCTTATGTAATATGGGAAAGCAAGGCACCCCTAATGATTCCCCAATGAAGAAAATGATAAGATGATGATAGCCATAAATGATTGATAAGGATCACATAAGCACAAGATGATAGCCATAAATTCTTGATAAGGACCACATAAGCACAAGTAAGATGTAGATATCATAAGGTATAAACATGGTAACTATTAAATAACATGTAAATATGATAAACATATAATATGTAAGCAACATAATATGATATTGACAACATGATAAATATATAAGAGTACTACTATAAATATGTGTAAGCATTAGGAACATCATAATAAGCATGTCATGTACATCACAAAAAACATAGGAACATTATGGACATGCGGAATAGAAATATATAAGCTAGAGAGGAATGTGGTAAAATATGGATATCATTAATAGACAATACATATAGGAAAGAATGGAAGATAACAATGGATATGGCAAAGCATAGTGGCTAAACATGAAAGCATCAAAAGGGAAAGATAGGCCCAAGTGGAGAAGAAAAGCATAAAGCATATTATGGAAGGTGAAGTGACAATATGAGATGCACAACAAACATGACATAAATAAAATTCCAAAGTGTAAGGTGCATGCAAGAATAATAAAGGATGATCACAACACACATAACATGATTAAAAGGCCAAAATATAAAAGATGCAAAATATAAAGAAGTATTGCCATGAATAGAAAAACACATGTTTGAACCACTTATGCGAACATGCACCACTAAATATGTCTTTGTGTCATCCACATGTTAACTAGAATGTATGTTAATGACATAACATACAATTGAGAAATGAAAAACAAAAAACACAAAACATGGCAAGTAGTAAAAGAGAAATGTGAGAGAATCTAACCAATAAAATAATCCTCATCAAGTGTATAATATAACTAAAAAAATGTATCACTAAAAATAATTCCCTCATGGGACTATCCATGCCATCAAGAAACATACCCTCATGAACAAAAGTGTGATGTAAAGGTGTCAAGTGTAAGTATGTTTCAAAATAACTAGCTTAAAAATCATATTATGTAGTTGCTTATTTTCTACATGGGAAAACTCAACATGCAGTGTTCTATTATCCATATATTCATCAATAAAATAATCATCATCATTCAATGCCATATGATTGGTCTCAACTTGTATCATCTTTATCTATAAGATCTTGAATTTTATTTTTTATGCAATACGATGCCCATATCCATCATCTACCATTTATAGTTAGTTGTGATCATGAATTTCAATAATGCATTTGCAATATTCACCTTGAAGCACCCATTTTATCAATTATAATTCTCTTATCCTCCAATAAAACACAAAAAAATATGTTATTGTATATCAATGTGTTTAGCTTATGCATGGAATATAAATTTCTTTACCAAGCTAATGTTACTTTGACTATCATACTAATTCGGCATTGTATCGTGACTCAACACAATATTTGAACATAATCGTTGGAGCCAAAATACTTCATGACAAGAATAAGTAGTTACACTTTACTCTACATTTGTATTCAAAAGAGTCATCATTACTTATCTTTTGTTCATCTAGCTAATCACACCATTAAATAAGATAGAGACACACCCACTAGTGGACTTCCTACTATTCACATCTCTTACCCAATAAAAATCCATGATTCTTTGTATTTCCAATTTCCTATCCAAATTCAATCCTCCTTGGTAGTAGATTGAACACTCTAACATGCATTGAATATATCTAAAGACCATATTTAGTGTAGTCTAATTATCTTTACCTATATTGTGTGCACACATACTTAAGGGTCCCACTATTTGGGAAATGTTTGGTTTGATGTATAACATAACATATATGAGACTATCAATTACACTTATATAGGGGGTGTGGTTCATGTCAACTATCTCATCTAGTATTGAAGGATACTAATCAACTATGAGATTTATTCAAATAGGAATGGGAAGACTCACTAGTTTATAGTCTTGCATATTAAACCATTATAAAAACTAATATCATTCCTTCTAGTATTTAAAGGAAGCTAATAGTATAAATAAGTTATACATTTGTTGCAAGGTGTGTGCCCTTGGTCTCCTTGTGTTGTGTAGTGCAATGATCAAGTTCATGACATGGCTTAACCACCTCTTGTGGATTCATTAACTTTGGCGGTTGTATCGAGAACTAATAGGTTGATCTTTTGGTGCAACAACAACCATCTCTAAAACAATTGGTATGAGCCTAGGTCACAATTTTGAACCCCTCACTTGTGCTAGGGGAAGTGTTGCAAGTTGTTTGCCCTTGGTCTCCTTGTGTTGTGCAACACAACACTTAGGTTCGTGACATAGCTTAATCACCTCTTATGGATTCATTAGCTTCGACGGTTGTATTGAGCATTAATAGGTTGATATTTTGGTGCAATGGTAATCATCTTTGCAACAACACTAATCAATGAAGAGAGAAATACATTAAAAATACAATCTATTAGTTTCAAGAGAAAATAATATACACACAAAACAATTCCATGTTGACACAGTGCTTAGCCTAGGAAACCCCTTTTGAGAGAAAACCAAACCTCCAAATATTGAACCAATTTATTCACAATACTAATCTATTTAAAATACATCAACATAATCCAACCTTAATAAGAGAACAACACAAGTCTAGATAATTTTAGCAACATGATTCCCTACAAAATTGCATCATATAATATATCCATCCTAAGCACCAATACATAAAATGTCCAAAATAGGAAACCACAAATGGTAAGCCATAAACCATGGGAGAATACCACGCCCAAAATGATTCCAAAATCCACATGATATAATATCAATTCCCAACTTCAATGATAGGTCAACATGCTATTGTTAGAAGATCCTCTTACACTATCGTTGTTTATCATAGCCAAATCACCAACTCGAGCACTCCATTTCCCCGATGTTCAAATATTCCTTATGGAATGCCATAACACACACCATAATTTTGGTCAATATTCCAAAGTAACTGCCCTATAACCATGCTCTCATGCATCATATAATTTTTCATAACTCCCACCTTAAAATATCATAAGATGCTCTTACACATCATGATGATATTAAATGCTCTTACAACCTCTTACACATATTAAAAAATATTGACAAGTGGCCAAGAATGCCACCTTCAAGTGGGACACCCTTTTTCCCATATGAGGGCATGATTAAAAATAAATACAACTAATTAATAAATACAAAACAATGGGATGCAAGGTTGAGACAACTTTCCAAACAAGTTTACAATTTTCTATTAGCTCTATCCATTATGATCTACTATCCTAATATACGCTTAGCTTCCACCAAATATTTCATATTGGTTTCTAAGGAAATATAATATTTGATCCATAATAATTTCCTTGCCATTACTAATTATTAACATGTCATCAACATAAAAAAACGATAAATTGATCATCTACCTACTTAAACATAATGGTCTAATTTATCTCTAAAAATACAACTTCAAAACATAGTAAATAATTATTTGATATCACATGGACTGGGAGATTGTTTTAAAACATATTGGAATTTCTTCAACCTAAAAACTATGTCCTTATCCTTCACCAGAAAGTACTCTAGTTGTGACATATAGATCTCCTCCTCCAAATATCCATGTAATAAAGATGTCTTAACATCTATTTTTGACCTCAAGATAAAATGCAATATTATCAAACAATAAAAATATAATGAATGTAAACTTCACAACATGAGAGAATATATTATTGAAATCAATTCCATCTATAAGGCCTAACTAATGTCTAGTCAAGTTGGTGTTAGAAACACAATTCAAAGGAAGGGTTCCTATTTGAACAATCCACAAAACCCTTACTAGGGCTTCATTTAATTATCAACTAGGGCTTTATAAGCTTTTGATAATGTTCACACTGTATGTGCATTCACATACTCTACATGGACTATATCATAAAGTATAGGTGGTTTACACTTGTGTAGGAAAATAGTAAAGATTGTAAAAGGGAAATAAAGCATAAACTACAAAACAAGGGAAATAACTTAGTCTACTATTGATACTAAGGATACTTTCAGCTTAGCATTATAACAAATAACTACTAACCTAAACTTTGTAACTTCATATTACACTGATAACAAAAAACTAACAATTCAAGATTATCTACTTGAAAATAACACTAGAAATATTTAAAACACATGTATCTCTAACTAGATCCGCTTCTCAACCACCAATCCAACTATATAGGTTCGGGAGGAGGTTTATTTGCAAAAGGACTAAAATATGAATATAATGAAAGTGTTCACTCTCCTCCAGAATAGAGAAAGACAAAGTATTTGCAATAAAAACTATAATTGAAACAAATGGAAGAAGACAACTAGGTTTACAACTCTACTTTAACGACATGATAGAGATGTGCTATGCATAAAAAATCATGGCAATTTTATTGTTCATCACAAACTCCTTTGTCCTTCCATCATCTTATTGAATTCTTTGATGACTCCCAATCGATCACTCCAGTGATCACCTTCATCATTTTCTGCAATTGTCATGTGCCCAGTTGTTTTGGAATCTCCCTTGCTTATCGACTTGAAATACTTTGGTTGTGGGTTAAGTTCTCTAGTTGTTGTGGGTTGATATTCTAGCTATAAGGAGTTAGTTCTCATCCAAAGCATATATACTATTAACGATCATGAATTAAACACAACTTTAATTAAAATTCATAAATATTCATGCATTCATTCATACAAATATCAACATATCATAATCATATTCCCACTCATCAAAGTTTGGTTCAAATTGCATAAAGGATATAAAAGGTATATATGTTCAAGAATACAAATGAAATAAATAGCTTAAAGTGTTTAAAATATGTGGAAAAAACAAGAGAAAAAAAGCTATTAATCATTCTCATCATTCCCCAACTAAGCAATTAATTTTCCTCAAGCAACATTTGGGTCATGAAGGTTGTACTACAAAGTGATCTACTTGAAGTCTGCGACAACATCAACTCCCTTAACCTATCTCAAATAGTACCCGTTTCGACATAAAATGCTTTCCAATCTTAGGTTATTTGTTGCTTGTACTTCATCTCGGTCCCTCCCTGTCTAATGTGGCACTAGGTAGAGAAGGAGAGGTGGATAAATTTTCAATGGAAACCATTTTATTCTATTGTACCTGGAAATGTCTATATACTTGTGAGACCTTCAGATAATGGCTATAAAATTATATAGGGAGTGATGTTCCTTTTTCTTTAATTCAGGGGTTAATTCCTCCTATCTCTTCTTTACAAAATGGAAGGTGTGATCAATAGGACCTGTAACTATTTGCTTCATCTTGGTGTAGTCGCGTTCCCTAACATTCATTATTTTCCTTCCTACACCTTTATAAGTCAAGAGCTCTAACCACTCATCAATAACTGCATTGGGGTATTTGGATTCTTTTCTTAGTTGTAGAGCAACAAATTTCTCCTTTTCACTATATTCCTACAAGATCTCACCCCTTTGTTGTTCATTCCTAATATAAGAGGCCAATGCTTTAATATGTAAGTCCCCCACAAACATTAGAGTATTTCATTATGTTTGATCTGAGAACATAAAATTATGCAAGTAAAACTCACATAATTGATCTTGCATATGTAGTGTAGATTCAAAGAAAATTTCTAAAAAAAAAAATTCCTATTCATTGATATTGAAAAATAACTAATTAACTAGCTAAACTGAAAACACAAGTATCTCTCTTGTAGAAATAGTGTGTAAACTCTTGCAAGAGGTCTACACTTTAGAATTTGTGTAGCCTTGTCTGTTATTTCTTCAATCTTCACTTTCAACCTTTTTATTTTTGCATCCTTCTACTCAAGTGTCCTGGTGTGCTTTGACATCAACTTAACTTTTTCTTTTTCACATTCCTTCTTCTTCTCAAAGAACTCTCGGGTTCTTCTCCATAATTTTGCACCTAAGATTACTTCAGATGGTCTAGAGGGAACTAAAAGTGAAGGAATTGGAGCCTTGGGTACTAGTTCTTTGTATTTTGTTGCTATGATAAAAAGATGTGTCAATTTATCCAACCTAGACCCATGCTCATATTTACAAAAGTTCCTCCTTCAATTATTCAATCCTTTTATCCCTTTCGCATTCTCTTTGCTGGTGTGTTTTCAATAAACCTTCTAATTGCTTAATTCTTTCCATAGCCTCTTGTAATTCTTTACCAACATCCTTTTGCTCAACAAAAACTTCTTCATCCTTTTACACAAACTAATCATTCCTTTCACTCATATATTCATTATCCTTTGAGTCAGGGCTCTTTGGGGTTATTTTCCTTGTTTTCTTTGCAACAAAAGCATCATATGAATCAAATTCAGAGGTAATTATAAAATCCCATGTCTATGCATTAGGTACATTTTCATTACCAAGGGAATTCCCCTCCAATTTTGAATCAGTCTCAACCATAACAACATCTCCCTTTTTCTAGTTTTTAATTGACCCTCTCATAACACCTTTTGTCTTGAAGTGATGTAATTGCCTCCTAGGTTGTGTGAATTTATTTTTCCCTCTTGTAGGTGCAGAAGAAGATTCACCTTTCCTTTTCCTTGTTCTTGGTGTTTTTCCAGAGGTAGGGATTTCTTGGGTATCTCCTACTACGGGTTGCTCAGAGGTTGTAGGTTGAGTGTCATGCAAGCTCTGCTCCTCTAGCTCTCCTATTTTGTAGGTAGGTGACATAGCAGGGGAGCCAAAGGGTGTTTCCCTATCTGATACAACAAGTTATTCTTCTCTTTCTAGGATAGTAGGTTCTTCAAAGATGTTTTTGATATGATTGCAATTTAGGAAACTCTCCCGTGAAACATGTGGAAACTAAACCTGAAACTTCTCTTTATTAATAATGTGACTAAGCAGAAATGTGACAATGTTGTGTTATTCCTTTTTCTTTTGTACTCGAAAATCATTATTTTCAAAAAACTTGTAAAGAAAATTTGGAACATTTACACACCTATCATGGCAAAGATGGCTTAAAATATTAAAATGGACTATATATAACAGAGACTACCTGCCATCACAAGCTAAGTATTTGACCATATACAAAGCTACTGAAGCCCATATCCAGGGTAAGGATAATATTTTTGTACCTTGAGATGATGAGTCTAGGTTTTTTCCATGTTCTCTAAATTTGTTCCTGGTAGCTATGACATCTTCCCTCATTGAGAAATCCTTTCCTTCCCTTGGTAGTCATGATACCTCAACAATAGCGACCTATGAAGCATCCACCTTCAAACCTCTTACAGTTTCCTCATCATTTTATAAAGTAGCAACAAATTGTTGTGTCATGACTTCATTGAAATCAATGAGTTTCAAGTAGTCCATCCAACCAACCCATTGGAAAATAGGTAACACTAGTTTATCTTCCAACAAGTAGGTATTTGTCGTTGGTTCCCTACGGATAATATCGCCACCCATGATACTACTGTTGTTCTATAATTCCCTTAATTTTTCTTTTTTAGCTCAATTTTTGTCTGTTATTCCATTACACTACCTTCTCTTTATTGTATCCTCAATTTAGTTGTTACTGCTTCCAACCCTTCCTTCTCCTCTGAGCTTAGATTGTGTAAAAATAGAGTAAAAATGAAATGGAAAGAATTTGCAATGGGATTTTAGTTTTTGAAAATCAAGAAAATGAGAATACCCCTCCCCCAACTAAAGGTATTAAGTGTCCTTACTTAATTATACAATTCTTGGTGAAGGGTGAGATGGTATATAGTGGAATATCAATTTAGATATGAAAATATGTATAAATAAATGCTAATCTATGCTAATTGTGAGAAATTAATGTGTGTACCTGTAGAATGCTTATGAAATGAAACTTAGCTCATGTGAAGTATTGATAACTCCTCATAGTGGGATTTTATTTGATCGTTCTTAATTTCAATTGAAAGTAAATGATATGAATGCATGATGTATGGTGAATGAACGTTGGAAAAGGCCATGGGATGTATGGTAGATAGAATATGAAATGAAGTGTATGAGACATGAAAATTGAGAAAGGTGATGGAAATAAAAAGCATGAGGTGGTGTATAGGCTACAAGTGTGAAAATGAAATGTATGTGGTTGCAAGTATGGAAAATGATAGTGGAATGTAAAGATATGTAATTAATTCAACGGGGAATTTTGAAATGACTATCAGTTAATTACTACGAGTTTCTCTAGTAATAGGTCCATTTCTAAAAGTTGGCACCTTCAGACGTGTTGCTACAGGTCCCATCAATATTGTTGACTATGGTAGAAATTGATTATTGGTGCTTGTCATCTTGTGTAGTGCGTTCTTTGTGAGTTGTGCTAGAAATCATACTTGTGTAACAACAGTAGGTGAGATGGGTAGCTCCTCTACTAAGTCATGTGTAGAGCTGATAGTTGTAGTTGAATTACCAAGTGAAGGCTCAAATTATTGTATTAATGAAAGAAGGAAATCATCCTTCTACAATAGTTTCTTGTATAGATTTAGCTTGTGTTCATTAACCAGTAAGGAGAACCTGGTTTCATCAATTGTATACATTTTTACAACTCCATTGGAAACACTTGCTTGATTTCATAGGGACCAAGCCACCTTGTTTGTAACTTTCCCTTGTAGTCATGATATCTTGAGTCATAGAGTAGAGCCCAATCACCTACACTAATTTCCTTGGTTTTGATGGACTGATCATGCTATCCAATTCTTTGATTTTGAACAACTTTGGTGTGGTGTATTGCCTCCATCCTAATTTCATCAAGTGCATTAAGGTTATGTGATCTCTCGTGCTCTTATGTTGATAAGTCCATGCCTAATTGAATAGTTGTTCTCAAATTTGATAGGAAGTACTATTTTATTTCCATACACCAATTCATATGGTGTAAACCCAGTTGTGGTTTTCTATGTTGTCTCATAGGCCCAAACTGCCTCAAGAGACCTGGTTGCCCAATATTTCCTATGAATTTGTACTATTTTTGTTAGAATATTCTCAATCTCCCTATTTGTGACTTTCATCTATCCATTAGCTTGAGGGTGGTAAGGTGAGGACTTCCTATGTCTAATCTCATACTCTTAGACCAATTTTGTGATCAACTCTAATGTAAATTGGGTTCCTTGGTATGTGACAATTTCCCTTGGAACTCCATATCTTGTAAATATATCCTCATAGAGAAACTCTGCCACATTACCATCCCTAGCAAATTGTAAAGCCTTAACCTCCAACCACTTGGTAAGGTAATCTGTGCATGCCAATATGTACAACGTATTTATAATTTGGTGATATTGGTCTAATAAAATCTAATCTCCCACTTATCAAATGGTGTTATTGCTAACTATGGCTGAAATGAAATTTAATCTATTTTTGTTGGCCTTCCCATTATCTGACACCTATCACAACCCCTCGTGTACTTTACTGCATCCTTATGAAGAGTTGGCTAATAATAGATAGTTGTGAGAATCTTAAGAGTTATCCTCTTTCCTGCAAAGTGTCCCTCGCATGGTTCATCATGGCATGCTCTGAGAATTTCATATACATCATCTTCTCTGATACATCTCCTCATAATGTTATCTAGGACTGTGCCAAATAAGTATCCATATATCCAGGAGTATGGGAAACTCTTGTGAACCAATTATCTCTTTTCTCTTGGGGAGAAATGAGGTGGTGTATGCGCTACTACTAGATAGTTGGCAATGTTTGTAAACCATGGTGTATGCAAAGATAGAGCTAATAAATGATCATATAGGAATGCATCATCAACAACATCTTCTAATTTGGTTGGAAGCGTGGATAGGAAATATGCTACATTTACTATGCCTAGCTTGTCCACAATGGTGATGTCAAATTATTGAAGCAATAGCAAAGGGCAAGTGGACTTCAAACAAAATAAATGAACTCCCCCTATCTATACACACTTTTACAATTTACTCCCCCTTACTCCAAAAATTTCCTCTATTTACATAAAGTTTTGAACACTTATCTACGTATATTTACATATAAAAAATGTTACAAAAACCATGTCAACAATACATACTTAGCCTTGACTTGAAGGAATAATGATCTTATAGATATACTTCATTTGAGTCAAGGAGTTGTCCCATTGCTTCTTTGCAGAAGTAGTGATTTGGATTTGACTTACCAAATGAGCATGAATGTCTTCTACTTCTTCTAAGGATGATGGAATATGATTCTTTTTTCACTCATTTAGCTCCTACTAGGAGACCTATTAAACATGGTAACTTTAGGTTTACAACCTCCAAAAATTGTTTCACTTTTCCTTTTATTTGCTTCCTTTGGTCTTGCACTTATTGTATATGGGAGTGTAGCTTCTCAAATTGTGCCCTAATGGTACCATCACTATCCTACACTAGATCATAAGTGGCAACCACATTTGTGATCTATACTTCCAAGGAATTGATCTAATCCTTAAGGCTTTTGGCGGTGGTAGGCCATTGTAGACAGAATAGGTACAATACTTTTGCCTCCTACATTCCTGAATATCTTGTCTACATGTTTTTAGCTTCTCATGTGCCTTTGCAAATTTATCGAAAGCCTCAAATAGTCTATTGTTTGCAATCTCCACCTTAGATTTCTTCTCTAGATAAGTATAATGTTCCTTGAAGGAATCCATTGGTTGTTTCATCTTTTGAGTGAGTGGTAGAGAGGAATAATTTTTTACTTTGGGCATTTTAATTTCCAAGATTTTGAAAACCTCCTACAATGTATCTGAACTGTCAACCTATTGTTGTAAGATATCTTCCCTTGTAGAGGAGTGAAATATATCACCAAGTTGCAAATTTTGCAATGGTGAGATGTTTGGCATATTAACTTTCCCATCAAACATAGGCAACTGCAACTACAACAATTGTAGGTTGAATCTAATTTTGTTGTGCAATAAATTATTTGATTGAGTCAATGGTGGATGCTAAAGCAGATGCCTTAAGAGACTATTTTTTATGTGTTCCAAAAGCATATATGCTTTCCTTCATTTATTGATCTTGCTGATCAGTTCTCTCCAGAGGATGGATATCATGCACATCATGCTCAAGAGAAGTATGTTGTTCATCGTGTGTTATCTACTCTTCTCTCTCCTCTTCTACTTCTCACTATTCAATACTATGTTGAGGAGACACATCTTTAACATTTCTCACTTCCTCAATGATTTTGTTTGTCACTTCCTCAGTTTCCTTCTAAATTTTGTCTCTATCCTCTTTTGGATACTCATGAGGATGTCCACTCTTTGCTTTGACCTTAATTATTGAGCTTGTTTATGAATTATTTTATCTTTTTCTTCCTTAGAAATGGAGGATCTAGCTTTGTCAATTGCTTCCTTTCTAAGTTCATCATTTACTTCAATTGATTTTTCTCTTTTCTCTCGTAGGGCTTGAGCTAGACTCTCTAGAGAATTTTCTAGGATCTTAATGATAGCCACATTATACTTGATCATATACATAACGATTTCCCTTTAAATAGTTCTTTGGTCCTCATAAGGGACTTTTAGATGAAAATCAATTGTCTCTTCTTGTAGGCCATGAATTACAATCCCATTAATGATAACATTAATTGGAGAGGCTCATGTGGAGGTGCCACTGGAGGAGTTTTTTAATTTTATTCTCCTTACCTTTTTATTTATGTTTGGAAGTTCCTTCCTCACCCTTTTCTTCTTCTTCCTCTATCCCTTATGTCTCAGCCTTGTTCATCTTGGCTTGTTGCTCAAACCTTGGATGATTCTTCTCGGCAGCTTTGGTTTCAGATGTAGCTCATTTCTCAACAGTAGCTTGCGTGGATTTAGTGGGTTGTGGAGGAGTAGTAGCAATAGAGGCCGATCTACTTGATCTTCTTGGCATTTTCTCTGTAATATTTTCCTTATGGTTTGAGGGAATGTTCTATGGAGTCTGGCAAAGGTTTGAGATGTCATCTTGGAGTACCATGGAATGACCATTGTCTGAAATATCTTATCTACCCATTTCTCATCGGTCTCTTCCACCTTCTTCCAAATAATCTTATCCATGATCTCTCTATAGGTACCAAATATTTTTGTTGCAGGATCCTTAGGCTTATTTAGAAAATTTTACACATATGCTTTTACCTCATCAAGAGATCTCATAAGGAAATTTAGGAATCCAAGATGTCCTGAATTCCACAAATTTAATGTAACAATATTTTTTATCAAAATGTAATTTCATCCTTGTACTTTCTCACAAGATCAAAGGGAATTCTTTCCATATCTTGTATCTCGGCTTGCAGGTTTTTAAAGAAACCCCAATATGAATTATTTCAAGCTCAAGTTTATCACTAAATCCTCTCATGTGATTCCTTATCTATGTGGCAACCAAAGGTGTTGTTTCCAAACCTTTCATTTGAATCTAGGTAATTCATTCATAAAGTAAAATGCAAGGAAAATAATTGGAGACCAAAAATTGAAGTTGTATCTAGTCTCCTTGGTTCTCTTCAAATGATCAAACAATTAATCTCTCATCAGTTCACATAGATCAAAGTCCTTTGCTTCTTTAACCATCTAGTATGAAGTATGAATTGCAGTACTAGTTGTGAATGCCTCTTTGTTTGTGAAATATAATTTGTATTCTATTCCCATGGAAGCGTACTTAACACCTAGATCATTGATATCACTTATGCTCAAATTTCTTTTGCCAAAAATTTCTCTATCTAACTCTGTAACCTTCTCATTCTTCACAAATTTAATTACCAGAACAGGTCTGATTGCACACAACCCTGTTATTTCCTTAATTACTTCTTTGGTGATTCTATAGGGTTTGTCCAAATACATTAATTCATCATGAATTCTACTCAAAATGATCCTAACCCATTCAATATTGTCACATAAATCAAGAAAATTCTTCCACACATCTAACTCTTTAGTTGACACATTTGCATACTCTGGTTTATACTTGGCATAGTCATCATCCAACAAGTTGTGCCTAAACTCCTCAAAAAATTTATGCTCAATTTAATTTATGTGGAAATGAATATAGATCCTTACATATTTTATATGCATAGTATCAACTATAACTTTTGAGAATGCACCATCCTTATCTACCTCCATAGCCTCGAAAGGATATTTCTTAAACTTCGGCCTAGGTTTCTTAGAAAAAATTACCAAATTTGGAGTAGCCATTGTAATTTGTTTTCAAACTTTAAAACAAGGGTTTATAAGCAACTTAAAATACCTCTATGTATTGTCGCTAGGGTTTCAACTTCATAACAATTCCACTTGAATTTGCAAGACGCCTTTGATGAATTCTTCTTCTTAGCTCTAGACACAAATGCTTTTGATTCAAGTGATTCAATACCATGCAAATTGAAGTATAAATGATTTCATTTTCCCTAACACTCCTCAATTAATGCACCTTGTACTTGTTAGGTAAGAGGATTACAAAGTGCTTTGTGACTTCACAGGGATGCATATTCATTCCGTAGGCCTCCATAAACAAGGTTCTTGCTTCGAACAATTGATCTATAGATTCTATCTTTCTTATCAATAAATTCTTTAGGTTATTCCATTCATATCACCTTTCATGTTGTAATGATTAGCATATTATTCTCTTCAAAGGGTAGAGAGACTTTGCGAAAGATAACTCCCCCTGAGATAATGTTCTACCTCAATCAAGCATGAAATATTGTGCATAATGCACAAGTGCTATGCCATTCCTCACCTCAATATATTGCTCTTGTTTCTTTCTCCAAACCTTTGAAACTTCCTTCTTTTCCTTTATATTCTTATGCTAAGCATGTGGCTTTATAGAACCACTTTTGCAAAAATCTTTCTTTATGCCCAAAATTATTGCATTTGTAGCAAACAATGTTGTATTTACGGGCTAAACCATTTCTCCTTATCTTAGTTTTGTAGTCAGCAACCCTATGACCAAAATTATTTCATGCATAGCAGTATCCATAAAATTAATGAGAAATTACAACATTATGTATTTGATGCACAAAAGAGTTATTCTTCATATAATCATTCCCTCTTGCCTTAGTTCTACAATTATTAGCCTTATGACCAAACTTATCGCAAGAATAACAATAACCATGAGAGGATTGAGAGAACCTAGAAGTAGTAGCATGTTTAGGAGGAGATCTCTTTAACCTTTTCTTCTGATTGCTAACCTTTGTGAAGCCATTATCCATTTTCTTTCTTTCTTCTTTGAAATCTTTAGAATCTTCAGAAGATTCCTTTTTCCTTTTCTTTTCAAGAATATTAGCCTTTGAGTTATGAAAATTTTCATATCCAATACCGCCCTTGTTGTTTGTAGATCTTTGAGTACTGATTATTTCATCAAGAATTTTGGATATTTTCTTGAGCTTTAGACCTTTGTGTATTTGATATTTTTATTTCTCCAATTCTTTCCTCAGGGAAACAATTTCTTCTTCAAGTTTGGAACATTCCTTTGATTTGTCATTCAACTTATTGTTTAGACAATCTACAACCATTTTTCCTTCTTCAACTTGAGCTTTCAAATTGATAATCATCTCTTTTGATTCTTTGAGTTT